>CALNHX010000994.1:0-261996 GCA_940337035.1 Agriotes lineatus
ATCACTTTTACTCCTAATTAACATAATATACTATTATATCCGGCCTGCTTAGGTCTGTCAGACGTCAGGAAATAGCCGGACATGATAATATGCTTACTAATATGCTTACTTCGTCGTCTTGCCAACTTTATTAAAGTGTGAGTGTGAGTAATACAAATATCGTATGTGACCGCTAGAGTTATACTAGCGCGCTCCGCGCGCCGCCCTAGACGAATTTACCGCCCGGTTCTACAGCACCCAATAGCACCCATGTAAAACCGGCACTGTCTAGGATGAATAGAAGGGTAAATAGTTTAGCATTAAAAATTTTACGAATAGGAGGGTAAATAGTTTAGCATTAAAAATTTTACCTGGGAAAACCTATGTTGCGCAGTCAACGTACATGATGGTGTATACCATATACCATGGTGCCATCATAGCAGCCAATAATTTTCAAATTCTTTTTATAAATTGCCTGATAGTTAAAATGTCCTACTTTGTAGGGTCGTTCTAATAAATACTTTTGGAACTGTTGTTGTCAATCTGAATTGCATGTTAAAGACGATTCCTTTTCAAGCATTTTGGGGCAAAAAACACAAGGAAAGGATAACGTATGTACCATCATGTGTTACTTCCTTGAAATGTTGTACTAAACTAAGACTTTATATTAAAGCATTCTTCAAAAGGTACGTTATTTATGTCAAGGTAGAATAAATTGTTAGACTCATTTAAAAAATTCACCCGCCGGCGCTGCTAGCTTTTGCACGCATGCGCCAGACGGGAGTGCGGTTCATCTCGTCGGTAAGTTTCCAGGTAGCTGGTGACAGATCAGTAGTTGACGCAAGATGTAGTCGAACACAAGGATTGCATGTGGTGTGTTACTTTATTTCGTGAATATTGCTATTTGGACAACTCTTACCCTGTTAAGTTTAGGCAAATTACGACGATTCTCGGAAATGTTCAGTCCCGTCTCGTTTTTTGAGTCTTATAGATTTTCGTATCTTCGAATATATTCAAAGGATATTCCTGTATTGTCCAGATATCTACCGTTTCGCCAAGAGCCCTGGAAAAACGTTCTGTTCATCAGGTGTGGATTCACACTAATTGCTCGTAGAAAGTCTGTGTACCGCCTCTGTACATCATTTATCGTCCCACCGACGCAGCCCTAAAAAGTTTACCTGATCAAGGATTTACGGAACGCTCGGTGTTTGTGACTGCCCATGATTTTGGCATCTTGCCGTTGAATGAATTACTGCACAAGCTAAGTAAAACTTCTTGTATTGCATGTGCGATTTACCGTCAATTTTAAACATCTCATATATACCTGAGTTAGGTTTGCTTGCATAAGTTTTGTATGTGTTTTAGAAAGTAAGCTGCATATTGTGAAGTACATTTTGGGTGATATGCCCGTTCATAGTGCAGTAACACCTTCAGCGCTCTGCACCTGTATATCAATATTGCGTTTCCCCTTGTAATTCTTTTCTATGAAACTAAACTAGCTGCTATTTACTTTTGACATCTCATTGGGTGCAACGTATTATTAGTAGCATTGTGTATAATCAAATGTCAATAAATTAGATATAAAAAAGTATATGACGTCTGTGAACGATAGCTCAAAAATAAATAAGTATAATTTGCATGTTCTCACATTCAAGCAGCCCAATACATACATAATATAATTTGATAAGGGCACGAATTTATTTTTAGAGGTATATCGTTCCACGGCATTTGAGACTGATATAATCATTTCAGAAGCAGGGCGTACCTAGGAATAACAAATAAAATTTTAAATTGGCCTGTGAGAAATAATTAAGCAGATTTCATTGCGAGATACAGAATATTTATGTAGATTTGTAGAATTATAAATCTCCGTACTGGCCCGAATAAAGATTAGGAAAGGAAATCCGAATTTTTAATGGCTGGCTAAACATTTTATTACATTACTCCATGCACAGAAATCTCAAGAGCAATATTATTTTGTAAGTATATATTGTTTTGCTCACCTCGTAGTGAACATTTTTAGATATTTAAGAAATTGGTCATCAAGCGCTTCAACTAAACTTCTTTATTAGAAAAGTAGATGCGTATGTAATATCGTATGTTAAACTAAAACTACAATTAAATTATAGTTAGTGAATAAAAGTTGTTTGCAATTCAAGATTATATGGGCAATTACATTCAAGCACGGTTTGTACAAGAAGAATATTTTCCTTGTTCAATTTCTTCAGCCTCCAACAGGTCTTTATTTACACATAATTCAATTAAAGTACGTACTTACAAGTGCTGCTCGTCCGAAGTTTTAAAAACGAATCTGGGTGTACTACGCTTCGCAATGGAATCTGGATGGAGCAAGGAGTGAAATTAATGACGCAATTTGAGGAGAGCTCTCTAACATTTTCTATACTGGCTCATTTATAGGTTCTTATTGCTATACTTTATATTTCGTCTAATGAAAAAGTTTCATCAAGAAGCTTTTTTCTTTTTAGCCGAGATGTCTCCCGTTGACTCATCCCGGTTTATGGAGGATTTATAGGCCGAGCGAAATTTTTGCAGGCTTTGAAGTTGAGCAAAGGAACCTGATAGGTAAATGCATTTGCAGCTTACGAAAATTAAAGGTATTATTTTTTTCGGGCATTCTTAGAGGTTCCATATAATTTTAGGAGTAAAATATTTCCAGAGACTACAAGATGGATCTGTGGCGCCTTTCCTTAAAGCATCAATTTGCTGATTTTCAGTTGAGAACCAATTTTAAATCAATCACTGCTAGACCCAACATTGGACTTCCTTGTCCATTAAAGCAAGGCAAGATTTATTAGAGCACTCAACTTCATTTTTAATTTCACTGCTAATATGGGGAAACAATGGCATATCATTTGTTATGGTTAGGAACAATAATAAATCATCAGATGATACTGAAAATCGTTTAAGTAGATAATTATCATACTCCTGTGAAAAACAGTTCTGCTGGATATTAATTTAATAGAAGGAGGAAGCTTCAAAATACAATTGATGCACCAATTATTTCTAAGATACAACTCACTAATGTTGATTATTCTCAAGGCTGCGGCAAAATAAGTCTACAGTTATGATTTATGTACACCTAATTAATGCATATGCCGCAACATTAATTGATGTTTACTGAATTTTGCAGCTGGGTTGAAAACAAAGGCTTGTAATCACCCCCGCTTTCATTATACTGCCTTAATGTTACCATTTATAAGGCATTAGAAGTATGCTAATGATGTAGTCAAGCCCAAAGCAACAGCATTTTATAAATAACTTATCATCTCAAATTTGTTACTCTTGATTAAACACTTAACTTACGAACAATTTGCAAACAAAACGTCTTTGGATATACAGAGTCATTTTCCTGGAGTAAAAGGAGCAAATTTGATGGACGATGACATAAGTGGTTCTTTAAGCTAATTACCAAATATTTCGTACATGAAATTAAACTTTTTAGAGATAACACTGTAACTTTAAATCTGCCTTTCTGGAAAATTACGACTTCAAGAACCATGAAAATAGTCTTTTTAGCCGAACAAATTATTTTTATGGATTTTTTGGTCTGATGCAATGGCTAGGCTTTAAATTCTGTTCAGAATAATCCCTTTTAACATTAATAAATATATTTTATTCAAAAAACTGTATTATTACTCGATCTATTCCGTCCTCAGAAGAAAGCTGACGTCCTAGTAGATACCTTCAAGATAAAGCATATCTGATAGAATCACATAACCAAATCTAGCGAAGTAGGTGGCTATTTCAATATAGTTAATAGTAATAATAATACCAAAGTTTATTGTCATACAAGCAAATGTTATTCAATTATAGCGTAGAAAACTCAGAGTATGCGAAAAAGCATTATCTTGGTGTACAATTAAATCCTTAACTGTAAATGCTCACAGAACTTTGGGAAGACACTTGTTTGTGTAAAATGTTTGCTACCATTGGGGATCTAATCTTAAAAGTCTTTTCTATCATGGTACAGGGGTATAGGTACAACTTGGGCACAACTTAGTATACGTTTCATAGCATCATTTTTTTGCACTATAAAGTTTTTCGGAAAGTGTGTCGGTGAAAACATTATTTCCTTTAAATTCTAGATAATGACGAAGAACTGTAGTATAGGACAACGCATCGTTTGTAAAAATCAGATGATCTGCTTTAAAACTAATATAACCCGAAGCCATCAAATAAAACTGCTTAAGTTCGGTCAAATTTATTATGTGACCATTGCGCACTATCATTGTAGGTAGTTCTAGGTACAAGGTCAATTTTTCGGTAATTATATATGAACGGGCTCAGCTTCCTTTTTTTCTTTAGGGTAATGCATTTACATCTTATATCTCGATAGACAATTACAAATGGCACGGTATACTAACTTAGTTGTTTTTATTTGTTTCAATTCTGGGTTGTTATTTCGTTCGTCGACAGCCTAGTTGGGGTCCATTACTAGGGCGTTAGTTACTCCTCATTAAGAAGGTTTGAGTGAGTTTGATCACACCAAGCGCGTTTTGGTGCTCAGAGCGCACTGAATCTGGGAATATGCGTGGCGAACTGTCAGCATAAAGGCGCTCTCTAAAGCAACTGTAAGCGTATATATCATGTTATGGTTCGATGTGTGTTAGTCATGTTTAATGTTAACAGTAGTAGATATAGCTTTACGGTTAAGTAGATGCGTAGAAGAAACAGTTTTTTGCACGTAGAAAGACATTGTTGATGTTTTATATAAAAGCACGTTAGAGATAAATGCGGGAAGAAATGATCCCAGTTATAAGAATTCTTTAACACGAAAATCTGTTTACAGTTAAATAAATTGGCTTTTATTTAACTCGTATTTTAAAGCTAATATTTTCAGGTTAGAGCGAGTCCATGTCAATATCTGGTTCATTTCACCAGTGACTTTCCGTAACCACGACAGGTATTAAAATAAGGTAAATCTCATTGCTATTGAGCTAGATGGCAATAAAAGGGAGGTAAGTAATTTAAAAACCTAGTGTAGGAGTCGCCTTGTTACAATTTGATGACCAACGAAAGGGCTCACTAAACGACGTGTTACAATTTTGACCTTCAATCGGTGGATCATAAATGAGCACCCATTCTTAAACACCTGTTACAGTTTGGACCCCCAATGAAGGGACTTGCTAAAGGACACGTCACAACAGGACTAGGCAATTTCTACTGAAGCGATGAAATAGAATTTGGATTCACATTAAATAGAGGTCGTCTCAATGCTCGAAAACTATTGCTTTGTAATTCTGTGTATTTACTGTAACCATTTATATGATAATTAGATTTTTCTTTAGCGATGTTTCTGTACATAAATAGTAATTTACGTTACAAGACCGGAATGTAGTGTTTTGCAGGTCGAAACAAGTAGATTCCAGGATGAGCCGTAGGCGAGCGTGGAAGCTTGGGGAGACCTGCAAAACACTTTCTGGTCATGCATCGTACAATATTTTTTTACATCTGAGTCCGTACTTTCAAACTTGCGAATTTACTTTCGAAAACTCAAAAAAAGTATGACATTAGTATCTATTATTTGACTTATCCAAACAATAACACAAACTTGTTTCCATAGCAACGAAGGCATCAGGGACCGGCAAAAGCTTTTACCGGTCCCTAATTCCCGTTTTCCGATCTTGACCGGCAAAACGTTACTTTCTGGCGAAGAAATTCTCCAGAAACATCATATTTTCTGGTCGGTCGTAAAAAAAATATGTGCATCCTGTTATTGCAACCGCTTGGAGAAAATTGGATCCAAACCTAAACAAGAATAATGACATGACTCTATTACAGGTGAAGAGGGTGGAGACTTAATCAATTGCATATAACGTTGCATGCTAATAAAACAGCAAGTTAAATTTAATGAATGATTGATAAATTGAAATGTGGTACAAATGTGACTTTAATAATGTTTATTAAGGCATACTGCAAAAACTCGGTACACTAAGAACTATTTATAACAGGATATGAATTAACTGCTAAACGTGTTACTGTTTTTAACAAAGAAGTGAGTGCATCCAAGATGCAAATGATGTGCTAGCTAACGTTCTATAATAGCAGTACATTTTACAACTCTGATCTACGGTATCAATTTCCAATATAACGACTTTGCTTCTGATTCAAATATCCTAAAAAAGCATTGCTGCCAAATAATGCTTCAAAAAAAAATTAATAATTACATTAGATAGGAAAATAGTCAATACTTCGGAAGAAGATGTTAAAAAATTCAAGAATCCCAATTGTTTTTTGTTTTGTCTTTGAATAATGGTATATCCAATCAAATGCATTGTCAACCATGTTAATAGTTATTTGTGGATGGAAATGAAGTAGATCTTTTTATCACGAATGATGGCCGAGACAAATAAATCGACAAACTCTGAAATAACATAATTACAATTTGTCGTTTGACGTTTATCTGTCACCCCGTCAACTTCAACGCGTCATGAAACAATGGATTACTTCGCTGCCGATTTCCCGTGTTTTAATGACGATTTCGACGTTCTTCCTTGGCAATTTAAAAACGAAGTAATTTTTATTCGCATTTCACTTTTCCATTGTAAAACGAAAAAATAGAATTAAGGTTTGCAAACAAGGCGGCAGGCCAAATCAAAACACTACAACCTAGCATCAGTTTCTACTTGTACGGAAGCTAGCAATGAAGTTGTTATAAAAGTAAACATTTTAACAGTGAGGTATGCCTTAAATATATTTTGAGATTTTTACAGTCTCTGAATATCGCACAAATGATTTAGAGAAACGATTTGAGATTTAATCTACTTACTTAATCAATACTATACACTTTATTTATATTTTTCTGTTCCTTGGTCCTGTTTGATGAAACCTATTTTGAATCACTTATTACGATTTATATATAGTTAAAATCTGGTTAATGTCAGAGTATGCAAAATGCTACTCGCAGATAGTCGGTTTCTTAGTAGGAATGCTGGCAATGACAACTATATGGTTTTCGATGTCAGGTCTCGGTGAAGTTTTCAAACGTTTAAAAACGCGGATAAACATTTAGGTCACTAGATCAACACACTAAGCGTGTTCATCTAAGGTCACTATATCAATTAATCTCTAGAACCTCCATGAGATGACTTTTCATCGCGTATATGGCCAAGATTTCTGTGCCTGAGCATCTTGTTATTATTTACTCTATGCGAATTAAATAAACTACAGTAGGCCTTTGACCACATGACCATAGATATAAATGTCTAAGGGACTTGGTACTCTGCATGTTCAGACCTTATTCATAACAAACTACAGAATAACAACAAACTAAGCTGTATTTTTGGCTTTGTACTGTAGGTGGACTGTGTACAGAAATCAGCTAGAGCTCCTGTATATAGTTTACTAAGAGTTGGGCAAACAGCCTGATTTGACATACATTTTTGATCCAAATTAGATATTTGACATATGTCGAACAAAGAGGTTATAGAAACAAATCTGCTAACTTGCTTTTGATCGGTGAGTTTTCAGAGCATCATTCTTAGGATCTCCAGAACCGACTATTAGGAATATATGGTCAATTTAGTTAAAATTTGGAATTGCATGAGTGAAACTATCAGTCGTAACATGTTGCAAAATATGTAAAAAGGCTACATTTATCACCCATACCTTGTAAAAAGTGATCCAAACCAATCAAAATGTATCCCGCTGTTTGCCCAACTCTTAGTAACCTATATACATTGACTCTAAAATCAGCATGTCATATCTTGTCTCATACATTACTAAACTATTTGACCTAAAATAAATTTGTAAATCACAGGTGTTCAGTTTGTTAATAGTATATTACTCTACAAGTTGAGAAAAGTGATGTTTCTCTGAACAAGTATGGCTTGTTTGAGTACGAGCGTTAGCGAGTACTTAAACGGCCATATGAGTTCAGAAAAACCACTTTTCTAACGTGTTGAGTATACTATTTTACCGCATTTCATAAGAAATGTAAAATATAAAATTTTTACATACAAGTGACACTGTCAAAACATAACCAAAATGAGCATAACTCATTCATATGTATTAAAGCACAATAAGCAGCTCCAGTTGATGTTATGCGTTTGGCAGTACTGAAATGTGTTGTTGGTGACACTGTAAGTTTATGTCAAATTCGAGGTTGGTAGGTTAGGTTTTGCGTCAATTTGTGTCAAAACTGACGCAAAACCTAACCTACTAACCTCGAATTCGACATAGAATTACAGTGTCACCAACAATCCACTTCAGTATTGCCAAACGTAAAACGAATCGCCGTTGCTAGGCAGAAAAGTGTTGTTAATGATAAAAGTATTAAATTTCTTATCTATTTTGAATGAAGAAATGTCGTACATTTCCAAATGAAATGCGATAAAATTGTATTTTTCCCACAAGAGTTAAAAAATGTCACATTTTCGTAATTTTTATTTTTTTTGCATTTGGATTTTAGTTACATTCAATTTTAATCGGTTTTCTGTTTGGCGTTGTGTTCGAAACTGAGATTATATAACTATGTGGTAATGAATAAGGTTGTGACGTATATTCCAGCGGACATCATTCAACAAGTAAGGACATTCATTATCGGGACCTCTGGGGTAAGAAGTGTCAATTTCAATGAACTGCATGGTCTTTCGGAGAGCACTTTCTGACATTGCCGACAGATGGCGCCACTACTTTACCACATTGATTTACAAGTAAATACATTTCAAGCTTAAATTGGCCTTCCAAGTCACTGTCCCAGGCTTCAATACTTGCTAGGAGTGTCTCTACCTGTGATATATGAATATAAGAATATAAGAATAAAAAATGACCCTTTATATTAAACACCTCCGTGGCGCCGTGAGTAAAATGTCAGGCTTGCAGTAAGGAATTCTTCAGTTCGAATCCCAGATCAAGCGGAACTTTTTTCGAAATCTACTGGATGGATACCTAGACGAATGGTCATTCAACGTTGGGATTCAATTAATGTAGTTTTCTAAAGACTAGCTTATGTGGTAGAGTATCGAGACTACACAAAAACATATACACACTTGGACTTGGACAATGTAGCCGCCCTGAGGCCTAAGTGCCCGTAAGCTTTGTAATTTAAATGTTGTACAATTATTTTTTTTAAACGAAGCATCCTAGTTTGAATTTAAAATTGTTCCCTTATGTACGTTATAATATTTCTATGTTGATTACTTACACCACTTATAAAAGAACTTAATGGACAATCTTTAATTAAAAGTCTGTATTAACATTTTCGTCAGATAAGGAAATGATACAGAACAATGTTCTGGTAATGATCTATAAGTGCTTTGTAGTAAAAGACCGTTTTTGTGCCCCTAATTTATTAATGCCGGACCTAGAATCGCTTAAATTAATAGTGGTACATAATACGCACCTGCGATCGAACGGTGGCACAAGGTCGAGTAAGGGCGGCATTTCTAGCAAATGGACTACATTGTTGTATCGGAAAATCTTATATCTGTTATTTTAATATAGAACGTGGAAAGCTACCATCGCATTATTTAAATTTAACCTAGTTTCAAACACCTCATTAAGGTGGTCCACTTGTCACATAAAAATCCATTCGGATTTCAGGTGTGATACGGTAAGTGGTTCACTGAACCACAGCTCACACCCTCATCTCATTATAAATACATGTGTAAACACCCAGTCGTTTCAATGAAAGCTCATTCGCTTGAGCCACAATCCGGGTTATATTCAGAACAGGTACTGGCACTGGTAGATTATGTATGTGCTGATAAATTATGGCGTTACTGGCTCATTCTTCCAAAAGCATTTTTATTTGAAGAACGGACGTAACTATTTTTTCTTTTATGCGAATCATTTTTTTAAGGATTACTCTCAGGAATAGGGATTTCCATCAAGCATTAAGAGAAAACGAAATGAGCGCTTCGTAATTATAAAAATTTTGTCGTTAACCTTTATCTTTTTCAGATATGTTAAAACTCTAAACAGAACTTAAACAAATAAGGCACGACTGAAGTTTTATTTTATTTATTTTATTTAGAAGAACATCACATGGTCAACCAACAGGTAAAAACCCAATTACAGGTTGACACTAATTACAAGATATTATTATTATTATTATTCTGCCGTACTTAGCCAAAGAGCAGCATCTCCAATGTTCACTAATGGAAATACTACTCTCCAGCCAAGCACGGCAGTACTGTGTTACTAGTAGTACAATAACATGACAATAGAAAACAGTTGAAAATTTCTGGTATTGAACTGAGGCACATTAAAAATAATACATGAAATTAAATCCGGACAGTTGAACATATTATTTAAAATCTTATAAAGAACAGTAACATCATTACACTTTCTACGATTTTCCAAAGTCACTAAGCCGACAGTCGACAATCTACAGTCATAGTTAGATAAGTCAATATTGAGTCGCTTACAAGTAACAATCTACAGTCATAGTTAGATAAGTCATTATTGAGTCGCTTACAAGTAATTCTTACAAATTTTTCGATTCTATTACAATTAATTGCATAACAAAGGTTCCAGATTACGCTTGCAAGATTTGATCTAACGTAAGCAGAATACAACAGTTTATATGTATTAATCTTTTTAAAAGAATTTGTAATTCTTAAAATAAATCCTAGCATAGAATTTGCTGTATTTGTAATTTTTTCAATATGTTTGATACAAGTTAATTTAGAATCGAAAGTAAATAACACCAAGATCTTTCATAAAATTTACTTCATGGATACTTTCTTGTGCGATCGTGTAGTCATATTTTAAACAATTTAAATTTCTTGTAAATCTAATATAACAGCATTTATTTATATTCAGTGGCAAGCAATTAAGAAGACTCCAAGTCGACAATGTGTCAAGATCCACTTGTAATTTATTTGTGTCGTTTTTGTTTTTTATAACTTAATATATTTTAAGATTATCTGCAAAGAACAAAGGACCACATGACAGTATAAATTATAAATCATTAATAAAGGTTAGAAACAAAGTTGGTCCGAGATGGGAGCCCTGAGGCACACCAGACGTAACGTAAAGAAGATTAGAATTAAAACCGTTTGCTACGTGTTCTGTTAGTGAGATACGATGTAAACCACTGCAGTAAATTTCCTGTAACGCCGTAATATAAAAGTGTTTGAACAAGTAATGCGTGGTTGACCTTGTCGAAGGCTTTGCTAAAATCTATATACACCGTGTCGACCTGAAGCCCTTCCCCGAAGCTCTCAGCAAGATAATTTGAAAAGATAAGTAAATTGCTTGCTGTTGATTTTTTGGCTAAAAATTCATGTTGCTTAGGAATTATATAAAGTTCCATAAAAGTCATTAAGTGTGAGAACAATTTCTTATAAAATAAAATCAATATAATCAGGTCCTTTTGATTTAGAAACGTGGAGATTAGAAAGAGTACCCTGAATTTAATTTTGACGCAGTGATAATTCAGAAAAGGGAATATCCGGTGAGGGTGTATTAATATTTTGCATTGGTTTAAATGCAGCAGGTTCGCAAACTGATGAAAAATGAACTGCGAAATCATTGGCTATTATTGTTGGAATATTACTGGAAGTGTCATTGTCAGTCATGGTAGATGGATGTCCAAAATCTGTTTGGCGAAATATGTCGCGAGATAGCTTCTAAAATTAGGATATTTTAAAATAATTTAATTAGATAAATCATGTTTCTAACTTCGATTAAAACGTAAATGTCACAACCGTGTAAGAAAAAGCTATTTTTTAAAGAAATACTTTTCTACATCTACAATATCCAAGAAGTTCTTTGGTATCCATTATCAAGGAAATCTCACAACAGCTCGACTTACGACATACGACGTTCTTTGCACAAGCGAACAATGATTTACATTTTGTGGATGAATGTTGCTGCCTCGGAATATTTCCTTAATATCGGCATTCACTAAGTCCGATGAACGATTACAATGACACTGCTTTATTTATTGGGAAACCTTTAATGCTAAAATCGATAATTTCGAAAAGATTTAACGGCTACATAATCTTGACAGTGTTCTCTAGTTCTGATGATCTCTTATTTCCAAATTTATACGTTGGCAAACTCTAATACTAAGCTTCTTAATCTTGACAGACTATAAATGCTAAAGTCGTCTACTTGACCCGCTTATTCATTTTATTTGAAATTCGACTCTGACACAGGTTTGACAATGCTACTGTTGAACATACACTTCACTTTATATATCGTATGAGCAAAAAGAAAATTCATCAGGAGTGCCTTTTAAAATTTGAAGTCATGTGTATTATAGCGCCAGAAAATATGAAGCTGTCATTTTACATTTGTTACAAGGTGAGGTTGTAATCTTCTTCTTCTTGTTTTGGTGTAGGCTGTTGAAATATTTCCATTTCATTTATTAAGGGAAATCTTGATCACAGTTATAATCACGTTGCGATATTATGAGCCACTGTCCAAAAGTTGCAGTGACAAGGATTAGGTATAATTGTCTGGTGTTATAATACACACTTCAAAATTCCAAAGGCATCTTCGATAAACTTTCTTTTTGCTCATATTATAGTTACTTTTCACAGTGAGAGTTTACATTCAGTCAAGCTAATAGGTGATAAAGAGAAACAAAAGAATGTTAGAAGCAACAGAAATGGACGCGTTAAGAAGATCAGCTAGAAGATCACGAGCTGACAGAGTAAAAAATGAAGATATTCGATAAGAAATGGGACCACAGGTCACGATCATAAAATACATCGAAGGAAAACAACTCACTTGGTATGGACATGTACAGCGGATGGCAGAGCATAGGTTACCCAAACAAGTGATGACCTGGATTCCGCAACATAAAAGGAAAAGAGGTAGACCCAAAAGGACATGGAATGAGGGTATCCGGAAAGCGATGAGTGCAAGACACTTAGGATAGGGTCAATGGGTAGATAGAAAACAATGGCGTCTAGATATCGGACAACGTCGACGCACGTTTTAAAGCCGAAATTATATATATAATAGGTGATAAAAACGATATACCCTTTGTTGATAGGATTAAATTTTGGTTTATTTAGAACGGAGCTCGATCATATTTATAGATTATGGTCAGGAGGAACACAATTCGACACTATTTTAATACTAAACGTGATAATAATCTACAAAATTTTGCGCATGTGTATTTATGAGTAAGGATCAAAAAATGCTAACTTCTCACTAACTCCAGCGAGAAGTAACAATCTGTCATATTTATATAATATATATGGTTTACTTGTTAAGCAAAATGTTGCCAATTGTGAAAATTCATAGTCTAAAAAAATCCACAATCTCACTTGTAATAACAATTATATATATTATTCTTGTTAAAATAGAATTTCGGTTTAGACCGCGTAGTCTTTGTAGATAAACACCCAGCATCCTCTGGCTTAATGTGCTTTGCACATTGTGAACTCGAGCAAGGATCCACTCGATGATCATGCTCAAAGCGACTTTCACTCTGATGATGCAAGCTGCAATGTCTTTCGAAACGTTGATATGGGTGCACAAACAGCAACAAGACCAAATCTGCATAAGTATCCTTGTTCTCAAAGTACTCAAACAACACGAGCCACCACAGGGCATGGCCATGGCGTGGATCCGTGCTTGAGTACACAAGGTGAGAAGCGCATTAAGCTAGAGAATTCTGGGTGTTTATCTACAAAGACTACGCAGTCTAAGCCTAAATTCTATTTTAACAAGAATAATTTGAATAACCTCAAAAGCCTCAAACAAAATATAACATTTAGTGATTCACGGTGAATTCACTGCAAGGTGTAATAATGGTTTTTCAGCGGCTCATTGACATCGTAATTCGTACAAGAATTTTGACATTCGGGGCTACTCAGTGTCTGGGAAACCAAGCAGGTAGAAGCTTACTAAATTCCAAAGAAAGTTGATATCAGGCAGCACCACATAAAAAGGGTTTATGACATTGGACCGGTCTCTCACTTCATCGGCAATCGCGTGAGCATTAACTGTGGTTGTTTTAACAATTGTAAATCTGTATTAATTGAACATTAAATTAGTTGTGTTAATTTACTCAGTTCATTTACACCAATATGGTTGTTATGATCTAGGTAACTAACGGACACGCTTGCTACGTCAAAAAGTCGGTTTTTGTATAAAATAACGTTTGAGGACTTCAAACTGCATGTAGAATATCTGCGACTAAGCTACATATATTATTAAAACCCACCATACTACACATATTCATAAACAACTTTAGATGTAGAAACCAAACGTTAAAGTTTATAATTAGATAACATTAGCAGAAATTTTAAATCACTAGTTGTAGATAAGGCTAAACACCATAACAAACTGCAGAGCTACAGGAATTAACAATCAAGCAAGTAATTTTATGATTTTTATTTATGATAGCAATAAATACTTTAAAAAAATTGAATCAAAAACATACCACGTACTTAAAAATTAGGCTAAATATACTGAGTATCTTCCTAGTGTAGTAAGTTCCAGTATTGATTATAGCATAATGACAATTTTATAGGTCAGAGTAATAATATTCGAAAAATCTAATAACAGAATTACTTCTCATGTTCAAAATGCAAATGGCTTGGCGCCACATTTATTGGCTAGTCGGACATATTTATATATCGTTTATGTGGTACTATTCTTACTTCATGAACATTTTATTTAGATGACACAACAAAGAAAAATGAGAATAATCGGTGGAAATACCCCGGTTATGAAGATAGAGTATGTGAGCATGCAATAAGTGATAATTATTTGCTTCGAACTTTTACAGCACTTGTTATGTGCTTGCTGAATTAACCCAAGGTAATGTGCATACATAGTAGGTATGAATATAGAATATAACTCTCTTGATCCTTTGGAGAAGACACCCTAAGAAGAAGAAGATTCTCTGGGAGACAGTAGATTGGAAAACTCAGTAGTAATTTGTTACAACGTTTTCAAAATGCAGAACGCTATCACCGTTAATTGAAACTATCAAGAATTGCATTTCCACGCTTTTAATTATTTTTAAAACAGTTTGTAATATAAAAATTTTTAAAGTAAGCCATAAATCTGCGTTCTTAAAGAAAAATTAGTTTAATATAATTCAGTTTGGGGTTACGCGACTTGGAAATAACCTTAATTGAGTTACAAGCACAACCTTAAGAAGCTAATTACAATAAAATAATAATTTAACGTGCGTTAAAAAAAAATTATCGAGAGGGCTTTGCAAGTTGAACTAGATTTTGTCTTACTGCTACATGTCGGTGATTATTACATCGTTCTACCCAGCATTCAACTCGCTCGGTCACTCGAGTTGTCAGTTGTCAACGTGACGTTATGTGCACACGCAATCAATAATAGTATATTACACAAGTTTAGAAAAGAAAAATTTTTCTAAACGAATATAGCTTGATTGAGTAAGAGCGAGCGAAGCGAGCGAGTAACGTAGAAAGCTATATAAGTTTAGTAAAACTACTTTTCTTACGAAGTGTGTATACTATTTTTCGCATTTTTTATTAGTATTTATAAACAAACATTTATATAAAAGCATTATACCACATATCCATTGAAAAAGGCGGCTGTGGAAATTCCATCGTATGAATAGTATGTTGGCGGCACTGTAAGTCTATGTCAAATTCGAGGTTAGCAGGTCTTCCGTCAGTTTTCACACAACTGACACGAAGCCTAACCTGCCTACTTCGAATTTGCCACAAACTGACATAAAACCTAACCTGCTAACCTCCAATTTAACAGTGACATTATAATAGTAAAGTGACATTTCTATGCACCGAAGTGTCACACGATTTTGAATTTAGTAAAATAGCACATTATTATACAAAATGCGAAAAAATAAGTTACGACATGACTTTCACAAATTACTGTTTGACACAATGCCACTTGATAACGGTTTTGTAATGCACTTTATATCGTGTGTTCCTAAAAAGCTCATTTAGAGCAGGCCTTGAAAAGAAAGATAAAAAATCTAGTCATGTCTTAAGTCTGTAGGTGAATGCCTGATTGCATTTTGTTTATAAACACATTCGTCACTGTGACTTGTTGGCTTGCATCAAGCAAAATGGAAAATAAGATGGCATTTACACCATTACAACGAGTATATTAATCATAACGGTCAATAAAAATTGTTTTTATTAAGTGTTTTGTATATTTTTCGGAAAACAGTTCAAAATCAAGATGTAATTTAGTTCTCTCTGGCATATGGTAGCAATTTGCTTCAATGGATATGTATCAAGTTATTGCAAATTTGGAAGTGTTGCGTACCAAGTTGTAATGTATCCATGTGTTAGCGTGTTCAAGTTTCCATCCAATGAAACGGTGGCACAAAAATGGAAAGAAGCTTTGCATTTAGAGAACTGGTGGATTGGAAAGGCTAATGTTGTGTGTGAAGTGCACTTTAATAGAGCGGATATAAACGATTATAAGATGTATTAACTTGTTCCGACTGCAATATCAGTAGCTTCCAGGCAAGTTATTTTGAAGAAATTACTTTTAGATAAAGTCAAAATTAATAGAAATGAAGAATTAGGTACCTATCAATTTGGAATTATTTTTAAATCGAATATTACAATGAAGTGATGCACTACAATGTAAATTGCAGTGATTTTATAGATTTTCTTCCAACTGGCATGCATCACAATGACAGAGATAGTGCACTGACAGATTATTCATTTAGTGACCAAAACTAGTAATTTGTTGTTAAAGGTTGGCGCAGCTATGTTGCCAGATCGTGGTAGGCCATTCCAAGGGTCACTTTATAGGCCCAGTGTTATGGCCTGGAACAATATAGACCGCCTTGGCCTAGTACATATGTAAGGCCTTTTGCATCTTGCCAGAAACGTTGAATTAGTTGCAGTATTGCAGATTTAGAGGGCCGATTCCTAACTTGAAAATGACGCATGAATGCTCTTTGAGTAAGCACAACAAAGCACGATTATGTTAAGTATTATTTTTATAGTCCATTGTATACCAATATTTTGAACGCCTAGGCCTGTTCATTTTTTACATGTTTGTATATTCCGTCAAGAACGCGAAAGTTAATATGCTACTAAAACGTAATCCGGAATTATGATAGCTGATTCCATATCGGCACTTCAGTTAATAAACACTTCTACAACTAGTAGACCTTCGGGTCGAATTGTGAACCTGTATACAAGGGCGCATATTGAAACGGAACCAAATACCAATCAGGTTAAAACGTTGGGAGTCTTTTCAGGAAGGATTATTAGGGAAGGTAAACTTGGAAAATCCATTTACAGCTCTCAACTCCCAAAGAAGCGGAACAAAAGTCATAATTTATAAAAAAAATTATGACGTTTTCCTAAAGGTTCCTTCTCCACATAAATAATCAGAGAACAATAGCTAAAGTCAGAATCACGTAACGACGAAATTTAGGAGGAGTCGGAGCTGGACATTGGCTCTAACAGCATTGTAAAAAAAGGAAATAATTTACCACCACGCCGCACGAATAGTGAACAATTTTACTGAGGTGTAGGTACGCATATAAAAGTAAATGTAATAATAGAATGCTACAAATTAATAGTCTTAGAGTGCTACTACATGGACAGATTTCTGCTGAACGAATGCCACACCACATAGTATTTTTCGAAGATTCTATAGACACATACCAATTTATAAAAATAATTTCTACTTATTTCTTATAACAAAGTTAATAGTAAGCCTATTATTGTTTTCCAAGGTTTTCCATAAATATAAACAACGCGGTAAATGTATATGCATTTCTAACAAGCAAAGAGCTCTATTTTCAGGGTACATACAATTGGGAAACCCCTATGGAATTTCGGATAAACATATATGGTAGTTATTCGGCAGCTGTAACCGTTGACAAGATATTCTTTATGCAGGAATTACTTCGAAAATCCTTTAGTTAAACATATTTTCAAGGCAAATAAATTGTTGTGGAAGTGAATGTTGTATTATGAATATAAATTATGGTACTTATGTTGGTGATTCTACCAGTGACATACTTTTTTGACGTTTTAGTTATAGCTTCAGCAGTTTCATGTAAAGTGGGTGGTTAAGGTGTTCGTTAGAAATTACACACACGAATAACTATACCACTTTTAATATTCTTTATTTAACGCAACGGATTACAGACATAAAATTAAATGTGCGGATTTGCTACTATACTATTACACGTGTGGATCGAATAGGTCTTGTTAATCAGCATACATGTGAGCGTTTGTGGATCTAACACTTGGCTCGTGGAAACACTCAAAGTAAATGTTCCACTAAGTATGAGATTAACATTAAACGCATTGAGGATCTGACTCTTTGCGTGTCTGTTTAACCAAAGTGATTTAACAGGCGAAGACCTGATATGCAATGCCCCTTAAGCTCCTCGCTTCCGTATATATACAATTTTCATACAATTACATAAGATTTCCTATTCTAGTCACAACAATGGCATTGTATCTATTGGACGAAGGGTCGACACACTTTCACTAGCGCGCACAAGGGTTGGAGGTTTATGATGCACCCACTGGACATTCACTCTCGATTTTTGAAGCTGCAGATTTACTGCCGTATTGTTCGTCCACTTTCGCTTCTTATTTAGAAAAGTGTTCGTCAGATTTGAGAATTCCTTTTCGCTTTTGTTTGCAGGAACTCGTGGACGTTTAGAGAGTTTTTCTCTTTTGTATTCCGCCGTACAAATCACTTTTTGGCATCAGGCGTTTTTACACCTTTTACTCGAAAGTTTTCAAATGGCACTTAAGCTAACTGCTCGCACTTCGAGAATTTTTATTGCACGCACTGTTTAATTTTATGGGCGAGTTACCTCTTCTTGGCAACGATCTTTTATGATTTATTGCTCCGCTACACATGTAACCCCATAATATACATCTAGAAAGCCAGATGAAATTGATAGTTACACCACTGGACCCATTATCGGCATTATCTAATATACTTTTTTAGATAATATCTGTTGAGTCATTTTCTATTACCATTGACAAAAATAAAATGGCAACTCACTTAAACTAACGACTCTCAATCCTTGGGTGGCGATCCAAAGTTTGGTGGTCAATGGTTTGGGGTGGATTGGAACAACTCTTATCTCTCTTATTTTTAAAATTATAACGTTCAAACGCTTAAGCCTTACTTTTCTTGGAATACACTGGTTCATAGTAGGATGTTGATAAGTAGTGATTTGGCTAGCCCAGCGCGAGAAGCGTTCTACCAGGTGATGTACTTTGTTGTAGAGCGCAATGTGTAGCCCAATAGATTGAGGAAATAGCAACTGACGGCTTTGTCAACATTGGAAGACTTGCGGTAGATAACTTAACAACTATTGGGGTTACTCGGAATAGAAAAAAGAAAGGTAAAAAATCTTCAGCTGCAAAATAGTTGCTTCACTTCCAACTACTATAAAATCTTTATTTAATCAGACGGGCACAGCAATTCATCAAACGACAAAACTAATTCTGCACCAGATTACCGAAATTTTTTAGGGATAAACCCGTTTACAAAACGTCACCAAAGGCAGCTCCAGAAAATGCGTCTTACAGCATCGGAAATAAATTTAAATCTCTATGAATGGGAACCAGAGGTAGCCTTACTTTAAAGTTGTATATAGAAAATTTAAAAAAACTAATGGAAGAATTAGAAGTAATAGATAGGGCCGTTACATAGTACCATTAATATGAGAGCATGGAATGCTAAATTAGTGTTTTATTTAAAATTTTCTTGCGACAGTTGGATATATACGTTTATTGATCAATTATATTGCCACATCCACATAGTGATTAAGCACTTCGTTCAAATATAACACTACCTTGACAGTATCTCTTCTTCATTCTTATGAATGACTTCTTCTTTAAATGCATACTCTAGAATGAGACCATGGCTAATTTAGATAAATGAGTAGCAAAAAATTTAAATGATTAACATTGGGGTTCCAGCTGCAAAATTTTAAGAAAGAACAACTTAAGGGCTCATTCATGATACTATTTTTAATGTTAATACTAAATGTGTGCCAGAAATCAAATAGTTTCTTTAATTTGATGGTTTTATGTCTAATTATAAAGTCTTTTTGACTACCTTCTTAGGAAAGATTTACAAAAATTGTTACGGTTTCCATGACAATGTACTTGCTTTCTGCAGAAGTATAGTATATTACTTTATTTTATCCTATTATGTTATTATGACCATAACTCCTTAGCAACGAGTTGCGTTAAGATGCATTTAACAGCACTAGTGTTGTTAAGTAAAATAACGGTACTTTATTAGCATTTAATCACATGTTGACAGCACTGAAGTGTATTGTCAGTCTATGTCAAATTCAATGTTAGTAGGTTAGGTTTTGTTTGTTATTTGACACAAACTGACGCAAAACTTAACCTGAAAATCTTAAATTACAGTATTGAGTTTTTATCTTACTAGTGATACTTTAAAAAGATGAGTATTTTAGGATAAAATAAACCGTGTTACGATGTACGTAACGTTATCTGCTTTCTACATTACTCGAGATTTTTAAAGAACTCGCTCGTTCATTCAAACTATTCTCTTGTAATGTAAAAAGCTTGATATCGTTACTTGCATCGTAAATTACTATTACAAGGGATGTAGGTAAGTTTTATACTACCGAGGACCGTTTGATGCCTGAGTAAGCGACGCGAACGAGGGTAGCAAGGTACGAGGTAGTGTAAATCTTTCTACATCCTGTGTAAAGTACATAATTTTTTTCACCATTTCCGTATGTAAAATAAATGGTAATAGCGTAAATTTATTATATTTTGTAAATTATAGTAGCCTGTTTCGGGAGCTTGGGAACAACACATATAGCATCTAACTAATCCACTGCTACGCGCTGACGACCAGCGCACATGACGAAATCATTGAACCAGTGTATGAAAACAAATTGATGATAGCAAATACATTGGAAATTTCGAACTAGGGGAGAGAAACCTCAATGAAGACATGCTATCAAACTTGCTCACCAGCGAGACACCATTCTGTCTAAATACCTTCTATAAGATGAAACTTCAAAGAAAGTGGACATGGCGTAGTCCAGTCAACAAGACAAAAATGAGATTGACTTTATACATTCCAATAACAGTAACACGTGAAAAGACGTCAGTGTTCTAATTCAATTCAGTACTGGCAGCGATCACCAAATGGTTAGAGCACCCATAGAAATAAACACAATATCAGAGAAACGGTAATTATTGACTGAAGACAAATTCTTAACAACACTTCAACAGAAAACAATATCAAAACGCACTAAAAGAAAAACCAGAATTTTTAACAACTTTAAACACCAAAGATATAGACTAAATAACCTTATATAACAAATGACATAACAACAGTTAAAAGAAAGATTTTTAATAAAGTTAAAAACCAAAGAGAAACTAAACTCTTAAGTGTCTGGCTTACCAGAAACAATACAGCTGATAGAAAAACAAAGAAAAATTGCAAAATATGCACCAGAATATAGAAATTACATTCACACCCACGAGCTTATAAAACAAAACAAATTTTAGAAACTATAGACAACAATATGACCATGAAGGTATTGATGTCAAATCTACCCAAATAAACCGCAAGGTAATGAAGATAAAAGACCATCAAAGATAATTAATCAGAGAAAAAACTGAAATTATCAATAGTAATATAATAAGGGCGAGACATACTTACCGATAATTTTGGGCACGCCAAGGGTCGAGTGCTGGTTGCAATGAAAACTGTCCCGAGGGTTGCGCGAGGGCAATTTTCTAAGGGCAACCAGCACGATGACTCTTGGCACGGGCAAAATTATATGTAAGTGTGTCGCCCACGTTTATATTTTGAAGATTATTACACAAAACCCTTATACGAATGATGACTTAAAATTGATCTAATAATGCCAAAAATTTCAAATTGCGTGTTTCTTTAATTGCTATTTCTAATTATGACACCATCTACGGAGTCGATAATTAGCACTAGGGAGTTTATCGGTTGATAAGTTTCCCTAGGGAGATTATCAGCTAATCAGTTCGCGATTGGTCGATTTTCAAAAAATGCATGGTTCTCATTGGATGATATCAGTCATGTGACAGTTGCGTGTAATAAAATCAAAGAAATACAAATATTTTATGAAAAGCTGTATACATCAACCACCCCTAGAAAAATCCTTAAAGTTTGTTCGGCAGACCTTCCAGAAATAACAATACCTGAAATGAGACATACCTTCGACAATTCCAAGTGAAAATGGATCTGGTGAAAATAAACGAGAAAACAAAAGCAGAGAAAATTCTTTTTGGAAAAGGCATTCGGCAAGGTGACACTATTTCACCCAAGCTATTTACCTTAGCACTAGGAAATATATTCAAACAAATGGCGTGGGAGTAGAAGGACCTACAGAGGGTTTTCCAATGGTTTTTCACCACTTTATCTCAAATGCTTTTTTCTCTTGTCAATATTGACAAATGGGAATTACATCTGACAAACAGTGAAACACAATTGATACATGGTGAAAAGCAATTGGAAAACCCTGTAAATGTAAATGGCGTACGCTTGAGGTTCCCTGACGATATAGTACTAGCCAGTATAGACATAGAACAACTAAAAATCATGTTGTAAAATTCAAAGAAAATAGGGCTCAGAATGAACATTTATAAAACCAAAATAATGAGCAATACGCAGAATTATATTACTGTTGATAGCGTTTCTCTAGAAAATATACACTAGTACATATATCTTGGTCACACCATCAAAATTGGAAAAGAGAATCAAGTAGCGGAAATAAAAAAATAATCCAACTATCATGGGCAGCTTTTGGAAAACTCGTACTGAAGACCATGGCTTTGACAAGGAAAAACGCAGAAAACTTAGTACAACACAGACAGCGATGGAACGGGCCACTTTAAAAGACAAGTATCGAAGTAATGATATTCACAACATGAAAGGACAGATATTATAGATCGTATAGCGAGACTCAAGTGGCAATGGGTAGGACACGTGGCAAGAGAAAACACAGAAAAATAGACACAAAGAATATCATATTGAAGACTACAGGAAACTAAGAGAGGGGTAGGAAGACCGCAAAGGAGGTGGATCGATGTTGTGAAGAATGCAATTGGAAAAGAGTGAATGGGAATTTCCATTGAAGTATTTGGAGGAGACATATTTCCAGCATTGGATGGATGTACGCTTAAAAAGCAAAATGAGCTTGCATATGATTAACTAAAACCTGTATTTTTTCCTCAAATGGGTACTTATTCATTAACTAATACTAATGTATAGCATATTTCATGCAAATCTACGCTTCATCAAGAAAATGTGTGCATTCAAATATTTGTTACATCTGTATAAAAGTAGGTGTTTGATATATACTACTGCTCAACAAATGAACCGGACCATTTGCATATATTGGTGCAATTTTTAAAAATATTTTCCAAAAGGACAGTCATGGAATTTTTGGTAACCTTCCAGGATTGTGTCACTATAAAAAACAATTCTTTTCATAATTTGGTTTAAATAAAACCAAGTCTATTAATAAAATAAAATAATTTGAAAATTTTTAGTTTTTTCGCAAATGTTGATAGCACATTGCATACAAAGTATGCCAAATTGTTGTTTTTACAAGTTCCGAAGAAACTATTAATTTTCTTTTTGTTCTTCGTCTTATTTCTGTTAAATATAGTTTTTTTTTATTATTTTTTTATTTTATTAATATGATTCTGTTAATAATTGAGAATAGTGGAATTAAATATGCTTAATTAGTATACTGTAAAACAAAAACTTATATATACAGGGTGTTTCAAAATAAATGCGAAAAACTTAAGGGGCTGATTCCTTGTTCAAAATAAAGGATAGTTTATTATATAAACATTGTGTCAAAAGGCAACCATTAGGGAGATATCGCACTGCAAATATGGCGGAAAAATCATGTTTTTATTTGTTATAATAAAAACGAAAAGAGGTAGAACAATAAAATTTTATGGAATTATTACTATTATAAAAACACACTTTTTGCATATTTCTCAACTTTTTTAAAAAGAGTAGAGGGGATTGAATTAGACTACCGCTATCATTCTTCTTAACTAAATTTAAGAAAAACTTACGCAATGACATGGAAAAATATCAATTGATAGCCTGGTTTATTTAGAAACTTTTTTGTCTCTTGCAATTTTTTCATAAAACTTACCGTTTCCAAATAAAAAAATAAAACGTAAAGCATTGCATGTCGAGAAAAAGAAATTTATTTTAGAAAAATAATCTAGTTGGCTGTTATCTTTTTCTTATTGTTGTTTTATTTGACATTGCTCACTTAGTTTGAATACAAAATACGACTAATTTAATCAACAATTTATTATCTGATCATTTAATTATTCAGCCATATTTGCAGTGCGATATCTCCCTAATGGTTGACTTTTGACCCAATGTTTATATAATAAACTATCCTTTATTTTGAACAAGGAATCAGCCCCTTAAGTTTTTCGCATTTGTTTTGAAACACCCTGTATACAGTGTGTCCCCGGATTGAGTTCACTATAGGTATAATTGACAAAAAATTTTACAATTTTATTTTAATGTTTTGGGATTCCGCCCTGCTTGGTCTGAAGAGAATTTTAAGAATATTTACAGTTTTTGAAAACATAAGTTGGCCTTGACAGTGAAGCAAAAACTATTTTCTTTTCAGGTAAACTACCCTTTCTGTCCATGATACGGCAAAATTTTACCAAGAAAAGTTGTTCAGAATAATAAATTATGGCCCTATACAAAATTTCAGGAAGATCTACCTACTTAAATTAAACCGTTAAAATTGTACCTATTTATAAAAAATTACGGTTTGATTTAAGTAAGTAGAACTTCCTGAAATTTTGTATGGGGCCATAATTTCCCATTCTGAACAATTCTTCTTAGTAAAATTTTGCCGTATTATAAACAAAAAAGGTAGTTTACCTGAAAAGAAAATACAATAGTGTGTCCCAGGATTGATGTTACAACAGGTAAGATACCTAAAAATTTTAGAATTTTATTTTAAGGTTCTGGGATTCGGTCCTGCTTGGTTTGAAAAGAATTTTAAGAATATTTTCAGTTTTTGAAAAACAAGTAGGCCTTGGCAGGGAAGCGAAAACTATTTTATTTTCAGGTAAACTACGCTTTTTGTTCATGATACGGCAAAATTTTATTAAGAAAAGTTGTTTAGAATGATAAATTACGGGCCTATGCAAAATTTCAGAAAGATCTGTTGACTTAGAAAACACCATTATTTTTTAGATAATTGTATTTTATTTTCAGGTAAACTACTTTTCTTGTTCATGATACGGAAAATGGTATTAAGAAAAGTTGTTTAGAATGAGAAGTTGTAACCCTATACAAAATTTCAGAAAGATCTGTTGACTTAGATGAAACCGTCATTTTTAATAAATGCAATTTGTTTAATCTAAAAAATAACGGTTTAGTCTAAGTCGACAGATCTTTTTGAAATTTGGTACAGGGCCATAATTTTGCATTCTGAACAACTTTTCTTAATACATTTTTTCCGTATCATAAACAAAAAAAGTAGTTTACCTGAAAATAAAATACAATGATCTAAAAAATAACGGTGTTTTCTAAGTCAACAGATCTTTCTGAAATTTTGCATAGGGCCGTAATTTATGATTCTAAACAATTTTTCTTAACAAAATTTTGCCGTATCATGAACAAAAAGGGTAGTTTACCTAAATAGAAAATAGTTTTTGCACATTTTTCATGGCCGACTTAATTTCTAAAAATTAAAACTCTGCTTAAAATTGTTTTCAGACCAAGCAGGGCGGGATCGCAAAACATTAAAATAAAATTGTAAAATTTGTTGTCGATTATACCTATAGTGAACTCAATCCGGGGACACACTTATATATATATATATATTTTGTAACGTAATGTAACAAATACAATTTTTATGGGTGGTCCAGTTAATTTGTTGATCAGTATATATTATTATTTTATATAAAGATGAAGGTTTAAAACCAATGCTTTTGGAAAACTTGTTCTAATTGCAGTTTTCGTACTTTTCCAGATATACTACTATAAAGGTCAATAATATAGAAACAAATGGGTGTGGCAGTATTGACGTATTTTAGGAAGTATTTAAGGACTATTATTTTGAACATGAAAGGGTATGCATTAAAAATACACAAGTGATAATGTATGAATAATTGATTCAGGAGACAATTTGTTAAATATGAGATAAATAGATGCATTTCTTTGCCAAAAATTTCAGAAATACGAAAAAATATTTTAAACCTGAAGTGTAGTCGAAGCGAGTATTAAAATCGAATATGCAGCTACGATTAAATTTATTATATCTCGATGTCCTGTTTATAGGGAGCCCTGGAACAATTAAGCCTTTTATCAAGCTAAATCCTCATTCTCTGTATATGAAAGGGCCCAATTACTGCAATTCCCATCTTTCACGTCCCTATTGAACTGCCAAAGCCGGATATTCCCTTCAGATTTAACGTAGCAGAATCCATATCGTAAATCAACCGCCGCAAGGTTGTGACGTCATACATTCTTTCGTAAAAAACGTAATATCCAGGATTTATTTCCAGCTTTTTGCTGTATTTATTGTTCTTTTGTTATTCGGGTTTGTGTTTGGCGGAACTGTTTTTGTTATCAATTAAGTCGATTTTGTAATTATAAAGTTTCCAAATTATTAGGAAGATGGACGAAAAAAATCCAAAGCCATTTATCACTCCCATGCAGGATATGATGTTCAATCAGCAAGCCTGGGCTAAATTCGAAAGAGCACCTTTTGTAAGTGACATTTAATTTACGCTGTGACAATTAACATTTTGGTTATGCCGTCACGTCGACGTAACGATCGTTTTTGATTGCTACTATCAATAATGAAAGTTAACTCCATATTTAGCTACCTCATCAAAATTTACAAAAATGTCTTTTCACAATAGTTACATTTCAAGCTAATAGGGTAGTATTATAGGAAAGTTTAAAAAATTCATGACACACTTACTTGAACTTAATTAAACTCAGTCGCCATTCTACAGTCATATGTTTTATTTTATGTTTGCAGAACAGTTTTTATAACGAGTCCTTATTATATATTTATTTTATACTAAAAGCATTAATAAACTACCGAAAAATGGGAAAGCCTCTATATGTTCCGGTGAACCAGATTATGAGAAACAAGCAAGAAATGTGGGCGAAGTTAGAAAGAGCACCATTTGTAAGTGACATTTAATTTCTGCATGACAACTTGCATTTTGCTGTAATTATTCCTCAGTCATATGATTTACTTACCAAAGGTGGAATAAGTAATCTGTAAAGTAAATTCTATATCTTTATTATGCCTTGCGTTGCAGCCCCTATTTCTAATTTACAAATATGTATCACCGGCACGCTATATTTCGAATTTAATAAGTATACTGAACTGACATTTTTGTGGGCTTCAAAAATTGTCAGTAAGAGGACATGCACTAATGTTTATTAAAATTCCTTAAAGAAAACTCCTTTATTCATTTATATCAACATATAGTTATGTCGTCAAGTAGGATAAACCCCCTTATTGTTGGTATTACCGAAGTAAATAAATGACAGATAAAATGAAAAATCTTTCTAACAATTACGAGACCTTGTTCATAACAAACCACCACATCAACGACCAGAGCAAACTTTTCTTAATTTTTTAAAACGCACGTCGGTGATTACCTTTACTGTCTATGGCCTAAAATCTATTTCTAGCATAACAAAAAAATATTAGCGTTTTATGTCAAAATATTGTATCGAAAAGAACTACATACATTCTTTTATCTACGACCACTACTAAAAGTAGGCCTTTTAGCGCTAGCTTGTTTCACTAAAAGTGACGTTTTATAGTTTACCGTGTTTAAAGAAATCAGCTGTTTACTTTTAGCACATGTGCTAAAAGTGAAGCGAGGTTCAAAACTACAATTTCGAACTGCAAGTGAAGTTGTAAAGCTATTCTAGTTGCTTCTTGCGTTACAGGGAAAGCGTTTTGGAAATAATTAAAGCGTTAGGTAATGAATACAGTCAGTGTGGAGTATCAATAATTACATTTCGTAACTCACCTTGACAGCACGGGCGTGGCCAAACAATCGACCGCGCGGCGTAGCCTACTGTTCATTATGACATAAATTAAAAGTGTCGCAGATGCAAACCTTTCTTAAATCGATATTTATGGATTAATAACGGTAAAATTAAGGTCGTAGATAAAATATTGTATGCAACGCGTGCTAAAAGTCGTTTATGCGCGAGACATGTTATGAAACTCAGCCTTCGGCTTCGTTTCATAATTTTCATGTCTCACGCATAAACGTCGACTTTTAGCACTTGTTGCATAAATAGCTATTAGTGTATAGAATAAACATGTCAGTTGTGGAAAAAGCTTGTAAACAGTGATGGTGCGCAATTTTATCGTTTGTGATTCCCACAAAAAAATATTTATCATATCCTAAATTTTACAGAAAAGGGTTACTGAGTAATCGGTCATTACATAAAGTATTATCAAAAATTATTTTTGTCTAGTATAATTATGGAATAGTTCCTAATTTATGAATGCAACTGCGTTTATACTTAAATATCAAACTTAACATTTGATTTTTTAGTGGTTTATGACCACCTCGGTGGCACAGTGGATCGAGTGCCAGGCTTGCATAAGCAAGTTCTTGGTTCGAATCCGTAGATAGGCGTAACCTTTTCCGTAGTCCACTGAATCGGTAGCGAGCCGGGTGACCATTCGGCGTTATGATACAATTAATGTCACTCTCCTCTGAAGACTGGTCTATGAGGTACAGTAACAAGACTACACACAAAACATATACACACACGTGACTTTAGGCTAGCACAATAGGATCATGTTTAATTTTGTGGTCTAACTAAATATTCTCTTGAATGATCATAAATTATCCTAAAAGAAAAGTCATTTCCGCTAAGTGTCTCAAATATTAATTCCTATTATAATAGATCCGCGAATTGTGTTGAGGGTAAAGCCGAATATTTAAGTTATTCATTGCTTTGGGACTGAAGAAATGCTTGGTAGTATTGGTAAATGATTGCCTTATAGTGATTTATGTAGCAAGGACGTAAGAAAGCGTTTAGAGCCCAATGCGTAGCTGTGGGATTTAACACAAGGGCCATAAACGCTAGTTACGCACGAGGTACATGCAATATTTTGTGTGCACACCGGAATATCCACAATTAATACCAGATTTATAGTTTCCATACAGTTCGGCAACCTACGAATAGAATGCAGGCTTTCACGGCCCTTGTTCATAATGGTAGGTTCTTCCGGATTTGCCATGGTCGTCGATTTGAACTTGACGTTTCGCTGCTCATGCTGTCAGCTACTTCAGAAGATTTCTAAAGAGCAGAATAGAGGAGCTATCAAGAGCTCATTAATACCCGAGTCGGAACATCGACGACTACTGCCTAGCGATACTGAACCCCCCCAAACTTTACGGACTTCCAAAGAACCACAAACCAGAAGTTCCAGTCAGGCCAATTGTTAGCATTTTTAGATCTCCTACATATGAACTATCCAGATACCTCGCTAACATATTACAACCATACGTAGGCAGAACAGAATTCTACGTGAAGGGTTCTGAGCATTTCTTGAAAATATTAGCTCAATTGGAAGTAACAGACCAGGGCATGTTGGTCAGTTTTAATGGTAAATCCCTGTTCACCAACGTACCAGTAAGGATTCAGTAAATTTTACACAACAACGCTTTGTTCCTGAAGCACTTCAAGAAGACGTCCCAGTAAGTATGTGTCTCACGACTACCTACTTCCTCTGGGAAGGAATGTACTACGAACAAAAGGAAGGAGCCGCTATGGGATATCCGTTATCTCCAGTTATTGCCAAAATATTTAGCCTTTGAAGAAGAAGGTATTGAGTCCAGTCATCTCAAACCTAAATGCGTACGTCGACAACACTTTCGTTATATGGTCCCTTGAAAAAAGCAGCTTTTGATGTGTTCTTGGCATACCTAAACAAGCACCATGCTAAAATAAGATTCACCATGAAAACTGAAGAAAATGGAGGCCTACCTTTCCTGGACATGTTAGTGAAACGCACCGCTAACCACAGATTAACCCATGTAGTGATTCGAAAGAAAACTCACACTGACCGCTATTTGCATGCTTTGTCTCATTATCATCTCCAAGTAAAGAGATCATTCATCAAGACACTTATTCATCGGGAAAACAATATTTGTGACGAGGACAGTAATCCACAAGAACTAAGACATGTGGAAGAAGCTTTGCCCACGAATGGCTACAGTCGACGAGGCATCAGGAAAGCATGCCAATACACCATAAAATTGAAGGAGCCTAAACCTAAACATAATGAATTACGTGTGTCTTCCCTTCATCCCTGGAGTAACCGACAGAATAAGAAAGATCTTAGATAAGAAAAACATCGGGGTCCGCTATGGTACAATAAGAAAGGTTGAACAATTGATGCCTTCCAACAAATATTCTTTGCCCAGGCTACAGACAGAAGGCGTTTACCAGCTCTAGTGTACTTGTGGCAAATCGTACATCGAACAAATGGGAAGAAGCATTCAATGTAGAATTAAAGAACAGCAGAGTCACACACGACTTGGAAAAACACAAAAAGCTGCCATGACAGAACGCTTATTAGGACCAGCGGACCACAGAGTAAATTACGACTCCTTGAATGTACTAGCCAGGACTAAAAAGTACTTCTCTCGTGTTATTTTGGAATCCCTTAAAATTATTATCAACCCGAACAATTTCAATTGGGAAGACGGTTAACACCTTAGTAACACATGGAAGGTAGCTCTGCAAAAACAATCATACCATAAACAAGTTTCACGTGAGCAACCAAGCGGAAAAGTACAAGTCCCAATAACATACAAAATTTTCATGAGAAGCCAACCGTAACGACTCCTCGGTACACAACCAGAAGTAGAAGGCACCACCATCATATATATATATGCTGGTTTTTTTACGGTTGTCCCGCCTTCCATCTTTCAACCTTAATCTCCATTCCTTTTTGTTGTTCCATTCTCCATCACCGTCTCTCCATGACCTATTTGGTCTTCCTCTCTTTCTTTTACCTATAGAGCTCCAGTTCGTTATTCTATTTATCCATCTACTATTCCTGCATCGTCCAACGTGTCCGTACCATTGATTTTTTTTTCTTCTATGTAGTTCAGCGTATCTGTTTGTACATTCATTCTATGCCTGATTTCATCATTCCTTATTCTGTCCAGTCTCGTTACTCCAGAGCATCTTCGTCAGTATTCCATTTCCACTGCTGTTATTTTACTTTGATTTCTTTTATTTATAATCCAATACTTTGCTCCGTATGTCATAATGCTTTGTACCATGGTATTGTATATCTTGACTTTTGTATTTCTTGTAATATCCACCAACATCAGTCTAGAAATCTTCTGAAGGAGCTGACGGCATGAGCAGCGAAACGTCAAGTTCAAATCGACGACCACGGAGTAGCCCGGAAGAACTTACCATTACGATGTCATTGCTTGTCAAACTGATAAACAAGATCATGAGCGGGCTGTAATAGTACATTACGTACTGAGGTGGAAAACGTTTCATTACAGCAGACAGCGATAGCTTACAGTGGCGCAGAGCGCCGGGGTGAGCTATAGTGTGAGGCTATAATGAAAACTTTCACCGAGGTATGTATACTATTGCATTCACGACCATTTTAGTCTAAAGAAGAAAGAAACACGGTTTTAACAGTTCTTCAAAACTGACGTTATCAAATAATAATACAAAGCGGCGAAATTTCGGTACCATGGCGGCGTTCGGAAAATGATTACTTTCCAACAGCCGTCATGGCATCCACTTTCCTACCGCTGCGCTGGGAAGTAAAAGTTGGTAATAGCTCATTTTTCAACGTTTTAAAAGTCAGTAATGACCGTATTACATATATAGTTGTGGCCGTAAAGTACTTTATGGCTCTTGGGATGCAAAGTAGCACATTACGCCCTCAAAGATGGGTACAAACTGACCAATTCCGCCCGGTCTTACATACATTTTTCTAGTTTGTTGATCTAACATGGTTAATGCAGATACAGAACGCACTGGCACTGAACAGCGCAGTATTTGATTTACAAAATATCACAAAACGAATATTTACCTTCAAACACTTAATTTATTCAATAAAGCTTCCAATATTGTTGCACATCTCTCTATGCGCTTGAATTCCTTAATACTATTTGGACCTTCGTCTGGATGTTTTTGATTTATTGCACTTCTAATCATATCTCTCAGTGTTTCTTTGTCATTCAGATTGTCCTGTGCGTAAACCAATTGTTTGAGGCGACTCCACAAAAAAAAAATAAGTATTGTTAAGGCAGGTGATCTTAGGAGCCGCGCAGTTGGACTATTTTTTCAATTCACTTTTCACCAAATGCGTAATGCATACATCCAGCTACCCATAATGAAGAATGTGCTCTGAAACCGTCGTGTTGATAATAATATTTCTCCTTCCTCTAAGGTAAGCGGTATATCTTCTAAGTTTGTAAATAAAAATTTTTATTTAAACTTTCTATAAATAATGGCCCTTTAACGCTAAATCGGTATGAAATGGCGCATTAAACATCGACTTTCTTGTAGTATTTTTTCCGTTAAAACACGTTAAAAGTACAGATTTTACTGGATATATACCCCTTAATTTATTATTTATTGGATAATATCATACCCGAATTTCTCAAAGTGTTGTCACATTTCAATGTCTTTTTTAATCCGTGTGAGTAAACTAAGCATCATAAATTTTTGTCATTACATTTTTTTAGTAAAGTAAGTAAAGTTCGGGCACTTCTGGCATACATGGCCTGAGACAAGGCGAGTCAGGGTCGCCGAAATATCTCTTTCCGAAACCCAGTCAATCTGGTACACGTTAACGGCGTACTGGGTGATGTGGTTAGCATCACTCCTTCGATGACTGCCTTACTTTCCCTACTTCCACAACTGTGATTTCGGTTCCCAATTTGTAAAGCGACTGGGAGGCCCGCCCGCCAGTTGCCAGAGATATGAATTGAACCCCGTACCGTGGCACCGTAGCCTGACGCCCTAACCGTTTGGCTACGCTGGCGACCATTGCATTTTTTTACTCATAATTAATCAGGTTGCTGGCTACCTAGGATTGTTATGAAATTTCTGGGACAGTCTGCATTTCCAGATATTTCATATAGATGTAAAAGATTTCAATAAAAAAAATTCAGAGTCCTATATCACTTTTTTTAGTGTAAAATTGCTAAGGAACAATGTGATTAACGCAGGCATACATACAAGATTAACTAGCTAAATAAATTATTAAATACTTCCAGCACTTGATATTCCTAATCTTAACATATGCAAACTCATGCAGAGTTTGATTAAGATAAAGGTAAAGGCGGTAAATAATCAAGCAGCAGCTTGAGTGGTTCTGAAAGCAACCATGAAGAATAATGTGTCTAATATTTCAAAACGGTGCTAGTCTTGTGATTAAGTTGTTTGAGTTTCAAAAAAGTGTAAGAATAACGTGGTAAGCTAAACTTGACTTATAGCACTAATGAATCACAAAATTTTCAGAAATCGCTGGAGAAAGTGTTAGAGTTGACAGGGAAGATCATATATCCTGTAATCTAAATATAATAATAATTATATTTTAACAGAAGTAGAGGCCTCTTAGTTATCGTTGTGATCTGATAACTTTCAATTTCCTAAATACGGAGATTTGATATTGTCTTTATCTACTAGCAACATGATATTGTACATTTTCGTCATAGAAACAAAATATTAAAAGCTACTCATAACTCCCAAGTCAAATTATTTCTCCCTCAAACTCATGGTAACCATGCAACTACAAATAACGTCTTTCCGAAACTCAGTTATCTGGCAGACGTTAACGGCGTACTGGATGATGTGGTTAGCATCACGCCTTCGAAGACCGCCTTACTTTCCCTAGTTCCACAACTGTGGTTTCGGTACCCAATTTTTAAAGCGACTGGGTGGGCCGCCAGCCAGTTTCCAGATGTGAGAATTGAACTCAGTACCGTGGCACCGCAGCCTGACGCCCTAACCGCTCGGCGGCGCTGGCAACTTTAATTATTTGTAATACTTCTAATAATGATCATCTACTCAAAGAGCCCAGAAATGATAATAATTAGTTACAATTATTCAAATTTTCCGCTCAATATTTATTATTTTGACAGTACGACTAAAAACTATCTCAGCTCCCTATGCTCCCATTTTAAATTTTGTGAGCTTGGCAGAGCTATAGCTGTAATTTTTTGTCATTTAATTAACCAACTATGGCAAACACGAACGTAGCCTAATGAATGATGCAGGTCGATATATCTTTAAAAGGTCATCCAGCAAAATACTATAACTACCGCATGATTATTCTAATAACCCACATTGGTAAGGTATAGTATTCCAACCAAAAATTGGAAAGCTATTTAAAATCAAGTACACTTGCTTTCAAAACTTTTGCTTACACATTCAAAATCAAGTAACAACGATTTTCAACAATTTTTGCTGTGTGAAAGGGTAATTTTGAAATTAGGTTAAAGATGACATCGACAGCATTTAAAAAAATTGTTATCGGACCCTCAAGACACAAATTCCTGCTTTTATCTAGCCATAATTAGTAGCAACCCTTCTTATGGACCCCTGCTCTTCTAATTTGGAAAGGATCAAAACTTTGTGTTGCTCTGTCAGTCGAGGCATTTTGACTTAGGTGTCAGTGAATGGCAATCAAGCAGTCATTGTATGAATCAAATTACGAAGTGACTTACTGTTCTCAATGCTAGCCTGATTTTAAATAGCTTTCCAATTTCTGGTTGGAATACTATACTTCTACAAATTATTAATAACCGACTCAAACCTTTTCTCTTACCACGAATATCTGAAAAACAAGTTGGTTTTATGTCAAGCAAAGGTACAATGGAATACATATCGACTGCCCGACAGTTGATAGAGAAAGCAAGGGAATTCAATACTGAGATGTATCTATGTATGCTATGTGGGGTTTACTCTAAAATCTTTGCTATAGTTAGCTTGCAAAAACTCTGGAAAATACTTGCAGAAATTGGTGTTCCGACTCATTTAACCCTTATCAGTCAGTTATACCAGACAAACTACGTCTTCATAAAAGTTAATGACAACATGTCAAAGAGATTTGGAGTACATAATAGTGTTCGAAAAGGGTGCACTCCCTCCCTGATACTATGAGAATAGTATTAGACAATTAGCAATATGGAATATTCAACACCAGGTTCATGCTGATCATACTCTTACAATTGCTACTAGTATTAAAAAGCTTGAAGCTGCAATGGAAATATGGCCTAAAGCTAAATCCATCGATTTGCTCGTCGACCGAGTAACAAATAACTCCTCCCATATAAGAAATATAGCTGAATTTTAAGTAGTGGACAAACTTGTATATCTAGGCTCTATAAGATTACTTAATGCACTTATTTTTCTAATTGCGATGCATTTGGCAGACACATGGAATCTAAAACAATTACATACAGGAACTAGATTCTAAGGACGTACACCGTGCCAACGAATCAATTCTCCAAGAGTTAAACATTCAAGTACGCCTGTCAAGAAATAACAATCATTCACTTCTGAAATATTTTGGGCACTTAACGAGAAAAAGAGACTCGCTACAACAACTGATCGTAGAGGACAAAGTCGACGAACGAAGACCCAGAAGTAGATTCCCCAACAATGAGTAGGCGAGATCAATGCACTAACAGAAGAGGTCTACATGAAGCCGCATAGATGACTCAAAACCAAAAAACTTGACAATGCACCATCAACAACCTCTTAATATGATGCCACCAAGAGCTTTTAAGGGTTATGGACAGAAGAGAGAACAAAATATGTAAGTCAAAGGTACTAAATCGTGAAATTTATTACCATTCATTTCCTTCTATTACTATAATTAAGTTACTTTGAAATCCCTATTTTTAAAATTACTCTATAATAGTATGAGCATGTGTGTTACCAAATTATAAATTGTCAATTTAAATTGGGATTATTATATTTTTACAAATAAATCGTTGCTGATATTCCAAGATTTTTACTTCTAGCCAGAAGCATTAACTATTAATTTTGAGTAATGCGGTTAATGTGTTAATGACGCCTCAGGATTATGTTAACTACACCCAAACTCATATAATTAATTATCCTCTGCTCACGCCACTTTCGTATTAGCCAGGCGGAAACTCAAATCCTTTTTGGGATTCTGTCTAAGCTACAGCAAGATGCTGAATATTATTTCAGTAAAGTTTTCGTTTTTATTGTAAAAATTTCACAGGAAGATTGCTTCTTACTTTTAAAGTAGAGGTAAAACATGGCAATTGTTTAATTATTTAGCTGTACTGCTTGGACAATGCAATTTTGTTCGTTCTTATTTGATCAAAATATATCTTCCTTTTATTCCTAATAAACTATAAAGTGAAACACCTTTTAACATATTACTCGCGATTCTAACGGTTTAAAACTCTCTGAGAAATAATGTACACTCTAGTATACTACAAATGAATATTCGTTAAACTTTCTAGTTTGAAATTTATAGAAATCAGATTACTTTTTAAGACTAAAGATCCGAAATGCTAATTTGCGATATGGGATCAAATATACATAGCGATCAAAAATAAAATGGATCGTGGGAGACAATGAAAAATATGTCCCCTGTCTATGCAGCACTTTATAAAACTACATTTGAACTACAATTAACTGTAGTTCATGTCACTAACACAACCTAATAAGATACACAAATATGCAAAAAAAATTTATTCGAATTTATAGATGAAATTGACAAATAACGCTAATAGTATATTATACATCAAGGTAGCGAAGCGCAGTATTATAACCTGAGCGCATATTAGATACTGAGCGCGCAGCCCGAAGCGCGAAGGTTATGAGACGATTCGCTACCGTGGTGTATATACTATTTTTTGTACTACCAAACGGCTTAATACCTAAATTCCCAACAAATTTCGAAAATATTTTAACTGTCAACCTGACAATACAGCTCTTTAAAACGTCAAAATTAAAATAGTCATATTTGGTAACTTAGCAATTTATTAGTTACCACGGTGAAAATTGTTTATTTTACTTTCTCTCCCTTGGTGGAGAAAATCAACTTCACGACCTAAAGATAGGCCAACAACGGTGCGTTCTGAGACTAGTAGTGCAAAAAAATACATCTGATGAAGTTAAACAAATTGTTGAACATTACTATTAAACTTCAAACAAAATTAACAGTTCTACGTCTACAAACATCATGATACAGATTATGCAAGTTTTATTGTTTTCAATGTCCTGTGATCAATGTTATGTTGATATTTCTGTACAGAAAAGGTGTGTATTCTATCAATGGTTCAACTTAATATCAGATAGATAGAAATAACAAAGAAACTATACAACTTAATATCAGATAGATAGAAATAACAAAGAAACTATACAACTGAATCCAACCAATTTAAATTGTTCTTGAATTTTGACCAGTTTTATAGAACACGTTTTTATTGTGCAGGCCCACTTCAATTAAGTATCACTTATACCTTTCTTGTAACAAAAGAAAAATACGAAAAATGATAAATTTCCAGGAAGTACCTATCGAGAGACCAAAAAAAAATATTAGTAAGAGTTTTTAGATCCCTGTTACTATATAATAGTTATTTATGTGTGTTATAAATAAGTGTGATATATTACAAATAATCCACGAGAGAAAAGTTGAGCTCTCGAGGGCGTTAGGCCAATAAATATTTAAAAAACATAATTTTTTACTGACACCCTAAAAAGTAATAGTGCCAAATTGCAAAGTACAAGAGATCAAACAAATTTATAATTAGAGTCGCCTGTGATTCCTGTACTGAAGTACATTGTCAGTCGATGTCATATTCGAAATTAATAGATTTTATCTACTCCAGTGGGATAAGTAACGCATTACGTCACTCATTTGACACTTTTTCAGATAGGTAATGAAGCTCATTACACCACTCAGTTATGTAATGGTTTCATTACGCAACTGAGTTGTGTAATGACTTCATTACGTAACTGAAATAGTGTCAAATGAATGACAGAATGACATTTGCCTACTAAAATATTTTTGAAAATGACAGATCTGACATTTCACTTAATACACTTTTCTCAATTTTAGGCGGTCGTAGATAAAATTTTGTACAATACATGTGTGATAATGCATCATTAATATACTTGTGTGCTTACATAACTCGTGCTAGGCACTCGTTTGTAACTTGCACACACGTACATTAATGATGCTGTTATCCCACTTGTATAGTAAATAACTATTACGTTCTGTTTGTTATCTGACACAGACTGACGCAAAACGTAAGCTACAAATCTCGAATCTGACATAGCTTGACAGTGCTACCAACAATACTGTAGTGAGTGACATGGTTTTTATGTCACTAGTGGGTTATGGTTTAGCTCACTAGTGAGTTATGGGCAGTGATCTTGAAGAATATAGATACAAATACAGCATTAACATATTACATACGGTTGTGTGCAGGATATGTAATATCCCTTTTTCGTGCTATCTTCTTCTGTAATACAACGTACGAATATACTCTATGTTTGTTGCTATTGCACAGCACAGCACTCTAGATATAGAACACAACATGCTTCTTTTTGTTTTTCAAAAACGTATGTTTTAATTATTGCACCTCGTTATGACTGACACATGAAATGTCAAACTCAAATATTTATTGTGGCAAACAACCGATGTGCATTTTAGGTTGTCTACATCAAGTTATTATACTGCATGCAGTGATTTCTACAAAATTGCAAGGAACTACATTCGCCTTCTTCCTTGACAAAATATTTATTGTGAAAAACACGTTGCAAAATTATAGTCATGGTGCTAAAGTGTATCGTGTGTGGTGCCACACAGAAGTAATCGATAAATCTAAGCTCAAAATATATTAAATTTTGTGGACAATCCGCATTACATTGTACTGTAAAAGTATTAATCATACAAATTACATATTTCATTTCATTCTTCAGACGCATTGTCTACGACAGGTAACGCAAGTAGTAATAAAAAAGCGTTAGAAATTCTAACATGTATGGCCTTTACCAAAAGATGAAAACTAGTTAGAACCTATTGGTTATACTGTATTTGTTTGAAATTAATTGAAAATACATGATTCCTTAGTGTCAGTTTGACATTTATATCATGAGATCATGACATATAACATCTTGACAATAATTTTAGATGAACCTTGTGTTTGTATTTATACCCTTCAAAATCACTGGTTATGGGCCACTTTAGAGGTCTAAAATCAACCTAGTAATAGCCTTATAACATGGAGGTGCTGGATAAAAAAGTGAGGTGTGGTCACTATACGACTTTCTTTTACTGCTTGTAAAAATTTGATTTGAAATTTTTTCAATAAACTATATTTACAAAACCGCTTTTGGACAAAAGTTATAAACAATTACGTAATATACATTAAACACTGTTTCAAAAAATATTCTCTATACATTTTTGAACTTGGAGGAATTTTTTCTAAAAACTTAATTTTGCGATCGTTTCAATATTCCCTACTTTTCAAACAAAAGTTTTAAATAGCTACATAATATATGCGACGACAACAGAAGCATGTGGGGAGTCGGTATTCTAATACACAAAAAATGGGTCCCTTATATCGAGAGATCCAAAACAAACTGTTCCTCAGCGGCCTGTGGAAATTCAACGTATGAATAATATGTTGGTGACACTGTACGTCAATGTCAAATTCGAGGTTAGCAGGTTAGGATTTGCGTCATATTGTGTAAAAATTGACGGAAAACCTAACCTGATAACCTCGAATTTGACATTGACGTACAGTGTCACCAACATATTATTCATAAGTTGAATTTCCACAGCCCGCTGAGGAACAGTTTTTTTTGGATCTCTCGATATTAGTAAAATGCAAATAGTTTCAGATCGAATAATATACATTACACTGAAAATTAATAGTAAAATAACTTTGAAATTTATACAGATTTATGCACCAACCAGCAAACAAGAAGATGAAGAAATAGAAATATTGTACGAAGATCTGACCAAAAGCATAAAAGAACATAAAACAACGTATACAATAATTGGGGGAGATTTTAACCCAAAAATCGGTACAAAATTAGGATGCCCCGATTCTGAAAATTATATAGGGAAATTCGGTTTAGGGACAAGAAACAAGAGAGATAATATGCTAGCAAACTTTGTAGAAAGTGAACAACTTTACATAATGAATACGTTCTTCAAGAAGAAAGATTCAAGAAGATGGACATGGGTTAGCCCAAGTGGAGAAACAAAAAATGAAATAGATTTTATACTCTCAACTCATAAAAATATCGTTCAAGATGTCAGCGTTTTAAATTCGTTCTCAACAGGAAGCGACCATCGAATGGTCAGGAGCAAAATAAGGATAAATGTACAACTAGAAAGAGCAAGAATATTCAAACAAGGCCAAGATAATAGATCGAATATTACTTCAATCAAAGAAAAAAGAATATAAAAAACAGCTCAGCAAGAATTTTGAACGACACCTAGGAAAAGACAATGAGAATATCGATGAAGCAAACACTAGAATAGGAAACATAATAAGAGAAACATCTGAAAAAATAGCCAAGAACAAAATAATCAAACCTGATAAGTTTTCACAAAAAACTAAAAACCTTCTAGAAAAAAGACGAGATCTTATAAGAGCTGGTAAAAGAAATACTATGGAATATACAGAAAATAACAAAGCTGCCCGTAAATCAGCCAAGATCGATATATTAGAATATGACACTCTTAAGATAGAAACACTGATTGAAAATAATAGAGGATTGAATGTTTTAGGAGAAATAAAAGTCAAAGGAAGGAAATGTATAAACTGAAAGACAAACAAGGAAACATAATAACCGATAGAAAACACATGCTGGAAATTACAGAACTATTCTATGCAGACCTATATAAATCAAAAGTCTCCGAGGAAGTAAACCCGCATAACAACGAAAAAGTAAAAGAACGTATTATCAATGTAAATGGTAAAACTACCAGAAATCGAAATAGAAGAAATTGAATTGGCTTTAAAGCAGATGAAGTATGGCAAAACTGGAGGCGACGATAACATTCTACCAGAAATGTTGAAAGAGAGTGAGAAAACAACAAAACAAGAATTACAAAAATTGTTCAACAAATGCCTGTTACAAGGAAAAGTACCAACCGAATGGGAAAATTCAATAACTATCCTTATATTTAAGAAGGGTGACCCAACTGACCTTGAGAATTATCGACCCATAAGTTTGCTGTCACAGGTCTATAAGTTGTTTATGAGAATCGTCACAAACAGACTAGAAAGAAAGTTTGAAATCTATCAACCCACAGAACAAGCCGGATTCAGAAAAGAATACAGTACAATAGAACACCTCCACACAGTCAGACAGTTTACAGAGAAAAGTATCGAATATAACTTAGATATATGGATGGCTTTTATAGATTTCAAAAAAGCATTTGATACAGTGGAAACTTGGGCAATAATTAATGCAATGAGGAATGCCAGAATTGACCAGAGGTATATGGACCTAATCAAATACATCTACAGCAAAGCTACAATGAAAATAAAAACTCACCAAACAACAGATAAAATTAAAATACAACGAGGAGTCAGACAAGGCGACATCATCTCGCCAAAATTATTCACGCTGGTATTGGAGGATGTTTTCAAGAATCTCCACTGGGAACAACGAGGAGTCACGATACAAGGAGAAAAACTAAACAACTTGAGATTTGCTGACGATGTTATCGTATTTGCGCAAGATAAAGATGAACTAAAAGAAATGTTAGAAGAACTGAACCTTGGAAGCAAAGAAAATCGGCCTTGAAATGAATACAACAAAACCAAAATTATGACAAACCAACAAACAAATTCAAATACATTAATTGTAGAAGGAAAACATATTGATGTAGTGGACGCTTACGTATACTTAGGACAAGCAATAACTCTCAAGAAGGATAGTCAAGATACAGAAATAAAAAGACGAATAAGACTAAGCTGGGCAGCCTACGGAAAACTAAATTATATAATGAAAATGAAATTACCAACAAGACTAAAACAAAAATATATAATGAGTGCATCCTCCCCGTTACCACTTACGGATGTGAGACCTGGGTATTAAATAAAAGAACACTAAACACAATGCAAGTACATCAGAGAGCAATTGAGAGAAAAATATTAGGAATATCACTTAGAGACCATAAAACCCAACCAATGGATAAGACAGCTCACTGAAGTTAGCGATATAACCCGGAGAATATGTTCCCTTAAGTGGCAGTGGGCCGGACATGTTGCTCGACATAGCGATAAGTGGAGCGGCAAAATAACAAGATGGCGACCCTGGGGTGAGAGAAGAAGCGTGGGAAGACCACCGCAACGTTGGTACGACGACCTGAAAAGATACGCAGGGCTGAACTGGTACCAAAGAGCTCAGAACAGGAGAAATTGGAAAGACATGAAAGAGGCCTACATCGAATCGATGGAGAGAGGCTAACTGATGAACTGATGAACATAATATATGATCTTGCTAAAATTTTTTTGTCAAAAAATTTTTTTTTTTAATTTGAAATTTTGCAAATTTTTTCCAAAACTACGTTTATACAAAACAACTTTTTAAACAATTGTAAAAAGTTTTCAGTAAACAGAAAAAAATCTAAGAGTAGAGTATCACTTCCTGTTGGCCAATTGTAGCCATAAATCGAAGGGGTTTCCAAATTTAGACTACAATCCTAGATACAGATTTTCAGGCCGATCTATTAAACCGTGTTGGATGTAAAGAGGACATAGACAGACATCACTTCAAAAACTTTTTTCTGAGTCAGAAAACACGAAAAAATCTCGAATATTTTAATTTTACTTTGTCCGCAAAAGAAAGTGAAGCAACAGCTTGATAAAACATTAATAATGTATTTACGGAAAAAACCTCAAACTCGTCAATTTTCCTTCGCAAATTTTATAAATTTAATTTTTTTCTGTAACCTCTTAATTAGTCGCGACCAACCCAAATTTATATGAAAGATGACATGAAACCATATAACCTTTGTAACGAGATCAATCACTTTGATTTCGGAAAAGCCGGAAAATTGCGTAAAATAAAGTGTGTCACGTCGAATGGATATAAACATGCTAACTTGAGAACGACATAACCTATCACGACGATTTCTTCTCCAGTTTGTATAGAATAGTAATAAAAAGAACTGAAAAGCTTTTATGCGATTTGTATGCGGGCTACCTGTAATAGACTTAGGCGATCGGGTAATCTCGACTGACGAACCTGAGATCAGGAGTTCAAATCTCAGTCCTGGTATGATTTCTTTTTAAATTATCGAAATATTCAGACCCAAATTTGTATGCTTTCTCAGCTTTAAATCACAAATGCTATATCGGTACTCTCTACCTCAGCTACACTCTCCCCTAATGGTATTGGTAAATCGCCGACTTGTTTTTAAATCTATTTCCCTTGTTTAGGATTCGCAATGATTAGTTCCCGCTTACTTTGCGAATCCTACTTAGCCAAAGTCGAAGCACATATGGTGCGATAATATGTGTGACATAATATGATAACAGCCACACATCATTGAAACCACCAGTTCAACAGATTACGAACACTGAATGTGTCCCTTTTAAACAGCGAACGTCCCAAAAACCGCACGTAAAAATGGTGTCAACAGTGTTCTGAAATACTGATAAGAGGTTTGCACCGTCTCATATTGTTTATTTTTAAGTTATCATTTCTTGTAATTGCTGTTTATAGATTGTATTCTGTTGCTTGTGGAGATTTAAATCTTAAAATGTTTAATATAATCGTAATTGATGTCAAAATACTTCACTTACTACTTTTATATAAGCCTTTCTCTGGCAGGCATATCTACTGTATGTATATAAATTGCATCCGATAGCTTTGCCAAAAATTACGTTTGTCTAAAAGATTCATATATGGATTTAAAACGTCGTACTATAAGAAGAGCATTGCGTTACTAAAAACTATACGCCGATGAAAAAAAGTTCCCCACTAAGTAAAACCATGTTTGCACAACGACTCCTGCTTCATTTCATACATTATACATGTAATGTTTTGTTTAATTTAAAAATTGATGTACTTTGCATTACCAAGTGTTTCCTTCTATTATTTAAGTTTTATTAGATATTTGTACTGCTATTTTCCTTTGATTTTTAAAATTATTTAGTGTCACAACGTCTACTTGCGAGGGAAGTTCTGAGTAAAGCCCTTTACAGATTTTTATTGCTTTGTGATATTGTCTAAATATAGTTAACTAATGCATAAAAGTAACATCTAGTTAATTTTAAGATGCACGTTTTTAACTAGAGAACACTTATCTAGGAAATTTCTGTGTCATGTTTTTTTTATATACGTACTCTCAGTTTCCAGTTTGCTCTAACAAAGACTTCTTACTGAAAACGAAAATTGACCATTTCAAAGCTTTATTATAAAAATGAATTATGATTCTATGGAATTTATTCTAACTGGCGTTGCAGTCTTAAACGCGTTGGTTTCCCTAATTTTCAACTAATTAAAAACATTAAAATTATTTTTTTCAAATATTGCATATGTTTCAAGTAGATAATTACTGTTTCTTTATTAATTGCAAAGAGATGAGAGCACAACAAAACGCTATAATATTTGCTTAATAACTGTGTGAGGGCACCAACATTACTCTGTAAATATTTGTTTTTAGACGAAAAATTATACCTTTCCGACGTGTTTTTGGTCTGCAAAATACATGAATCCCGTAGGTTGTCGTAGTTGCCAAATTACAAGAAATAACAGCGTGGCAATAACTTTTCTGGCCTAGGTCGGCAAATAATAATAATAATAGTTTATTCCCAAAATATACATGAAGAATAGAAAATACAGGGATTCAACATGTAATATAATTGTAATCGGTAAATACTATGTGCATATCTAAGCCCACTTCCGAGCGTTGGAAATGTTGCTGATGTTTGACGTTTAACAATAAACAATAAAATAATACAGTTTAAGCTGTTTGGAGCAAAAATTGTATGCGTACCAAGTAAGAAAAGTGACTTCCCGGCTTACACTGTTTTCCGGAAATCGATCACTTTTCCTATTAGTCACATAATATATTATTAAATTGTGCCTCCGAATTAATAATTTTAATTTTTGTTGCAGCCTGCCGTAGACCTTACTAAACTTCGAGACATTTCGTACTTCGATAACCCTCATGTTTACCAAAGAAAACAAGAGTACGACCACTTTTTGCGTATACTAAACCATTCCCCTTGTTTGACAAACGTAAAATAAGGGACAACAGGCCTTACCTTCCTGATATACGTAACAATATCCACGACCAGGTACGTATGGAAGATATTGTACTAACCTAACCTAAAGGATTATTTATTATTGTTAACTTCATACCTTACAGTTGCATCGATTTGACTGGTCATTATAAATATTGATACGACTGTGGAAATGTACAACTTGATATTACACTGATATTTATTTTGTTTATACAAAACTAGGTAGCGTTGTCTGAACTTCCTTGATTTTCTTCTTTATACTGCCTAAGCTTTCAGTTATCGATCGGGTTTATTTTATGAACATATTTGATGGCGTGTGTAATAGCAACGGGTGGAAGTCCTCTTATAACGTAGAAATGTGTTGGTTATCCCATGTAGTAAATCTCCGAATATGTTTCCATTCGGTGAAATTTTTGGTGTAATTGTGACATAAATCCGGATTGGAAGCTGATGAAACCATTGTCACTAAAAATAAAGAGCATATGGGTTTTGTGAACTCTTTAACGGTAAAATACAGACGCATTAATTATAAATTTAATTAAATTGTCTAATGCCTATATAGTATACTAAGTATTAAGAACGGTAAGGACATTTTACCGATCGAAGACAATTGTTTGGAGGAGACGCGAAGCGACGACTCCTATTATTGTCTGAGGTCGGTAATTCCTTAACATTCATGATGCTTATGAAGTTTTTTGACCGATAGAAATGTATTTTTCTTCAAACGTCAGTAAAATATGACATTATACCACAGAATAATATGTTGGGGGCACTGCACTCTAAGTCTATGTCAAATTCGAGGTTAGCAGGTTAGGTTTTGCGTCAGTCTGTGTCAAAACTGTCACCTGGTAACTTTGAATTTTTACTTACTGTTCTAGTACGGTAAGCATAGCTTACTGATTTTGCAAAAAATTCGGTAACTAAGTAAAATCGTTATATCGTGCACAAATAGTTATATACACTTCATTCGCCGAATTGAGTCAGCAAGATCTGCTACTTATGCTACAAATATTACTGGTAACTTGATTATCAACACGACTTGACAAAAAATTTGGACTGTCCTAATCAATGTGTCATGTCCTTATGTACATTGAGTAACATATTTTTTTATCTTTTATCACTTTTATTAGGCGGCGAATTGAATACCATATCAGAATCAACACATTTTTTTGAACTAGACATCACACATTTTGACAATTTCAAGCTTTGCAGAAACAGTTATCAAATGTGACAAAAAGGTATAACCTCTATATTGTTCATACATCCTTTGATCTAAATAATGATAATACAATCATATAAGTAATCAACAAACTGCTGATATTTGTAATCTGGGTTGCATTTTTGTAGATTGGGCATCTCTGTTTTCTTGAAGTGAATATGCTGGGTTGCGGTCCCAAATAGTAAGGGATTCCAAGTATCGTAACCGACGCTGTCGGTCTAGGACAACTCGCCGCCAGCCTACTCGCCGCTATACCAACTTACTGCTGCACCAACTCGCCGCGGCGAATAAATATACTTGCACAAAAAGATAGTCATTTGGATCGATCATAAACTTAGATGAATTTAGATGTTCAGTGAATAATTAGTATAATTATAGAAATTTATTTAAAATAAATAGAAATTATTTATGTGTGCATTTTCACAAAAAGGTAGGTATTTGCAAATGCTTACAATATTAATTTTATTAAATAGTTTCTATGCATTATAAAATAAATGTCTATAATTATACTAATTATTGAATAAATATCTAAAGTAATCTAAGTCTATCGTTTATCCAAATACCTACCTTTGTGTCCAAGTGTAATTATTCGCCGCGGTGAGTTGGTACAGCGACGCTGTATATCCATAACTGACTATAAATCGTTATATCTTATATATATTTCTAAAAGTCCTGACTCACTTACTCACTCACTCACTGGCTCATCAACGCCCAGCCCAAACCCTTGGAATTAGAAAGCTAAAATTTTGTACAGAGGTTCCCTTTATGGTGTATACAAGGAGTAAGGAAGGATATGTCGAAATGCAGCCCCTAAAGGGGTAAAATGAGTGTTCCAATTTTGTATGGAAAACTAATATTAAATAAACATTTCGACTTGAAACTTAGTAGAAGTACTCCTAAAAACAAATAAGCAAACACGTATTTCGTGATTTTCCGAAAATCAACCCCTTAGGGGTGAAATGGGGTAAATAAGCCTAAAAATTGATATGGGTGTCGTTATTGAGGTTTTTTGGGACGTTGATTGCGAAAATGGCATTTATTCTTTAGTCCAAGACGGTTTCCTGCGTGAGCGAAGCCGCAGGCAAAGCTAGTCAAAAATAAAACTCTGCTCCTCCAATTCATAAAAATAGAAGCAGATACTGGCATGCCTGTAGAAAATTGCATGTCTATTAGTTTTAATTTTACTTGAATTTACTACCAATATTAAATGTGGAATTTATACAAAAATCAAAATACGTATCTTGCTATCTGGAATTATTCCGGGGAAAAGAATAAACTACCTTAGAGTACAGCGGTCAGACCATTACCTATTATTTACCCACGAACTAACCACATGCTGCTATTTTTAGTTCACTATCAACTGGTGTGATAGATTATTCATTTTCTATCGACGGCGAAAGAAAAAGCGAGTAATAGTCCCACTGAATTTATATTGAAGCAATCTAATCTAAAAAGCGATACCTTCATTCGTAATGGATTTCCAAATTATATGCAAAGGCATAATTAGGGCCACGAGACAAATACAAGAACTAAATAACACGCTTTAATGGGAATAGGCAAACAAGATATCAATTTATCATCAGATGTACACGTCAGATGGCATGGACTGAAATAAGTCCTCTCTTGATGCTAAAGTTAATGTGAGACAGCAGCTCAGTGGTCGGAGTGATCTGTTATTTTATTTAACATTTTTGTTTGCGCACATTGATTTACCTTTAACCATGCATGCTTAATGATTATCTTTCCATCGATCGAATCAGGTCTGGCGTTTTTTTCTAATAAAAGTTACTAGATATGGAACTAATTCACATTCTGATATTTATTATAATTTATTCCACACGCAACATTTTCCGGACGAAATTTGGTCAAATGTAATTTATTTTATGGCAGTCAGTAGTTTACAAGGCAAACTCTTCGATGGAAATAAGAAGAGCATGCCCAGTTTTACTGCATTTTTCGAACTCATCTTTCATAGTTCTCCTTGGTTAATACACCCCAAGAAAGGTTAGCATGTCTTCTCCTATGTCCGCGAGTAATATTCAGCATGTAATACAGACATCATGTAAAAAACGCAAAGGCTCGATCAAATCGGCAACAATAAAGGCCACGATCCCAGGATTAGAAATAAGGAACCCTCAATAACAAATAAATGAACTGGGACATAAAAGGATAAAAATGGACAGCCATTAACAGATCGAGTAAAAATTATACTAGGGATAGCAATATATTGAGATTTGTGTTTTCTTACTGCGACTGAACAATGTAGATTTGATGCAATCAAAGCACTAAATGGCTGCTCATAAAGTATATCCAGCAACCAAAGCAATAAAAGAAACAAAGCCCGGGTAACGACAATACTCTTCGGCGGAACTGAACAGACACAATGTATAAATAATAAAACAAGAGGAACTTATACAACGTACTCGTACAATACAAATTCTTGGACTAAGGCCAATCTAATATTGTTACATAAAAACGGTTTCACAAAATTAGAAAACTGCAGAATTGTACCAAATATTGACGAAGATACTAACAAACGGGTTGACCATTAAACTTATATTTAATTTACCAGTATTACTTCAATAAAAGCATACAGAAAATAAACCAATGCATTAAGAAAAGTACAAATAACAGAGAAATTCAATTCTAGAATATACATAATTTCGAAGGTAATAGAAAAGGACACTAAGCTTACCTTGCTACAATATATATAATTTAGGAGCAATGCAACATTTTCAGTAAAATATTTTTTTCCTTCATTTGGCTCAATTTATTAAAGTTTTCCTAAACATATGCCACACCTGAGTGTTCCTTAGCTTAAGCTACTTAATTGCTATGTAAATTTAAAGGATGTAGGTGGCTTTTACTGCCACAGGTTATTGTTGGGGTTATTACCGGTAAACGTTTGGTTTTTGAGTTTTTCTGCATACATCTTAACGAGTAATGTGAAGTCTCCTAATTTTGTTTAGCTTCGCCTGAAAGAATTACGTGGGTTAATTAACTCGAGCAGATCGATATTTACCTGGAAAATTGAATGCTTATTTTAACATGTTGAAGGTTGGCAGCTGGCATTTGAGTGCGCTAGGCAGTGTCTATCGTCCCATAAGAGTGAAACTGCTTGACAGTTCATTCTCAGTAACGCATTTTAGGACGTATCCAGCCGATTTTGGGCATGATATCTCGAATTGTCTTAGCTAATAAGACGTATTTCGTAAAGCTATGCCTTTGGTTGTCGTGAGATGTAGCACTGTCATTTTCCGTTGGTGTTCAGAGATTATAGTGTCATTTCCTCACACTGTGGTGGTAAAACATCTTGTTAGCCTATTTTTTTTAGTTTCGAAGTGAACAACTTACCGGTTTCAGCTAACTAAAAACAATCCATCGATTTAGATATCTTTTGATGAGTCTGCACCTCTTGATTATGCTACGTAGTACTACTAGTTTTACCCAAAGGTTACACTACTTTTTCTAGTTACTTTAGTTTTTCTAGGATTCTCTAGATTTTCGGATTTTTGTGTGGAAAGATTGTCTTTTTTTTGACAAATTTTAGAACACGTTGTGGACTTGGGTAGCTAGAATTTTCAGTTTATGTAATTGGTGGCGATTGCGGCTGAGCTTCGACTTTGCTTTCGTAGTCTGAATGATTTGTCTACGTTGGTAATGCCCTATCTAGCAGCTAAGAGAGGTTGAGGCCACATTATTTTCCTTGATCGACGCTGGATTTAAGATACTATAACTATAAGCGTATGTAGTAACGATATTCAAATGTCTCTCCTTATTCCGGTTTACTATTTATGTATGCAGAGAGTGGTGATTTTTATGCGTATTTCCTACGTACCTTGTACTTTGTTTAGTAGTACATTTCAAATTATATACGTGGTGTTATAAACGCAGCGTATATTCGCGGCGGAGTTTGACTCAATTACGTATGTAGCTTGTGTTTAAATAGCGTAGATACAATATTCTATTTCGGTACAAGGACCTACCCTTTTTTATTACTTGTGTGCATATAGAAATTTAAGATAAATCTCAATTTAATTGCGCCGTATTTATTTCCTTTTCTTTTCTGTAACAAGTTATAGCTTATCAAGGAATCTACGCCCAAGAAGTGTATTTTTGATATAACCCCTTTATTGTTAGTTGGGATTACTAACTTAGATTCGCGAGCTGCTAATCAAATCAAGTTAGAGGCGCCCGTATTTGAATTTGATCAATTGAGTGTTAACTGGCTCCCTCATCCGGAGTAGCCGATCTCTTAAACGCTTTTAGTAGTGGGACTATTTTGGGCATTTATAGCTCGCTATCCAGCTATCCTATTGAAGTGTTTCACGATTGTTGTCATTTATTTTAGCGCTATTGCGTTTTGCAGTATTCAACGGGTAGCACATTCTTATAAAATTACAAATGTTTCATAGTGCAACAATACTTAATGTTAATTTAAATATTTTGTAAGTATACATGAAAGTTCTTAATGTGGAAAGTTATGTTTTAACTATTCCATTGCAATATCACCAGGAAAATTCCGGCAGCCGCGTGATTCGAACCGAGGACTTGCTTAATGCAAGCCTAGCGCTTTCCGAACTGCGCTACGCGGCTTTTAAAAACTATGTTATTAAAATGTAATCATGTTTAATGTAAATGCACAAGTTATAAGAAAAATAATATAAAAACTACTTAACAAATAACAATACAAATACCAAGATGTCCAAACTCTTGTCCCTCTGTACTATCGAGGCGTGTTTCAGCGTGTAATTTGAATAATTTATGACACATTGGAAGACATCTATTTTCTATTGTATACCAGTAACTACAGCGTGAATTCGTTGTCTAAAATCCATCTCTCCACCTTTGGTGTAAAAATAATATTGTAGGGCATTCTGTAGCAAAAACAAGTTTTTTTTAAAAGCCAGAGAAAACTAAACAGTTGGAATTAACGCATTTCTTAATACAAGAGGGTTTTCATCCATACAATAACAGTAATTGTGGTAGTTCATTATATCACAGAGGAAAAATGCTTCACCATATATACCATATATAAATGCAAAATTTATCTCCAAAACTATACCCTCCATGGTAGTTGCCTTCTCAAAGTTGTACCTGTTTTATGCGATATACATTGTCACGCCAAAAAACACCAAATTGTCGAGAACCGTCACCAATTGGGAAAATAACTCTGGTATTGACCTTGTTTTCCGACCACATTCTGTAAATTATGATGGGTGAAACATATTTATTTACATTTTATTTTGCTTGTGTCCATTATAATAGTAGATTATCGGCATAAATAGTTTATTACATACCGAGGTGGGAAGTGTTTCATTACTGTCGAGAGATTAGGTAGTTTACCGAGACGCGTAGCGTCGAGGTTAACTTTATCTCGCGACAGGAATGAAACTTTTCACCGTGGTATGTATACTATTTTACTCACAATTGGTTTTTGTCAGTATTTATTTAATTAAGTAAGTTTCAAATAATACGTATTTTTATTGCAGTTTAATAAGTCACTTTAACAAAGGAAACTGCGACGCTGTTGCTAGGTAACATGACAAGTTCATTGAAAGTGACGTTTAGCTAGCCGGGAAAATCTTTCCCGGCTAGCTGGGAAAGTAAAGTAAACAATGACTCGCTTTCCTACTGTTTTGAAGGTTTTATACGCGTGCATTGCCCTAGATAGCCCTTCCAAGTTTTCTTATGTCGTTTTTTCAGTCTTTTTGCTGACTGCTATTCCATTGCTTGTCTTGGGAGCAACGTCTTGCTCATTTTCTAAACATGCTCATATCAGATTAATTGATTTTGCTCTATGTCATAAATGTGTATCCCTACTATACCCATTAATTCCTCCACCTACTAATTCCTCACTTCATATTACAGAAATATTGACGTTGTTCTTCGTATCGCATCCATTTTCACGGCTTCTACTTTTCTTTTGTTCTGTTCTACGCTATAGAGTACGTTGATCTCTGAACAATCACGTATTCATATATTCTAAATTTACGCTTATGAGAGTATTCCCATTGAGGCATAAAAATATTTTCCCATCATTCACAATTGGGTGATCTACATTTCCCTAATCAGCATCAGTATTAAAATTGCATTAACTCGTCTAAAGTAACCTGACAACTGTCACTGAAATAAAAACTGGGACCGACAGCTTAACGTACTCTCCAAGACACGGAGAAGCTTAATTGTTTATTCGATTGAGCTATAATGTGTGATGCCATTTTTGGAGGGTTTTGGTATGCATTTATTAACCCAGTCTAAAAAGGTCTTTCTTGTAACAAGGCAAAATCTTCAACCTTTCCTTCTTTTCGTTTATTCTTCTGTCACAGTCTTCGTGGTAGTTCAAGTTATAGCAAATAATTTCATATATGTGCTGAACCTCATGTCAATTCTTGAATGAATCAAGTCTAATGTTGTCTTCATTGATTACAAGGTTTGTTTCTAAGTTTTGCACATCCAAACACACTTAAATGAGTAAAACTGCCGTACACTTTTAAAATTATTGCGTCCATTAATCATACGAAGAAAATATCCGGGGCTGCTTCTTTGAAATCACAGGCAGGCGAGGTTTAGCAAATTCCGAAGAATAAGACAATTGGCAGCACCATAGTACGATGATTGTTCAATAGAAACACGTTTGGATCGTCTAAGCATAGATTGATCATCATGGCGCTTCAATACAGTTAATGAAATCGTTTATTGACATATCAGTGAGGTGTCTGTCAAATTTGTTTGTGATTGCTTTTTTGTGTATATTTTTATAGAGCTCGGAAATTGCGTTTACTATAGAAAATCCGTCCAAATAATATGCGTACCGGTGAAGGACATCAACCACTGTTGATGGTGACTATAAATGTTCTCACATGGCGGTAGTTTAATGGTGCAAAAAATTTCGACAAGGAAGAGAATTGACTAAAGACTTGGCTCGTCCAGGGCATATTTGAGTTGCAATTTTAGATAAAAGTGCGAGGCGTTTGGAAACTGCTTTACGTACAAATAGACGCATTAAAGTCAGATTACTGTCAGAAAAGATGAACATCAATATAGGAAGTGTTCATTTCATTATTCACACTCTTATCACAAATTTTACATCTATGGTCCATTGAAACAATCACTAAAAGGGCAGCGATTCATTTCGGACGCTGAAATGCAGAAGGCCATTAGAGAATAACTTCTTCAACAGCAGGAAGAACTTTACCAGTAGGGAATCTGGAGATTAGTACAACAGTAGGACTCATACCTTAATGTTATTATATTATGCTACAGCTTCTAAACGTATTTCTATTGAACAATCCTCGTATAACAAGGGTTTTCAACCGCTGGATCATTCTCACTTCATCGGCAGTCGCGTCCAAATTTACTCTAGTTGTTTTGTACCTTTACATGTTTGAATACCGTTTGTGAAATTACTCTGCTACTTTATTTACTTAGTATTCCTTCTTCTTCTTCTTAGTATAAGCTGAGAGCCTGTTACTACCACACACTGAGTGCCAGAAAGCCATCTTAAGCCGCGGCCGGGAAAGATGGCTTGAATAACCTCTTGAATTAAAGAAAGAATGCCTTTTCACAGGGGCTACGACCCCCAAAGGTGTTTGTATGATAGCCGGAGATCGTAATATGTAACCACTGTCCTGGTGTGAGGTTCGAAAGACTACCTGTACCTGAACAGCCTACCGCATGCTTCTATATTTACGTAGTATTAAATGAAAAAACAAATCTAAATTTAGAAATATCATTTGGATTTCATTAGATATAGTCTAGTATATAGTAATTTACACCTCAATTTGAGCACGTTTTTTTTTAAATTGCATCTCAGAAGCTTCGGTTTGAATTTACCACTTTATACTGAAGTAAACAAGGGCGAATATTAAAAATGAAATTGCGGTGGGCTAGTCACGTAGCTCGACATGAACCAAACCGATGCGACACCAAAATCATTGGATTGAGACCAAGACTTAAAGTGGAGTCGAGGAAGACCACAAAAAGATGGACAGACGACATTAAACAACTAGTGGGAAAAACTGGATTCAAACTACCCAAAAGAGAGACGCATGGAAAGAACTTGAAGATGCCTTTATCAAACAGTGGATAGACCAAGGCTGATGAGAGAGAAACAAGAGCCTATGACCGTATGTAGCAAGAGCGTATTAAAACTAACGTGTAGTTCAAGTAAATCAAGGCTTGATTAAGATTTAGTGGCATATACCTATGTATAAAATGAATCGAAATTGTACGGTGGGTAGTATAACTCGTGCTGTCGCGGTGGGATGACCATGATTTACGTTGATACAACGATTTGGGTTTCCGCTTGTACATGCTTATGCGCTGCTCGCCCTGTTTGTCCGGGTTTCCACACATTTTCCCCAAACATTTTCGACGAGCCTTTATAGTAAAGCTACGTGAATGTGTGAGCAGCGGAACGTTAATTTTCCATGCTGAAATTCGCCCCGTCATAAGTATACAGTATACACGTTTTGTAAATCAATATTCGTGTTCGCCCGTTTAAAGGAAATAGAGGTCACATAATGTCAAGTCCTAAATTAGCCACTTTGAAGAATTTCGCAGGTTTCTACAGATTTTCACTTCCCTATTTTGCTGATATTGTCGTGAGATAAGTTACAAACAATTTGACGTCCACAATTTGCGTGTACTTAACTCATCTACCTTGAGTCAGGAATAAATCGTAAATGAAGGAAATAGATGATTGCCTTATTATATTTCAATATTAGATTGTAATTATATCTTTAGGCTATTCGATAGTTATGAAATTAATATTTTCGTCCATTTGCTTTTAGAATAGGCGAAACATCCTAAGCCTGAATATTTATAACAAATTAATTTTAATTTCTCTGCTAAAAGATACATCGTATCCACGCTGTTAAGTCTTCAACAGCATATGGATGGACACAATACTTGCAGGAGCACAGCAATAGCCATTTAAACCTGTTGTGTACCGATTAGTTCTGCACTCTGACTAAACATACAATGTGGCATTTTACATTTACTCGAAGTCAATAAGGAACAAGCGTATTGCTTTGAAACACGCAACGTGTTAGAAAACAAACTCTAAATTTGCGACCTACTTACAATAAACCTTTTAAAAGGACTAAAGAAATATGCCATTTCGTGCCGCACATGCGCAGTTGAACGTACCGTAGTAATTATAGTTTTCCGCTATTTTCTATTATCTATTGATATGTATGTTTGCCTGTTCTACTGCAACTGTAGCAAAGTGCATCAAAATAGTATATTATGATACTAGTGTATAAGTACGCCTTTAAAGCACGTGCGATATGTTTAAAAGCACGACGCGCTAGCGGAGTGCTTTTAACGTCGCTAGTGCTTTAATGGCTCTGATACACGTGTATCATACGCTATTTTTTTCTACAATCGTAACAGAAATATAAAAACTTAATTCGGTGACACTTTTTCCATCACATTATGTTAGATATTCTAGGTTATGTTGACATTCAAACTTACGGCAAAGCGTGTTTTAATAAATTATTAAAACACATCTCCAATGGCAACGTGTTAAAAAGACGTAATTTGAGCGCTAAAATTAAGAGTGCTATAAACGTCACTTTTGACACTAGAAACTGTGCAAAAAGTTGTCATTTTGACACGGTCGTAGAAAAACTATCTTTATCTACGACAGTGTGTAAAATTGCCTTTTGGTTGGCAGTTTTAAGTTTGTAAAACGGCTGTTTAATAACATATTTTCATTAGTTTACGTTGTCAGTAGTAACGTGTTTAAAAAATTTCATTAGGCACGTTGTCAGTAGCACAGTGTTTTAACATTTTTAAAACACGCAAAATTACGACAGCTTGCTGGTAATCCTTACATTACATTTTTTTTAAATATTTACCGTGTTTTCTAGATTCTATCGTAGATATAAAATATTGTACGAGTACATGAGTAAAGCATCTTTAACACTCGCGGGGCTTAAAACGCTCGCTCACTCGCGTTTTAACTCTGCCCCACTGGTGAGCAATGACTAGCTTTACACACTTGTATAGTAAATAACTATTTTTAGTCCAATAGAGTCTTAATACGCATAACGTTTACTTTGATGTAAAGGTGGGGAACGTCGGCCCCCTAAGTCATTTTGTGAATATTATCTTTATTTTTTATATAGGATTGCTGAAAATTGGGCAAATCAAAGCTTGTAGAGTGCAGAACGAAACATTTATTACAAAAATACAAAAGATTGAAAAATAAAAAATATTTGCATATTTATTTAAACTCTTTCAGTGGCCGTCATTACCTGCCACTGGTTTAAAATATGTTTTAAAGGCAGAAATCACACAAAGTATTCACGTTCATTATCCGCACATGCCTCATGGGCCCACTGGCCACATATACAGCATTGCAACCTCATGTCTCCATGCTTTCCAATGTCACCGCATATTATACATATATCTTCGTTTACTTCTTTTTCACTTGAAGCCTCATCATCTTCATTTTCTGAAGTGCTCTCTTCTGTCACCACCTTTTGCCTTTTGCAGTTTCTTTTAATGTTTCTTCTGATTTCAATAGTTTGAATTTCTATTTGTTCGTATGCATCATCTCCCTCTACAAGTTTACGTTTTGTGCCTTTATTTTTTGCATCCTCTTTTTCCTTAGTAACTGAAGTTATTTTTTCTCTTCTTTCTCATCTACTTTCATTGGTGTAGAAGTGGATATTTCTGAATGCTGTTTCATTTTGGATTGTTGTTTCTTCTTTACTGTATTTATTCCTGATGGTCCGGGCAATGAAATCAGATCAGAAAATAAAATTCCGGCTGGTTTGTAAATTTCATCTTCATCCACCTGATTAGCCCCATGCAACTCTACAATTGTTTCATTTTCGTTCTGAACACTGTTATTTTCTCTAAGAACTGTTTTGGCATTGGGCTCACTAAGAATTTCATCAACTGTCTGTGCAGGGGAAAAAGCAGCAGCAGGTTCAAAATCTTCTTTTGAGAAAAGATCAGGATTCAGTGGAAATATTACTGTTTCTTGGAAGCTTTTAATCACTTTTTCAGGTGTAGGAACACGACCGTATGCTTTATTAAATATTTCGGCTATTTCATTTGTAGTTATCCTTTCGCCTACATGACTCCTTAAATAGCTACAACACTCGGTATTGTAAGCAGGGTGGAGGCGGTGTGAGTTATGGGGTGGTATAGTGACGATAATAATTCCATTTTCTTTGCAGAAAGTGTAGGCTTCTAGCGTACAGTGAGTACAATGGTTATCAATGAGCAGTAGCAGTGGATCTTCTTTGGTTGACTTAACAAATTCTGTAAACACCTTTTCAATCATCCACCCATTGTCTGAACAGCTATAGAGACCATTTCTCTTAAGCTGAACATTCATCCCTTTGCGCACATAAATAAATGAAGGGGGCACATAAATGCCTGAAGCGCTTATGGCACACATGATAGACGTTGTTTTTCCTCTTTCGGCACTGGTAATAAAGCCTACTCTCTTTTGTCGTTTTTCTGCGTCTATTTTAACCGGTTTCTGAACCGTTGTGATGCCAGTTTCATCAGCATTATAAATTCTTGTAGGTGAAAATTGATATTTGTCCATTACACTGGTCAAACCGTTATTGTCTACACCTCTGAAAATTGCTTCACACTACATCAACCACTGTCAAATATCGTTCAGCCACGTGACAGACCCAGCAGTTGGCAGTCAACATTTTAGACACACATTTAAAAATACTGTAACAGATGGCACAGCATGTTTTTGCAGCTAAAGAATGTATTTGAACAGAATAATCTGAAGGCCGTCATTACCTTCATGGCTGGCATTCCCCACCTTTACCCTATACCGATATCCCGTTCACTCCACTTGAGGATCTGAACAGGTTTTGCATGTGCATTCTTTTAACGATGTAATGCACAGTTGGTAGCAAAAAAATTACCAAAGTCAAAGCAAAATTTTACAGTTCATCATTCCTCATTCATCAAATGAAATCAAGTTGTTGAAAATAATATAACTGATCCCTCTAGTTCAAGAAATTGCTACGAATGGGTTTACTATTACTGAAGTATTTTCCAGAAGTTACCAATTGTCAATGTCATTTTGACATTAGTAACTTTTTGTAACTAAATATTTGATACACTGTTGAAAATATTCACATTCAAGACCTGCTGAGAATCACAAATGGAGTGAATGGGGTATTCATATACTAACAACTTGCTTCCCCAAAGAGGTATAACTTAATATAAAATAAAAAAAGAAAAACGCTATATTTTGTGGGAATCGTAAGGTGAAGTCCCAGTATAGAAGTTGAACTCTGTACTGCTCAAAACTTGACCTTAAATGACAAGAGTTCAAAACCATACCAACAAATTGTTTTTTAGAAACTAATAATTAACCTTATCAATTTCTAATCTTTTATATAGACGTTGTTGATTATGTACGTAATCCTCCCATAATTTAGCTGAAATAAAATCATTATAGAGGGCAACATATTCTTTTAGATAGATGGTAGTGCAAATATGAACTGGCACTACTGTGGACGCTATAAGAAACTGCATGCTACCGAATGATATGTAAATTGTAATTGGACCTCTCAACTATAGATAGCTAAAGTGACATCCTGTCAGAGCGTGTGTGGTAAGCTGTGTATGCAGGTAAACAAGTTAGTCACGTCATGTATGCCACAAGGCAGATATGGAGCAATGAGCCGGACTTTGAAAACGATGGAATAGAGACTAGGAATCAGTCGTGGAACCATTAGCACTATTTTGCTGAAGGGTTTTGGGAAAAGTAAGGCGTGTGCTAAGTTCCTCCCGCACAACGGCGGACAGTCACCTAAATTTCCTGGATTCCATGGTGATCCAGAAAATAAACGACAAAGCATGTAATGGCTATCAAAGGCGTCTCCCAGTCTAAAGAAATTTCACCTTCAAGAATTGATGACCATGCAAATCACTTCCTTGGATAGACAAGGATATCTGTGCCACTGGATATCACTGTCATTAAGCGGTACCTGTACTATAAGGGCGTGATGAAGCTTTTTCTGAAACACATTCGTCGTATGCTGCCATATCTGCCAGCCTCTGGCAATTGGCATCTTGCAAACGATAATCCTCCTGTACATTCTGCGTCAATTATAGAATCGTTTTTTTTGCGAAAGAATGTGTCGCAGTCTTGAAACATCCTCCTTATTCGCTAGATCTGTCTCCAGCTGTCCTCGGGAAGCTGCTTTCACGACGGAAAAAATTCAAAGGATTGCTACCGTCAAACTGAACGCACTTTATTGGGGCAAGCTTAGACACTAGACATGCTTTCGAGAAGTCGAGGGAGATTACTTCGAAAGCTGCTAGAAGTACTAGGGTTAGATACGTCAGATGCTCTGTAGTTGGTCGGTCCCATTTCATATTTGTTCTACCTCGTATGTTATATCACTTTTATTTGATCATTGCTTTTTTAATATTAATAGTTGGAATTAGTGGAAGTGGCCGTATGCGAAAAATATGACTACACAAGAGGATTGGTGCTCTGTGGAGATACTTTTTGCTTTTTCACATTTACGCAAAAAATCACACATTACCAAGCTCTAAACAAAGTAATAGCAAAGACAAATGATATTAACTCTAACCCACAGTGGCCACTGTCTCGATCATTGTTATCACTTTTTATGTTACATAGCACATTGTTTTTCAAAGCTGCTGGCTTGTTTCAAAGATAGAAATATATTAAAGGAAATATTTTAAATAGCTAATCCTAAATATTATATTAAAGATAAAGACCATAGATAAAAATTGCAGCTTTCCAATTACTACACTGCAACTTGTAGCGGAACAACGAAAAGTAACGTGTAAAGAGTAGTAGAAAACGATAGAAAAGCTATGAAAATGAGACAATAACAATTATTATATGATGACCATTATTATTTGAACGACCTTTGCACTAAAATCCAGAACCATACAAATTATAGTAATCTTAAAGGGAAATTCACAAAAAAAATAAGCTAAGATGTTGGGCAATTAGTGATAAGGGTACGATAAAGAGGATAACTACAACAAACAACGGGATGAAGAGCCAGAATAGGAACAGACTGATATCTTGGAAAACAGCTAGAATAGATACCATAATGCAGAAATCCTAAAAGCCCTTAAGAAATAGTACACGTGCGATTGGTCGTACCTCCATTACATAAGAAAGGATATACAAACTCATGCCATAATGACATAATCATTGTGCTTATTATTATTATTATTATCTCTCACCTGAGCAAGATGATGCTTTATGTAATACAAACAAGTCTAGGACAATTCCTTCATCCCCACATCGGCCTAAAATAAGCAGGGTTTGACAAAAATTATGGTATCAGAGAGCAGGTTTCATCTCCTGTTATTACTTAGATCTTTTTTCAGTAAATCCAAGTTCCTTGAATAAATATCTAGATGTCAATATTTCTTTTCAGGGGTCAAATGTCTTGGAACTCATCTGGTTGAAAACTTGCTCCAAGTTCTTCGTGCAAACTATCACACTTGGTTCGGATTTCCCCTACCTTAATATATTTTCACTAGCCATCGATTATACATTTCTGCACATTTTATGATTCGCTGCAGTTTTCGGATGTCCTGATCTTGGATCGTCGTCTACTGATTCACGACGCCAACGGAATTGTTTACCTGTATCCATTCTCACCATACGCTATCCGTATCCATTCATCTATAATTTTCGGTGCTCTAATTTACCCAAACTCATATTTAATGAAAAATTAAAACAAAAGAAAGCGACGACATGCCATAAATGAATAAAATTTTACTGCAACTACTAAAAGATCATGTATTGCAATACAATGACTTTTGTTGCAATTTTCATTTATTTTCATGGGTAGGTGGATTATTAATCTAGTGCCCCTCGTATATTACGAGTATGTAAGTATTTTAAAATTAGCCTTTAGCTCAACCGATATTACTACAGCAAATTTTCCATTTCTATATAAATCAATACCGCAGATAGCTTGCCTGATAATAATTTAATGTACAATTACCGGAAAAATTATCTGTAATGAGCTCTGTAAAACGTTAATAGCTTCTGATTATTTTACTGAGCAAGTAAAAATTTTAGTGTTCTGTTGATTAATCATTCAGACACGAATTTATGATACATCAGCTCATATAAATGTCATCCATTTAACGATATTTTATTGCTTTCGGGAATATATTTGAAAGCATACAAGATGGTAACCAGTTGGGGTGAATTTTTAAAAGTCTAAATAATACATGTCGGTGCCATGAAATATTAATACATTTTTACCTTGTATACAATGTACTATAGCTAAAAATAGCCCCTCGGCTGATTCTTGACCACATTACAACTAGGTCAAACAGTTATTACAAGGTTTTTTGAATTTCATGCAACATTAAACACATAAATAAAGCATGGTACCGAAATTCTTTATGTAGCCACTCCCAGGATTAGACAAAGAATACATCGAAGATTTATTGTACTGGAATACAAGGCAGCCCCTCAGTGGTTTTTCTCGATCTAATGACAATTTGTCTCTTTGTTTTTAGTAGCAGTAATAGCTTATATAGTTTTATTAAAATTTACTTTAACGAAATCTTGTTAATTAATGGCATCTATAGAAACTTCCTAAAAATATCACGATGTTTTAATAGATAATATTATTGTTCAGTAATTATTAAGTTAAGTTATCGGTATTTTAATAAGTTATAAAGCAACCAAGTCACTATTTTTATAAAGTGGCAATTGCAATTTATTATAATTTCTATAACTAAAAAATTTATTACGTAATTTTCACTTTTTAACATTTACCTGGTGTTGGTATAAACGTCTTTTTTGTGATTTTAGGAAAAACGAAAGGCGGTACCTGCTCTATCATCACAAGTCTACGGAAGACGAGTACCATATGATCTTCCAGCAAAACAGTTTAACAGACAAGCTGAAATTGCATCCTTATACAGAAGATCTGGAGTAATGCCTCCTATAGAAAGGGAAGTCCAGTAAAGCTAAAACTCGTTTGTAAATAATTACAAATTATAAATATTTTAGATTGATTTGTTAACTGATAATAATTTTTTATTAGTGTGTTTATAAATTAATACAGTGTTAACAGTAATATATTATATTCATTCATTTTTATCCATAATTCTGACAAGAATATGAACTACTTCCTTCAGGAGCAATAATCAAGAATACATATCGCAATTAGAGTTACCAGTAAATATGAACGAATAAAATATATTTTGTGTGACTATTGCATAAATCATCGAGAAAATTTCAAAGGAGAGGTAAGGCGTAGTATTAACGATAAGTGTTTTAACGGGTGTTCATAAACAGTCGTCATCCCAGTTGCTTTGAAAAACAAAATGTTATGTCTTTGACTAATTCGTGCAACACAATGAAACGTCATTGAGTACTGTCATAGCGCATTTTTTCTCAATTTTAATAGACATACGTTTCTGAAGTCAAAACCTACTGGGATGACGACTGTTTATGAACACCCGTTATATCATTACCGGTAAGTGGTCAAAAATGTCATATAGCAGCCGATGCAAGTGGTTGGGCATTAAGTTGAATGATTGGTGGAGTGACGTCATTTGACAGATTGTAATGCAGCATACTGTATGAATGATAGGTTTAATTTAAATACTATCCAGATATCTAATATATATCATGTGATGTAACAGTTGTATGTTTTAACTGGTGGTGTTGTAAAGGGCAACCACAGGGTTGTTTATATCAAGTAGTAAAAGAATATCTTGAATTGATTATTACACACAACTGTCACATGACTGATATCAGCTAATGAAAAATCGGCCAATCCCGAACTGATTAGCTGATAAGCGCCCGTGGGCTGCTTACCAAGCGATAAGCGCCCTATGGATGATTATCGACCCCGTGGATGATGTCATAATTAGAAATAGAAATGCAAGAAACAAGCAATTTGAGTTTTTTGGCATTGTTAGATCAATTCTAAATCATAATTCGTATACGGGTTTCGCGTAATAATCTCCAAAATATAAACGCGGGCAACACACTTACATATAATTGTGCCCGTGCCAAGAGTCATCGTGCTGGTTGCCCTTAGAAAACTGCCCTCGGGCAACCCTCGGGACAGTTTTCATTGCAACCAGCACTCGACCCTTGGCGTGTGCAAAATTATCGGTAAGTGTGTCTCGCCCTTGTTATATTACTATTGATAATCTACGATACATAGTCACGTTAAGGTTTAAATTCCCATTAATTGTGAAGAATAATAATTGAAATTAAATTTGACTATAAGGTACAAATGTTATTCAAATATAAAATTCAAAGTTGTTTGATTCCATATAACTTGATATTTTACTACGAACCCAGTCAAAAGGTTAAAGTGAGTGTTGTGGTATGCTGTTGAACTGTCTGTCCACATAATAGAGGTTTCAAAGAGCTACAATGCGCTTTGTTTTGGTCGGGAACAACCCAGGAAGGTGTTTGCTGACTAGAATTTATGCAGTTAGTAGCTGAGATAACACATTCAGGTAAGTACAAGATAGACAATCAGAAGGTTAGTGCCCATTTCTTATAAAATATTAAGAAATTATATAGCACGTTTGGTGTAAATATATTTATAAATTGATCTAGAAGAATTAATTTTCGAAATTTAATAGTGATTCGAGTAGTCGACGTTTTTCGATCATTATAATTTGAAATTTACATTTTGGTATTAGGTATTTTTTTAGAATATTTATTTAAATCAAGTTTGGATATTTAACGTTTGATTAAACTAATATTGACAATATTTATTTATTTTTGTAACGTCAAATCAAACTTCAATGTGCTATTAACAAACTGAAAGTATTAATTTAATTTTGTGAAGTACCTGAAACGTGTATTTGGTTCAAAAAGTCAAATAATTATTATATTTTAAAAGTAATTCAGTCTTTAACTACAAGAGAAAGTTGAAAATTTACCCATTCAGCTGGGAATCAGGAATCCCATTGCTTGAAAACTGACTAGTCGAGGTTTTAAAAAACTATAATCACATGACATAAATCTAAATGTCAAATTGATTTATGAGATACGTCAAATCATATTTATTGTATTAAGAAGTAAGGTAAGTACATAATTGAGCTATACCTGATAGTGTTTTTTAATAGTTAGTAAAAGGGTATATCTAATTTGATATTAATTGTAATAACACCGTAAGAGAGTGTTATATTACAAGATGTATGCAATAGTCACTAAAAGTGCAACATATTTCTCCTACAAAACAGTAATTTTCGGTATACTAACGAAGAGTACTCTTTATTCCCTATCAAATATAGTAAATATATAATAAATCAATTCCACTATAATATTCTCCAGGATAGAGTTACACAAGCGATCGATTTTGAATTTCCTAATTCGTGGTTGTTTTCAAACTCTTAAGAAACGGCATTTAACTTTGGGGTTGTGCTAGTAATAACAACATTCTAGTCATTCAGCGATTCCAAAACAAAGTATTAAGGAACATTGTTGATGCACCCTGGTACTGCCGCAACAATGATATCCGCCGAAATCACGAAGTGGAGACTGTTGACCACGTCATTCTTAAATTTGCCAGAAGTCACTAACAGCGGCTTCTTCAACATGTGAACATAGAAGCTATCCAGCTCCTCGACAATTCACAGCTAGTGAGAAGACTCAAGAGGATCAATCCTTTTGAGTTAGTCCAGTGATTGTGCCAAAGTAGAGCATAGTGCGTGTTTATGTGTATACGCTAGTGATAGTATATGTAGTTCAGTTTATCAGGCTTCTAAGGATACTGATGAGCAAGACTTTAGCTTTAAAGTTTTCATATAAGTTATTCTTTAGAACCAAACTACTCATTGATCTGTGTTGATCAGATTGCTATACGTGGCCCGTAAGAGGTATTTCAAGGAAAAAAAATCTATGACAGGTTATTTTCTCACATTTTATTTTAAAAAATCAGCTGAAATTGAACTTCAATTAATTTAGTTATTACTTAGTGTGTACCCGAATTTTATTTTCCAACTGTTAGTGTCAAGTAGTCAAATTGTGCCTGTATATCGAAAAAAAATTAAGCCAGGTGACCTTGTAATATACATAGACAACCTGTTTAACACTGTTGGAGGCAATGTTTAAAAATGTAAACCTGGAAGTAACAGAAGCGTGTGACATATTAAACAATTACCATACCGGGAATTTATTTTAATAGTTAACATAAGCGTTTCGTTTCTCTGCCACCATTTAATCATACAGGTCACTTCCATAGTTACCAATGAAATCAATAGATTAGAGCGTGTATTTTACGAGTTAACATAGGAATTATTGCTTGTCAAAAGCACAATTAAAAGTTATCCTAATGTATACCACTGAAGAAAAGATACAACACACAAGATGTTCCTACGTATCTACTTTTTAGTTGCATACCTACATTCCGCTAACAAAATTAAAGTTTTTTATTAACAAGTACCTAATTCAAATTCGTATGTTAACTCGTAAAATAAACGCTCTAATCTATTGATTTTATTGGTAACCATGGAAGTGACCTGTATGATTAAATGCTGGCATAGAAACGAAACTGCTATATTAACTATAAAAATAGATTCACTGAATAATAGAAAGCTATTTACTGACAACAATTCAAATATAAGCAACTTAGCTCTGAATAGAATTGTGGAGAAGACGTGCCTAGTAATAATCATGTTTCTCAACTTCAAATATATTCTTCATTTAAGTACTATTATCCATTTACTTGACATCCGCACTGTCAAACTGAGAGTATGTTGGCACCACTGCTATTTTGCACATTTTAACAATTAAATTAATGTACAGTCTAATGAAAACACATTATTTTGGAAGTACAGAAATTTTTTTTTAAATTTGTGATTGACAATACTCATAAAAATTGTTTTTCTTAGCATCCGCTTCACTCCCGTATGGGAAAGATTCTATTAATAATCACGTTTCTCCACAAAAATCCGGCCTATAAAGAAACCATCAATCTTGTTATGAAAAATTCAGAAGCAAAAAATAGTTATTTGGGTATTTCAATTACAGCTGGTGTTGGTTAATGTAGTACTCAGATAGTGTGTGGCCAGCTAGTAAGGTGCTTGCGCTTGCAGTTGGCAGGTAGTGGATTCGAGCCCCACATCCGGTCGCTCTACGGCCATCATACTAACATCTTTGGTGGTCGTGTCCCCTGAAAAGGGATAGACTAGCCACCTTTCTGAGCCACGACCGATAACAGGCTGTCAGCCTATATCAAGAGGAAGAAGCGTAATGCACTCTCTTCTGATTTAGCTAGTGATTCTATAAAGTTTGCACCAAACCCTAATGCAATTTTTCCATATGCAATTCATTTGTAGTGCAATAATGTACTTCTACTGAGGTCAGTACACACCCATTTAATTTCATTAATAGTTATGAATCACCCTGTATACACCTTTGAGTTGTTAGAGAATTGGCGGTCAAAATTTTCAAGTTGCAGGGCCTCCCGGGCAAAATATGACATATGCTACACATTGTGTTTTAAACATTACACATTCTAAAATTATGAGATGTTTTAAAGAATAAAAAATCTGGTGTGATACACTAGCACAACTTCCTTTTACAGTGATCTTATAATTAGCCAAAAATTTGATTTTTAATTTGTAAGCATTTGACAAAAATTTTCAAAAATTACAAATTCTACAAAAACGGTACAAAATAGCGCATTAGTTGAAGAGACAAATTTTCTTTAAAATTTTAAGATGTACAAAAATGTAATAATATACCGGGTGTTCTATTTAAATTAGGAAAATAGAAAAAAAACACAAAAGAAATCCATTTTAGAGGTATTCAACTGCAAAATCACCTATCTCACATCAATACACATTAAAAATTTAATAAAAATGTAAACTTTGAAAAAAATCGTTACAGCAGTTTTTGAAAAAATAGAAAGAAACTGAAAAATCACAAGAGTAAACACCTACTTCCGGTTATGCAATTTTCTTCAAAAGCTTGCTGTCGCATCTACATAGTATAGTGTGTTCAGTAAACATAAAAACACAAAGTGGCCTTTGATTTCAAAAATTTTATGAGTGTAATTCCAGAGTTTATCTTTATCTAGGAATGTACTTACATAAAGTTACTGAAACATATAGGTTAAAGGTGTGACATTTACTTCCCATCTGTCATAAATATTGTAATTAACTACTTTTAAGGATATTATACCATTAGTGTGTTGAATACTATTGACGTAGCATATACTAATACATATTTTTATTACAGATTAGAGAAGTTCAGGTGAGAATTTCTAGAAGAATATTTACTTTGACACTGACAAGGAGAAATATTAATTGTCATTTTTAAATTCAAATCTGGTTGTGTACAGGTGTGGAAACCCTTGCAAAACCAAATACAGAATCCCTATAGCAACAATTATATGCCCATACCAACTTCAAAAAAATTAAAATGTTTTTGTGTTTACTGAATGCCCTATACACAAAACATATATGAAGTTCAACGCCATACCTCTTTTCGTTTTTGAGATATTCTGTTCAGACACACAGACAGACAGACGGACAGACAGACAGACCAATAAACAAAAACATGTTTTTTGGGTTCAGGGGACTCTAAAACGTGAAGATCTGTTGAAAACTCAATTTCGAATTTTTGAGGTGAATCCAATACTTCCTTTATCGTAAATGGAAGTAATAATCTAAAATTGAATTGGTCGTAGTTTGTACTATTGAGCAATTGTCTGATACAGTTATTAATATTTGTTCTTAGCAGTTGTTTCAAGTAATGCAACAAGCAATACAGAACACACTCTATACTGCGTAATAAATGAGGTTACAGGTAATACAAACATACGTGTTTTCAAGACGGCCTAGAACATCTTATCAGTATTTACAACTAAGGTTACGTACGATACGGAAAGCCTTACAGCTACGCTGAACTATATATAACTATTTTTCATTTCTACAAAATATTACGAAGTCAATCATCCATTAATAATTTACTATATATAAATATGCATTATTCTTGCTGTGCCTAGACATTCTAGTAGACATTGCAAAAATATAAAACGCAGAAGTGGAGACATACGATTTATATCCATCCCCTACAAAAACCGAGATCCAGCACATAACGGAAATTTGAGAAACATTTGGCATCGCGAGTGTGGTAAAAGACTTACACAAACAAAAAGCCTACACAACGCTAATATCAACGACAAAAGTAAATCCCAACAATCTAACAGACGTAACCGAGCTGTAATCAAAGGTTATTTTTCATGAAGGGTTTGTAAAGGCAGCAATGAGGAAAAACTCCGACGCAGGCCAAATCCTATTTTTCTTACAGCCCTTTTTATACTGCAACGACGTAGCACGAAAGTTGAGAATACTTTGTAGAAATGAGGTCAATTGTTCAGTGCTGCTTCGTACACGTAAAACTTAACGAGATATTATGGAATGAAGACTAGTTAGACATTAAGTAAGTCAGAAACTGATCCTTAAAGAGAAGATAGATAATTGTATTTATAAATCTGTAGAAAATTATATAAGCTAACAATTAGTTCATTTAACCTACACTGTGAGATTTCTTTAACTTGGAACATGTGCGGTGGAGTGTAAATCCTCCAAGATAATTTTTAAACATAAAACACTTTACGTTTCTTTAAAATGAGTGTCTCCACTCTTTAATAGTGCAGGTAATAGTATTAAGAATACTATCCTACTCGACATTAAGTAGTGTGTGTTTGTTAGTACAGCCCTGAAAGTGTTATCTTAAGCTCTGATGATTATCATTCTACCACACCTGCGTGGTACTTATCTTTTATAGAGTAAGATATAGGTCCATATATTTTACGCATTTTCGATATTTTAATTCTATTTTTAGATAAATAAGTTGTTGTGAGTTATGAAGAAGAGCAAAGAACATTTTTTGCTTTATGGCAAGAGGTGGAGATTGAAATGGTTAACATTAGCGATTCTGTCAAATCCAGAACTGAGCAAGAAGATTATATTGCCGATCCACTGATGTAACGTAGCAATATTACTTGGGCAGATATAACAAACTGATGGAAGAAACTTTGCCAAAAAACCTCAGTAAGAATAAGGTTAGACAATATTACTAGAACCCATCCACTTGCAGTTAGAGCCTTTGCGAAGTGACCCCAGAAGACTGCTTTAACTTGCTTTGTGACGACGAAGTTAATATGAATCAGTGAACAGAACAAAGCAACAAAGGGAAATTCGCGTCGCCAAATACACGGCGAACGAAACAAAGAACTCAAACATCTGTTCACCAGCAAATCGCCTCGATCCTACAAAAATTTTAAGAAAACCGTTACCCCCATAAAACAATAAATCGCGGCACGCGAACTCAAAGAAGCACCAATTCGCAAGTATAAACCGCTGCAATAAAAGGGCCACCGGATCGCCGAACCTCAATAACGGAAGCCGACCAAACGGCGCCGCAGCGAAAATTAATAAACCAAGTTCGATCACTAAAACGCTGTTAAATCAGAGTGCGCCAAATCCAAAACCCCACATAAGGGTACCTGCCGATAGGAAAAATCAACCGCCACCTAAGAAAACAAACACCAGGGCGCTAGCACATATACAGGTGGAGTAAAAGCAATTTTTCCATCAGACAGCAAATACATGCGGCCCGAGCGCGCCCGAGAGAGCGGCCGAAAATTCAGCGGCCCAGCAGAAACGCATCTTTGTAACGGAGAAATCAGGGCCACGACAAAATACAGCGGGCAAGGATACAATATTACAAATTAAAGTATAATCAACGGAAGGAAGCATCCCAGAAAAGCGTAATTGGTCTCAAAAGTCTTATAAAAATAGCGCGCAACCGATCGAAGCATAATAAACTTTTGAACATACGCCATAAGAGTAATGCTTAATTAAGCTTTACGCGGAACACGGAATTAAAAATTCCAAGTTGAGCTAATTTTTACTCAAAACATAGCAAATTGGGTGTCGTTAGAATCGCCATTTCAACAACTTTTGATTACGACTCAAATCAAGTCGATAATTGATCACGCCGCTCAATTAAACGCTATAAATCCGAAATATATCGAAATCGGGCAAAACATCCCTTCTACTTCGACCAATGAGCGTCGAGATCGCGTTGGACAAAGGACTGGCTCCTTTAAATAGTCAGACGCTAGCAGTAAGAAATCACTCTGCCTCGGCGGGTCAATCCAGCAGCAACTCAACCCAGGAGAGTCCACCAGCAGCCACTTCAGCTTCCAGGACCACCAGCAGCCACTTCAGCTCCAGGACCACCAGCCGTTTCATCTACTGGACTTAGCTGTCTGCCGCATCTTCGTGGACTTAGAGCCAATCCACTTCATTGGACTCTGCTGTCTGCCGTCTTCGTGGGACTTGGGATTCGAGCCACTTCAGCTTCCAGGACCAGCTAGCAGCTCCAGCCTCTCCAGAGCCTATCACCCTCGTGGACTTAGAGCCAATCCTACGCATTGGACTCTGCTGCCTGCCGTCTTTGGAAAGCCACTTTCGCCAGCCGCCGCCTCCGCCCAGGAGATCACCACCGCCGCCGACGTTGCCGCCGCCGCTGCTCACAGCCCGCCGCCCCGTCGCCAGTCGCCACCGCCGCCGCTGCAACCGCAGAAGGAAGCCGCCAACCGCCGCCTCCGCCAAGGAGATCAGCACTGCCGCCGACGTTGCCGCCGCCGCTGCTCACAGCCCGCCGCCCCGTCGCCAGTCGCCACCGCCGCCGCTGCAACCGCAGAAGGAAGCCGCCAGCCGCCGCCTCCGCCAAGGGAGATCAGCACTGCCGCCGCTGCAACCGCAGAAGGAAGCCGCCAGCCGCTGCCTCCGCCAAAGGAGATCAGCACTGCCGCCGACGATGCCGCCGCCGCTGCTCACAGCCCGCGCCCCGTCGCCAGTCGCCACCGCCGCCGCTGCAACCGCAGAAGGAAGCCGCCAGCCGCCGCCTCCGCCAAGGGAGATCAGCACTGCCGCCGCTGCAACCGCAGAAGGAAGCCGCCAGCCGCCGCCTCCGCCAAAGGAGATCAGCACTGCCGCCGACGTTGCCGCCGCCGCTGCTCTCAGCTCGCCGCCCCGTCGCCAGTCGCCACCGCCGCCGCTGCAACCGCAGGAGGAAGCCGCCGGCCCCGCCTCCGAAGGACCACACCCGCTTCCAATCGCGGATGCCAATCCGCCATTTTCTTTTCTTTTTCTGTACATATATGTTACCTAGTTCTAAGCTTATTTGTATGTTAGTTAGTGTAAATATAATAAACTTTGTTCCAATCAAATCCAGTGTCTAGCTGAGGGTAACGCCCACCCTCCTCTTCCGAAACCGACGCCATTGAAGTAACCCTACCGCTGAGCATAGACCTAGGCTTGTTAAAGTTATTTAATGCCTTCTAACTTTTCTATTAAATGTACACCGAAATCAAAACATCGTGACTATATGGGCACATTTGAGAGCCAACTAGCTGACAGTGAAGACGCCATGGGTTCGCTATAAAATTTTAAATTCGTTCACCATTTCAAAATGGGCGCCAATAAGTCTATGTAGGATATGTGCTCAGATAGAAACGAGAACTCATAAGCTCAAAGTTTAGCCAAAATCACAATAATCTGAAATGCAATATTAATAATAACCAGTTCATAATTCAAATTGCAGTAACTGAAACACATATTTATAATGAAATGTCTAATAATCAACATCATATTAATAAAACACAATTAGCTTTAACATCATTGAAACGTGCATCAAGCGGGATGCACGTAAAAGTCAACCTATTATAACCACTATACAGACTTCCCAATTTAAATCGGCGAGTGGAATCGCAGTCATATAAAGTAGATAAACGTATAGCTACAATGTACATAGGCAAAGGTGACATTCGAGGAAGCCTAAAGGACTCTGATCGGAGATGCGAGCACTCGACACTGCAATATAATCTCAAAACAAGAAGTAAAATAAGCCCGACAATTCTAACGAGGAACGGTAGCACAACTAACAAAATTACAGAATAATGTCATAACTACTTGCATGATCAAATAGCTGACTTTTGATGGCGATTAAAGGCTCCTGGCCTCGGTAGCAACAAACGCTGGAATAGATCAAAGTCAAATAGCAGAAGGAGCCTGCCAGTGACTAAAGTTAACATTCCAGTCATTAAAAGAAAACATCGGACAGCAAAGCTGGTCAAGAGTGCAGCATACGGGGGCAGCTATACGGGTCAACACGGCACGTGCACTTATACGAGACCAGAACAACTGGATAGGGGATCTGAGCAGCTGGAGAAGGGATCAGAACAGCTAGAAATACCCCGAAAGTTAAACCAATTCGTCAAATATCAGAAAGCAAAGCTAAATCGACCACGTGCACTTACCACAGATAATTTTGGGCTTTTAAAAACAAACATCTTAGCTTTGACAGATATTAAAATTAACTGGGCAGAAATATGTCAGCGACAAGCAAAGAAAGTACGAGAGCCTATGTCGCGACAATGCAAACAAAATCAGAATGACCGGCGCAGATAATTCAAATGATATGCCAAGTAACCCTAGCTCGAAACACATCGCTTTTTTCCCGTAATAATTTACACAAATTAACGTCTAAATATCAAACGACACTCACAAGTATGTGGCGAAACCTACAGATGCAAGAAAAAATTCGTGCTATGTTTTAGGGTTGCTATGCTTGGCTGAGTATTTAGAAACAGTAGACTAAATTTGGAATAGTTATGGAAATCAGACTTAACAATCGACGTCTTTACGAGAGTTATGACTTGAAGTAAATTTTAGCTTGTCTAAAGTTCGATAATATGGCGAATCTAGAACGAAGAAAGCAAACTGGTAGATTCGCACAGATTTGTAAAAAACTGTCAAAATAAAAATAAAGTTTTCTAAATTGTACGTTAATTCAAGCTTGAGTAGTTTTCGGCTTTAGTATTTAGAAATTGAACATTTTGGAGTTAGTTAAGAAGATTTTGATTTAGGTTGTGTGTTTTATTATTTGGATCAAGTGATTAAAATGACTTTGAAATTTAAATTATTTTTTATTGTAATGTCAGATCAAACACCAATTTATTATAAAGTCAAAGTTTAACATCTGATATTAAGTAAAGTATTTGAAATCATTTGAATAAAAAATTCAAATATGGTAACAGTATTTTATACTGTTGATTAAATATAAATGAAGGTTAAAAAAATTATATTAACTGATATATTTAAAAGTAGCATAACCCTATTCAGCTGAGAGAAAGGAGTTTCACTGTTCCGAGCTAGTTAGTCGAGGTTACAACAGGGGTATTTATCATAACATAACGTCAAATGTCAGAATTGTGTAAATTGTGTAAATGTCAAAGTTGTTATAAGTTTAACTGAAATACGAAAGTAAGTCAATAAGACAACTTCCAAAAAAAGTAATGTTTCTTTGGATAGTACGTATAAGAATCAGATGTATATTAATACAACTAAGATACATTTAGACAAAATATAATTAAATACCAATTTGATTTTTAAAATAGTGGCGACGTTACAACTGCTGAACCATCTCTTGGGCGAATATAATTTATAAGTTCACTCACCACCATTAGAAAAATTTTGGATTTTAAGAGAAAATGGTTATTCTCTCGTCCGTTCCCAAAAATAGCCCCAGTCAATGTCAGACTTGTTTGTCAGAGTGATACTGGTGATTTAAAACAAAGGAGACAAGAATTTCTTCCGGGACTTGGGTTGGCACTAGACATAGTCACCTCTCAGACCTAAAACAATGCGACTAAACACCAGTCTCTAAGAAGTGGTATAAAAATGTCTCTTGAAGAACCAAATGACGGTGATGACAAAAATGAACAAATGAGACAAGAGGTGGTAGGAGATGTGGCTTTTGCCGCAGAAAGTGCCAAAAAAGTACATAACCTGCGACGTGTTTCCTTGCTTAGAACATGCCATAAGTATGTATCAAAACTGTATGGTAGAACTGTAGCATTTTTTAAAATATTTTTTATTATACCTGCATCAGAATCGCTATTTAAAGCACGCCTGAGCGTGCGAATACAGGCGATTAAAGCTCGCCGAGCTTTAAAGGTTGTCAAGGAAACAAGGTATATGGGTAACATTATAACTTCATCGCTATCTTTATTGTGCTGACACGACTGAATGCAACAACGGACGTGGATGCGACAAAAACGTAAACAATTCTCGTAACTATAGTAACAATATTATTATGCCCTCTCGATTTATTACGACAAAAATTATTTCCAAGTTTTTAGTGCGTAATTTATTTCCAGTATTGTAGGTATAATAAAAAAATAGCGTAAAGTATTCGTGGATAACTGGTCTTTAAAACACTTGCTCTATTTCGAGCACTCCGGTTACGCCGTCGTGCTCGAAAACTCGTGCGTGTTTTAAAGACCTTGTTATCCACTCATACTTTAATATACTATTTTCTATTTTGCGTTTAGAATAATGCCATTCTAGCACCCAAATGACGTCATTTGTTCTTCAACTCGCCGCTATGCGGCTCGTTTCGGAATTTCAAATTCGTGCTTGAATAGATGCCTTCTGCAACTTGTATTTTAATATACTATTTCCATACAAAATTGGAACCTCCATTTTACCCCTTTAGGGGTCAAAGTCCTTCGAATTTTGCCGAGACTAAGGAGTTCCAACCCTAGCAAGGGATCTTTTTTTACATGCTACACATCGTAGTAACATGTGACCCACGGCTTTACATCACTTCCGAATGATGGCGTTCTGTAGAGGCTGTCATCTGCATTTTTACTTCCTTTTACTACTATAAAGGAAGTATTGGATTCACCCCAAAAATTCGAAATTGAGTTTTCAACAGATCTTCACGTTTTAGAGTCCCCTGATCCCAAAAAACATATTTTTTTTTCATTGGTCTGTCTGTCTGTCTGTCTGTCTGTGTGTCTGTCTGTGAACAGAATATCTCCAAAACGAAAAGAGGTATAGCATTGAAACTTTATATATAAGTTTTGTGTACTATGTAGATGAGACAGCAAGCTTTTGAAGAAAATCGCATAACCGGAAGTAGGTGTTTACTCTTGTGATTTTTCAGTTTTTTTCGATTTTTTCAAAAACGGCTCTAACGATTTTTTTTAAATTTTACATTTTTCTTACATTTTTAATGTGTATTGATGTGAGATAGGTGATTTTCCAGTTGAATACTTCTAAAGTGGGTTTCTTTTGTTTTTTTTTCTATTTTTTTTATTAACTCCTATTTTAAATAAAACACCCGGTATATTATTACATTTTTGAATTCACCTTAAAATTCTAGAGAAAATTTGTCTCTTCAACTAACACTCGATTTTGTACCGTTTTTGTAGAATTTGTAATTTTTGAAAATTTTTAACAAATGGTTAAAAATTAAAAATGAAATTTTTGACTAATTATAAGATCACTGTAAAAGGAAGTTGTGTGAGTGTATCACACCAGATTTTTTTATTTTTGATAACCTCACCGGGACCGGGAATCGAATTCGCGACCCTTAGATCAGTAGTTCTGACGTGCGGGTCGTTATCATCAGTGCTTTCTTCAATCGTCCGCAATCCGTTTTAGGCAACGTGATTACGCTAAATAGTAGTTTATTTATCTAGAACGAAAAGTGGCGTTTTAAAGACGAGAAAGTTGTTTACGCCCGAGGCGTTAGCCGAGGAAGGAATTACTTGCGAGGACCTTTAAAAACACTTTTCGTTCGTGGTGAATACAACGGTTTATTTCATACTGCAAGTTTAATGAATTTTAAATAAAAAGTTGTAAATTATTTCAAATTTCATGTCAATAACTGACGTATCATTTTAAAGTACTTGAACTTTAAAATTTTACTTTAAAGTACTAGCACTTTAATGTTCCATTTTTTATACAATAAATAAGTTTTAAAGTACTTGAACTTTAAAATTTTACTTTAAAGTACTAGGATTTTAATGTTCCATTTTTTGTACCATAAATAATCCGAAAAATGTCATTTTTGACATTAGTATGAAATAATAGTACTTTATGTAACTAGTCCTCAAAGTAAGGCTTTAGGGGACGAGTCGTAATGTTTCCGGACGAGGCGGAGCGAAGCGCAGCCGAGTCTGTAATATGAAGATGAGTCCTCTAAAGCCATTTGAGGACGTGTTGCATACACCGTTTTTTTGTATTAGCTCTCCAAACATTATAATATGAAGTTTCAATTACCATTAACGCGGCATTATATTAGGAGGCCGCGCGAAAATGTATTTTTCGCTCCCCAAACTAGTTACTTTGGAAACTGTCTAGGATCCTCAAAATGGCCATTTAGAGGCCTTGTACTTAAAGTCGTCATGGCAACTAATGTTTGAGTCTATAGTAGCCATATTATTATGCCCTCTCGATTTATCACGACAAAAATTATTTCTAAGTTTTTAGTGCGTAATTTATTACCAGTATTGGAGGTATAATAAAAAAAATAGCGTAAAGTATTCGTGGATAACTGGTATTTAAAACACTTGCTCTATTTCGAGCACTCCGGCTACCCCGTCGTGCTCGAAAACTCGCGCATGTTTTAAAGACCTTGTTATCCACTCATACTTTAATATACTATTTTCACTTATGTTGTTTTCGTTTTTTAATGTTTTTTTTCGATTTTACATGGTCTGTGATTTTTTTCTATGATAAATATTTACGACTAAATTTTTTTATAAAGAAATGCAGTTTCCAATCCTTTTTTACCATCATAATGCTCATGTGAAACCAAATTTTATTATTAAATTAAAGTTTGCAATAAGAATATATTCTGAAATAAATACGTAATCAAAATTTATTTATTCGTTTTAATTCAGCCATTGTAAATGTGTACGGTAATTTTAGCCCCACCACACATTTGCCACAAAATTTCTTCACATACGCGCCGAGTTAATACAGCAGATTTTGACGACACGTAAAGAGCAACATATAAATTATAATAAATAACAGGAGAATATAATTTGGAAAGTAACTAGTTAGGTGAAATGTAATACTTGACAATACAACCTTAAAGTAAGTGAGCAAGCGTAATTGTCTATAATGTAGGATATCTGACTGATACTTTCTTCTGTGTACATGATATCCCAGAAAATTTCATATGTAACTTTCTAACCTAACGATTCAACGTACTGTGAAAATATAATACAAAAATACATTATTAGAATTTTATAAAGTAGCTTCAGACCACTACAAAACGGGACAAATGAGGAGTACAAACTGTTGACATAAAATGTCTATGTTCAAGAGCAGGCTGTACAGAAGAAACTAGAAAACGGCATAAGAGCAAATCTAGATGTATACAATCGAAATGGAAAAATAAAGTATAAAAACGAAAGGAGAAACCAATCTGGAAAACAAGGTTGGTCCCCGGTCGCTACTTCGGCATACTGTTGCTATGAAACAGTTTTTGCTATATGCTTGTTGAAACGCCCGCTCCGTGAGACGCATTCAGTCTTCGTAATCCGTTGACACGGTGCTTTCAATGTAGTATTGCCGTTATCATATTATGTTATATATATATGATTGTACCATATGTGCCACACAAAGAAGACGGAAAGCAACTATTGTGAGGCCTACTCAAAGCGAGTCGGAAATTTATCAACAGCGTTAGGGGAGAATGTAGATGGGACAGAGAGCCAAGATAATGTGGCATTTTAGATTTAAAGGTTATAAGAGATCAGTTTAAAAAGATCTTGCTGAGACCGAGATTCGATCCCTCGACCTCAGACTTGGTAATCAAGCAATGTGCCACTACACCACTGTGAGAAGGTAGATACGGTTATCATCTGCTTCTAGTAAACTGAATAGAAATCGATAAATACATACAAAGAAAACCTACAAATCTTGCCCAAAAGCGTTTCACTTATTTCTCTTAGTTTTTCGACTTTCGTCTACAAGAAAGCGGTTGTTATCCTCAGAAGCATTATATTATTGTATAGCTTCATGAGACATTTCGCATAATTTTATGTTGGTCGCGATTGATTGAGCGGCTGCAGCAAAAGTTGGAGAGTTGTAAAAATGGTCGATGTGGAAAGCAAAATGAATATGCAGCAGGTTTTCAAGAATTATTACAAAGACGATGACAAAGGATGTAGAGGAGAAGAAAGATTGCCCAACAGAAAAAGATATGGACGGACCAATAGGTATATGGTAGAAATAGAATAACAAAGACAAATATCATTTGTAAGGATCACGGCTATAGTTCTTGCAAGTATACCTTATGGTTGCTACGTTTCCCTATTACGTTAACTAAAGCATAACTCACAAAGAATCAGTTTTTATCATTTTTAGCTCCAATTTGTAATTTCTACTAAATTACATTAAAAATTCCCATTTAAACTGCCAGTATCTCGTAGCTTACCCGATACTACAAAAACGAGTCTAAAATTAACTATGTGTGTTTCATACCTGATTAAGGGAATTTCATAAAAAGCACTAACCGAAAAACGGGGTCAGTATCGACCGTTTCTATGTTGCCACTCATTCTTAATACTTTCCGTTGTTAAATTGCTCTGCTTAAAATAAATTACAGGGCTGATCCAGAAAAATAAATAATTTTGTTGACTGTGACCAGTATACGTCATATTCAGATTTGCTTTTGAGAGTATTAAGGTGGCACATGCGATACCTGTAATTTTGAAAAAGACGACGCACAAAGTAGTTTCCCTTCTAATTCAAGTATTCAAATCGAAGAAGAAACCTTCAACACGCCATACACGATGAAGATACTCTCATGATAATTAAAATAATTTTCATAACATCTACTTGTTATTTGTCAATAACAGAACTGTCAACCTGACTGAAAAGTTTCCCATAACCACCATGGCTGTTATACATTTAACATCCTAGGTCGTTAAAAAATGACAGAACAGTAACATTTTTATATTGGCAATACTGAAATGTATAGTTGGTGACACTGTAAGTTTATGTCAAATTCGAGGTTAGCAGGTTAGGTTTTGCGTCAGTCTGTGTCAAAACTGACGCAAAACCTAACCTGCTAACATGGAATCGTTACTAATACTATTTAACTTTTTCATTTAGATTGCTCGAAAATTTCAATTTTTGTAGGTGTTATGAAAAATATTCAAAGACATACGGAAGTTATCGCATCTAACTAACGCGGATAAATTCATTAGCCTCGGCCTGACGGCCTCGGCCACAAATTAATCCTCGTTTGTTAGATGCTTACTGACGGCCTTATGTCGTTAATGACTATAAACGTGTCCTTCTACCTTAATATTATGGTAACGCCGCTTGTAAAATTAGTTACTTCTCATTCATTTCGAGCTAAACCGGCCCTGCCTATAAATTCGGGCCAACTTTTGGGGCGATTTTGGCTTAAGTTTTTTTTGTTTACTTAGAAAATCACATTAGTAGTGAGAGATATATGTCAAATGCTAAAGTAACATTATTCATAGATTTATATTTCTTTCAACAAAAACCAGGTAAGTATAGACGAAAAATTACAAAAGCACCAATTAACTTTTTGCAAAATATTTCACCTTATTTGGACTATTCATGCTTCTAAAAATTGTTCTATTTTTACAAGAAAAAATCGTATCTGCGGTTTTAGAAATGTTAAAGAAGACTAAAATCAAGTGGGATGGTATACAACGTCAAAAATAATCACTTGGGGATTATCATATACAATGCAACTAGTGGGTTCTTGATGATCAAATAATCATTTCTGTTTACACGAGATATATTGTTTGGCAATCGCGCGAGTCCGAAGGATTGCCTAAAACAACATATCGAGTGGAAACTAAAATGATTTGATAATCTAGAACACACAAGTTGCATTCGGCTAGATTATATCACGAGTCAATAAACAACGTTTGAATAGTGTATTTTAAATATTAAAAGTACAGTTAACGTGGTTGTTATGACAACTGTACTGACAGCAGGTAAAATGATGTTTGTGAAGGAGTGTGATTATCACCCCCGACAATCTATATATCAAAATGGTTTAAATTACATATATACAGCATGTTTTAGCTTATTAGTGTTGGTGACATGAACTAATAATACTAGTAGTTCAAATGTAGTATAAAATGCAGTGTAGACAGTGGTCATATTTTTCATGGACTCCCGCGATCAATTTTATGTTTGATCGCTCTGTATATAAGTGAAGTAAATTCATAAAACTTTTATTTGTGAATTTAAATTTGGCTCCTTTAGTATTTTTGATCAGAATACAAGTACAGCTATAAGCAATATTCAGCTAACTAATTCATATAATGCTTAATAGTCTGAGCGGCGGTGACACTAAGTCTAGTGTGATAAAACTTTTCAATGTCATATATATAATTCGTTAGGTCATTGATGGGGAAACACAAAATGGCAGTGCTGCCACGTGTGGACCGAACGGCACTATAAAAAAATTATTAAAAAAAAAGATTATTTTTTTTCAATATCTAGTATCATAAAACTTCAGGATTCTGATTGTTCCTCGAGACAGGGAAGGGGTAGGGCTTTAAGAAAAAACAGTGCTGCCACTCCCCGAGCGAACTCTTATCAGCGACAGCAGGGAGATAAGTGATCCCTCGGATCCTGTTTTCTAGTATCATCGAACTTCATACAAATTCAAACGTTATCTGAAAGATCATCAATTTCTGTGTAAGAAAAACCGCTGCTGCCTTTTCCAGAAAGTGAAGAAAATGGCGGCAGCAGCATTTGAAAGTCGCGATTATCGCAACCGAATTTCGCGTGTCCATTCAGTTTTATCAGCATTAATCCGTTTTTTTTTCGATTTGTACTAATGAAATACGCTGACATCGTAGTTTCCAATAAATTTTCAATGTTGTTGATTGTTTAAACAAATGAAATTCCATTTTTTATGTAATATTTTTCCATTATTCCATATTTTTCATGTTTTTTCATAGTTTCATGCATTTAATTCCAATTGAGAATAAATTAATTCTATTCGTTTAAACAATACTTGCGATCATTGTTTAAACAAATTTGATTCTATCAATTATTCCAAAGTCATTGATTTTTGGGCCACTTTTTTAGGTCTTTTCGTGTTTTTCACAGCAAGTACGAATCCGTTTCTCATTTTTTTTATTCATGCCATTTATTTGTCACGGCAGGGATTGTTTGAACAAATTAGAAGTATTTTACTGGGAACAAAGATTTTTGAGCAATTTTTAAGCAGAAATTGTGTCTGCGGGGTTGATTTATTTTACCAACTTACTTTGTAGGACCCCGGCTGTGCTATTCACAAGTGGCACATTCTGATTGGCTAGAGGGTAGCAAAAGGACCTACAAAGCCCATTCGTCGGTAGTTGGTATGCTTTATGATCACTTTCGTGCAGTCAGCAACGGTCGCATCGCTGTCCTTTTTTCTAATCTCAACGTATTTTACTTCTTCAAAAAATGCTTTGTTTCGTTGACGATATACTATCTTTGGCAAGAGATAACAACGACGAAGATGACAAAGAATTTGACGCAGAAAGTTTTGATTCTGACCACGAAAACTAGTGATAAGTTGCTTCGATGCTTTAATTGTTAGCTACTCCTGTAATTTTAACTTTAATTGTTTCAATAATAATTCATTGCGAAATTTTGCATAATCTTTGTGTTTTTTATAAACCAACATTTGTATGCATAAATCTAGAAATAAATTAAATTCGTTTTTACAAAACAAGACTATTACTTATTTAAACACACTTCCATTCTCTTACAGTTGGTGAAATAAATCAACGCCGCAGACTCAATTTCTGCTTAAAAATAGCTCAAAAATCTTTATGTTCCAACTTAAATACTTCTAATTTGTTCAAACAATCCCTGTCCTGATAAATAAATGGCATGTTTCAATAAAACTGCGAAACGGATTCGTAACGTGTTGTGAAAAACGCGAAAAGACCTAAAAAAGCGGCCCAAAAATCAATGAACTTGGAATAATTGATAGAATCCAATTTAGATAGAACTAATTCATTCTCAATTGGAATCGAAGGCTTGGAAAATATGAAAAAAAAACAAGAGAAACAAGGAAAATTCGAAAAATATCACATAAAAATACAATTTCATTTGTTTAAACAATCAACGCAATAGAAAATATATTGCAATTTACAATATCACGCGTATTTCATTAGTACAAATAAAAAAAACCGAATTAATGCCGATAAAACCGAATGAACAAGCGAAATTCGGTTGCGATAATCGCGACTTTCAAATGCTGCTGCCGCCATTTTCTTTAATTTCTGGAAAAGGCAGCAGCGGTTTTTCTTACACAGAAATTGATAATCTTTCAGATAACGTTTGAATTTGTATGAAGTTCGATGATACTAGAAAATAGGATCTGAGAAACAATCAGAATCCTGAAGTTTTATGATACTAGATATTAAAAAAAAAATATTTTTTTTAATAATTTTTTATAGTGCCGTTCGGTTCACACGTGGCAGCACTGCCATTTTGTGTTTCCCCATCAATGACCTAACGAATTATATATATATGACATTGAAAAGTTTTATCACACTAGACTTAGTGTCACCGCCGCTCGTACTATAACTAACAAAGATATTTATATATAATATAAATACAATTCCAACATGAAAAAGAAAGCAGTATATCAACATTAATATGTATAATTTCTATAGCGCTTTTAGCTGCCTGGGAGAGGCAAAATCCTGCTACACGGAGTGCAAAGAGATTAAATAATAGCTACTGGTCATTAATTAAACTACTTCAAATGGCCGCGGAGCGCATCAGACTTGTGCTGCTTAAATATTTATAATAATAGGTATGCAGTGTCTAGATTGCTGTACCTAGAAGTAATAATGGTTTTGAGAACACAAAGCTGCTGGTACGCAAATAACACCATCAATTTGAGAAAATTGGCATAAAATATGTATTAACACGTTTCTAATACAGACTGATTTTAAAGGATTGCTTACAGAGTTTTAAGTAGTGTTGTTTACTTATTAATGTATAAAGCGTCAACCGTTCAAAGTTGCAAGAAATGTATCATGTCATTTGATTTTAATTTTGATATTAGATATATGGTGTAAAGTAATTTAAAAAAAGAACTAAATTTTTTATTTCAATTAAACATTTATCAGTCTTCAAACAAAGGAGCCATGGGCCTACCACAACAAATCAGTCATTCAAGATTTTTCATATTGTTAAGGAATAAAAACTTTTTTCATCATTATCTTCATTTCAAAGTTTTAACAAAGCACAACAAATTTTTATTTCATGACACCTAAAGGTAAAAGGGGCTAATACGGGACCGTAACTAGATATAGGCCGAGTAGTCCCCCGCCTACAGGCGCCAAAATGGCACTGGGAAAAAATTATTTGTTTCATACTAATGGAAAAAATAAATCAATGGGTGGGCAAAAAACCGCATTCGGTAAGATTCGAACCCGTGTTTCCAGAGGGAATCTGATTTGTAAGCAGGCGCCTTATGCGCTGAACAAGGTATGCAGACAAACCGCGTCCAACCGGCAACGATAAAAACGTGAAAGACCTAGACAGGAAAACACGCAGTCCCAACATGTGTTTTTAGACAAGGAAATATGTACTGTTGACTTCATAATAATATATATTCTTTTCCTTTACTTTATTAGAATTATTGTGTTTTATGTTTTAAAATCTAATTCAGCTAGATTAATTATTGTTGCAACCCGTGCAGAATCCCGATGCCTACTATCTTTCACATTATAGCACTTACTGTAAATAGGTAAATCCGCTCGGCTGCTACCGTTGCAGAACAACATGCCTTCGCGAGCTCACTAGGCGGAGCAAAATCCCTTCGTGGAATCCCTAGCCAGAACAACATGTCTCCGCGGAATTCACCCCCTCAATTATCATGTAATCATCCATCACGAGCAAGAACGTCAATCATCTGCTGTAGTTTCCGCAGAAAAAAGCTACCAACATGATGAAACCAACTAACATGTACATTCTACAGTAACTACCATCTAACGCATTAACTAAGAATACGCATAGCAGCGCTAGCAGAGTAGCATCGCAGTGTTGCAACTCATCCCATTATAATTAATTATTGGTTAGCATAATCACATATGCCAACAACTACGAAAAACAAGAAACTTTAATAAACATACGTCGCGCTACTTTTAAAAAGTCTGCCGCAATTGGAATTCTATCCCTGACCAGCGCACATTCTCCGACGCAGTACATTGGTTGCACCTGCACTTTGGTTTTATTGTCTAAAATTCTATTATATTTTAGGGTTAAACATATTCCAGAAATGCCAAGCATAGTAACCAAAATTTAAAAATAACGCACATTCACATACTATCACATATTTTACCCTAGAGTAGTTATTTTAACAGTTAGTGGGGTATCTTTCAAACTGAAATTAAAAATTTTGGATATTTTTGAATATTTACCTATTTGATTTCAATATACAGGGTGATTTTTTGAAAACGATCTACCTGAGATATTTCAGAAAGCAGGTCCACTTATATGTCAAGGGGGAAACGGTTTGACCTATGATTCACACTTTTGACGTTTACCCCTGCGCCCCCACGAATACCTCCCCAAAAATTTTAAATGGAATGACCCATCGCGTGGTATCTCAAATGAAAGCTTATCTTATAAGGATTATGGTGATGTGTCACTTGCCCACGTTTTTTATATTCTCATACATTTTATGAGAAAGTTTATCATTGCCACTTCAGGAGAACGGTAAGCGCTATCGAAACCTAATTTTAATCAGGTAGGCGTGAAAAAAAAGCAAGCAAGCCGTTGACGTTTTGTCTAACAAACTGTCACATTAGTTGATAAGTGGACCTGTTTTCGGAAATTTTTTATTTAGAATTTAGATGTTAGGGAGTAGAAAATGCAGATTTAATAGTATTTGTGCTATATTAACTTGATTTTAGTTGTGCAGTGATTTCAATACGTGTCAGCTTATTTTATTTCCATGTTCCGGTTTGTGTTACATGATCTTCATATCTCATCTCATATTAAAACTTATCGTCATATAACCTATTACTTGCTATGCTAACTAGCAAATGCAATAGTTTGTTACAGTTTGAACACCATTAACCCGGTAACTCATAAAAACGGTAAAATTTCAAGTAAATATAGTTAGCATAAAGTGGTAGACCTCTCCTTGATGTTATATTGTCGCACTAGAAGCATCTTTACATAGAAATCTATTGACTAACTGGTTTATTGTTAAAAGTTGGCCGATTATGTTCATGGGAAACTAATTTTAAAATATTGTTAATAATGTTTTGTATCCCTTATTCCTTTTATTTTTGTAATCAACTGTATATCTGTCCAAAAAAAGAAATCTAGACATCACCAGCCCTTCTAAAAGTAGGTAATTTCCTATTTTTTTCAGTAGCAACCTTCTGCAAGAGATACTCGCTCCATTCTTGCCAACTTTGTAATATTGTCTAGCCAATGCGTCGCCTGGCTACCTAAACCCGCTTCGTTAATTTAAGATCCTGCTAGTGATAACCAGGGATCACAAAACGCTTTTCCATTTACATAATTGTTTAAGTTTAGCCTGCTTTTAGAGAAATGCCAAACTTACCCTATATTATTATCGTCCGATAGTTACCAAACACTTCCATTATTTATTATGAATTCACCTTTGTCAGTTGATAATGTTTCAAGATGGCGTAACTCCCATTATTGCTTTTAAAAATAAAGCAAATATTCGATCAGTATGAATACACAGTTAGAACAAAATAATAGGAAGAAATAAGTTGGTGTTAATAGAAGTGCAGAAGAAATTAGCAATCAATTTCCATTCGAAAAGAACTTTAAAAATACTTTTTAAAAATGCAAAGATGCACTGGATGGGTTGTAACATTAACGAAATAGTTTATAACCTTCCACTGCGGCTTAAACCAGTAGTTATACGATAGCGCACTCAATTTAAACAGGGTGTTTAACAAATACCCCGACAAATAGCGAGAGCTGATTCTTTAGATTTAAGTCATTTTCTCATGGATATTTATTCAAAAGCACTTCGTTACAGAGTTGCAGAACTTTTTAATGTATAACAGCGTTAATGGAAAAAGGACTTTATTAACAAGGTTGCGATAGTTTTTAAATTTTGCTAATCCTCACAGGTTAATCGGGCTGGTTAGCAAGATCGCCTCGCATAAATTCGTTAGGTATTACTTCGACACGAAGTGTACAAAGTATTGAAATTCCCTCATATCGAAAACCACTCTGAGTCAAATATCTCTAAAATTTCCTGTCAACTGACTAACGAATCCACTATACCAAATCTCCGCCTCGGCTGTGCGGATCTTTTGGTGAACACCCCAGCCCACTAGATCCCTCCTTCGTATTGGGGGGGGGGGGGGGCTAAACGTGCTGTGCGGTATACGTATGTTCGTATATGTACACGATTCCGGTCGCCAGGAATCTTCCTGAAGTCTTGAATCTTTTTTATATGATAGGTCGTTCGAAAATAAAGGCAACATCAACTTTTGAGGTATGGTCGAAGGCAAAAATCCTAAGATATGATCTTTTTCATACAACACTAAAACCTCGCTAAACCGACATATAAATAAAAAGCAAAGTCTCGATATACCGACATCAATTCAAAAATGAACGTTAACCTGTTCTAAGTTCCCACATATGACCACGTGCCATGGGTGTGGCCCACGTGCCATGGGTGTGACCCACGTGCCATGGGTGCGAATCACGTGCCATGGGTGTGACCCACGTGCCATGAGCCAAACAATAGTTGCAGCCCTCAAAATGTCCGTATACGTCCGGTTGTTGTTATTTTCCTTAATAATAATCACATGTAAATATATAGGGCAAATCCACTGATGATACTGATGATAGTTACAATTTTTTAAAAATTTTATTAAGCTTGTTCAAAAGATTTTTTGTCATAACGGTTTGTTAAGAATCGTACACAACACATACAAAGTTGAATTGATTAGATTTGCCAATTTTTAGTATTTAACTTAATTTCATGAATTGATTTTTCGTTGTTGTTAAAATTTGATTGGAATGAAATAATTAATAACTTTGTTTTCGTTAAGCATTAAAATTAATTTTTGTTTTTTATTTTTTAAATTATATAACGAACAGCATTTTTTACAGCATTCAACTGATTTCTTAAATACACTCATGAATAACACACTCAATTTGATAATAAACGCTAAGATAAGGTGCGGAAGTATACTTAGAAAGCACCGGAGGGCGCGTATGAATAGTTTTTATAATAATAGACTGATCCATGACATTGAACTGTGAAGCGGAGTGAAGTGCGCATTGACAATTTTTATAATAAATAACTGGTTCATAACATTTACCGAAGGGCGCTTTTCTGGGGTGGGGGTACCGTATATTTTTAATGTATTTTACACAACACCTGTGGAAAATGGTCAAATAATCCAAGCTTTATGTAATACGATCTGATAAACACTAGTCTTATAGTAGTTTCGTTAAAACATTGGTCGTAATTGTCATCTCTGCAACGATATAGATATAGAAATATTCAACAATTCCTCTAAGTTGTCAACAAATGGGTTTTGCTATTATTTTCTACCTAGATGTCATTAAGTATTTCAAATTAAAAGTAAAAAAATAACTATTAAATTTGAAAATGCGTTGTTACAGCTATATATAAACTGTTGAAACATTCAACGGTGCTTTAACGTGCTAAGGCGTTTCCACCCGAAATGTGTCTGTATTTGTAGATATTTGTATATTTATATGAATCCCTACCGATAAACAGAACACACAGTTATTGGTCGCTAAGAAAAGATTTGCTGTAAAATGCAAATAGCTGTTGACCTTGATTTGTCTTTGAGAAGAACTTTTGCAAAATTGTGGAGCTAGTTAACACTATACATTCGCATGCTAACTCTAAGCCTATGAGCAGATTAGGATTACCAACAGTATAGTTTACTTACGACAATACAGTAATCAAAGAGAATAGTGACAGTAAGGAATTATTACAACACATTATTATAATAATAAGTATAACGCTTTAAAGAATGGATTCTTTAAATTATCGAATAAAATTACCACCAGCAACAAAATTATCGACTTGTGAATTGAATTTATTACTTATACGTATATTTATGAACTATTTCATAATTTCAGTTGTTAAAAATAATATTTCGATGGCGGAGCGACACATCGCCCAGAATGCCGACTCTGATGTCGCGAGTTCGAATCTTGACCTCGGCAAGATTTTTTTGTAAGTTTTCGATAGATGTGGATGCTAATTTCTACCTTTTGACACAGTTAAATCTGAAATTCCAGATTATTGGAGCTCTTTGCAGTTTGCACCATCCACGTCCTCTGTTGATGTTATTGGTAATTTTCCGATTCAGCTTTAAACCGAAGTTCACTATCTAGGTTTCGCATTATTAAAATCCGTCCTTCTCCTTCGCAAGTTCTCTTTAGCCGAAGTGAGCACATATAGCGCGATATGTGTGTAAACGTACTATGAAAACGACGACAATAAATTAAAAGGATCGGTTTGAGAGATTACGGTGTACTGCATGTGTCTAATTAACGAGCTGGCATCCCGAAGAGTGTATGACACAAACTCCATGACAACTCTGATGTACCGACGTATCGAGAAGGGACTTACACCTTATTACTTTGTTTAATTTTAATGGTCTGACTGAGGTACTTCAACACGTTGTAACATCATTTCAAAAGTTAATTTTGTAAGCACTTACTCTGTTCATCGGCTATTTGCTGGTAGGAACACTAAAGAATAATAGCAAGAAAAATGTGTTCATAGATACATTTTTTGCTATGAGCGCAGTTGCATTTCAGATAATTCTCTTACGATAGGTTTGGAAAAAAATCCATTGCAATAATTATTATTTATAATATAATAATTTTTATCTACGACCACTACTAAAAGTAGGCCTTTTAGCGCTAGGTTGTTTCACTAAAAGTGACGTTTTATAGAAATCAGCTGTTTACTTTTAGCACATGGGCTAAAAGTGAAGTGAGGTTATAAAACTACAATTTCGAACTGGAAGTGACGTTGTAAAGTTATTCTAGTTGCTTCTTGCGTTACAGGTAAAGTGTTTTTGAAATAATTAAAGCATTATGTAATGAATACAGTCGGATGTGGAGTATCAATAATTACATTTCGTAACTCACCTTGACGGCACTGGCGTGGCAAACAATCGCCCGCGCGGCGTGGCATACTGTTTATTATGACATAAATTAAAAGTGTCGCAGATGCAAACCTTTGTTAAATCGATATTTATGGATTTATAACGGTAAAATTAAGGTCGTAGATAATATTAGATTATGTTATTAGGAGTAAAAGTGATACTTTATGTGGCGAAGCTGAGGTTTATTTGCCGAACGTTAGTGAGGAAAATAATTCAGCTAAGCCACATAAAGTCACTTTTACTCCGAATAACATATACTATTTTATCTGCAAACGTATTCAGGTAAATTTCATTAATATAGATTTTAAAAAAAGGATGCATCGGCCGGGAATCGAACCCAGGCCACAGCATGACAGGCGAGCACTGTACCCCTGCGCCAAGCTCTGTTGTTCAAATAACCCGCTACTGTAATGATATATGAACATATTGAATCACCCGAGCTAATAGCACACGGCCACAGCAGCTGTCACACCATAACCCACGGCGACAGATGCTCCGATCAGCTGCTTAAAAGTTTATTTAAATTAAAACCTTTTCCTACTCTTTTTGAAAATAAAAAGCGGCCCACGATGTAAGTCTAAAAATTAGCAAAATTTTAAGCCATCATACAATTTAGCGAACAAACATGGAAAGAAAGAAAGAGAGCAACTATTTTGTGTGCTTAGGCATATAAAGTACGCAAAAGTTGCTATTTTATCTGCTTAGGCAGATAAAGTGACACTTTTACCTTGTCAATAAAGACAAATAAGTTGTCACTTTTGTGACGTTTGCGGATAAAATATTGTATGTCTTCGGCTTCGTTTCATAATTTTCATGTCTCGTGCATAAACGTCGACGTTTAGCACTTGTTGCATAAATAGCCATTTTCGCATTTTGTATAATAATGTGCTGTTTTACTAAATCAAAATCGTTTAATAAAGTGGAACTTTGGTGCATAGAAATGTCACTTTACTATATGGTAATGTCATTGTCAAATTCGAGGTTAGCAGGTTAGGTTTTGTGTCAGTTTGTGTCAAAACTGACGGAAACCCTAACCTGATAACCTCGAATTTGACATAGACAAACAGTTGCACCAACATATCTATACAGGGTGGTCCACTTTTTTGTAGCAGGACTTTAATAGTAAACAGAAAAACTTATTTCAAAGCGAAAATTTCATATGAACATAGGGCCTGAAACTCTTCGTTTTAAAGATACAGGGCATTCAAATTTTCGAAAAAATATCATTTTTTCAATACAGTATCCCAACCAGCTGAGATAATTCTACTAAATTTGGTGTGCAACTCCAGCCTAAATGCTACTACATTCCATGCCAATATGAAGGTCCTCCATCGACCAGTGGCGGAGATGTGGGGTTTCGCGATCAATAAATTTAAAAATCCACTAGTACGACCCTGTTGAAAATCGAAATTGTTTCTTTTACAAAAAAAGCGTTTAATTCTCTACAAAAAATGTCTCTTCACATTTCCACATATCTCCTACGGTTGCGTAGCAATTTTCAATAGTTTGGTCAAATTCATGTTTTTTATTCAAAATAAACTCGAACTAGTTTTGGGGTAGAATATTGTAATTAAATAGGTTACATTCTTTATTACTTATTACTGGACAATGAAAATAAGGTTTTTTAATTTATTCTTCCGTTATTAGCATACGTACGAAAAACGGCTAGCATTTCCTTATTTTGTAAAAAAAGTGTGCCTTGAAAAACAAAATCAGTTGTTAGTAATCTGTCACTTTACGGTGGAATCTAGAAGCGTGGTGGTACAAAGTTTTATTAGTTTTTCTTTAACAACTAAATTTCCTTTTTGTTTTACGAGTGAAGAACAAGCCGATATCCATTTCTGCTATGGAGTGGCAAATGGAAACTCCGCGGAAGCAGCTAGGGAGTACAGGAGAAGATTTCCGCGAAGACGCCATCCGCATCCCTCAGTGTTTGTGAACATTCACCTACGATTTAGAACTCAACGGACTTAAAACTAGACCTGATGAACGGCAAAACATAATTAATATCCGGCAAGAAAGAACCAACAACAGGATTCTTCGTGAATTTGATAGGAATCCCACAACAAGCAGTCGAATAGCAGCTGGCGCCCTTCGTTCTTGCAAGTCCAAAATTCTTCGAGTTTTGAAAAGGGATCACAGACATGCTTACCATTTGCAACCTGTCCAAGGTTTAACAGAAGGTGGCGAAAAACAGAGGTTAGTTTTTTGCCGATGGGTTCTTAACTCAATTGAACAGAATATAATTTTTTTGAATAACATATTATGGACTGACGAATCGTGTTTTACTCGTCGGGTTGTGGTAAACTTTCATAACCAGCATGTGTGGGCACATGAAAACCCACATACTATTCGGCCAAGAAGTTTCCAGGTAGAATTTTGTGTTAATGTTTGGCTTGGAGTTTATAACACTTACCTGTTTGGGCCCTATTTCTTACTAGAACGCGTAAATGGCGAAATTTTTTTGTAATTTTTATTAACAGAGGTTGGTAATATATTGGAAGAAGTTCCACTGAATTTAAGATTAATCGCTTGGTTCCAACTTGACAGTTGTCCAGCCTATTTTCATAGAAATGTAAGGAACTGGTTGGATCACAATTTTCCAGAGAGATGGATCGGACGTAGTGGGCCGGTCCGTTGGCCTCCACGTTCTCCCGACCTTACCCCTTTGGACTTTTTCGTATGGGGATTTTTGAAAGAAATGGTATATGCGACTCCTGTGGGCACAAGGGAAGAACTTATTGGCCGCATTCAAAATGCTTGTGATGAATTGAGAAATCGCAATTTAGTTGCTGCTGTGCAATCTGTTAGACGTCGGTGTAAACTATGTGTTTAGCAAAATGGTTCATATTTCGAACATCTTCTTTAAACTAGTATTTTACAGTAGCTGTGAATAATAATTTAATTAAAATTAATAATTTAATTTAAATTACATGTTTCGTTAACAAAGTTACACCTTATGAACATTTGAACGATTTAGAATAAAAATAAATGTTTCCCATATTTGAAAACCTTATTTTCAATGTCCAGTAGTAAGTAATAAAGAATGTAACCTATTTACAATATTCTACCCCAAAACTAGTTGGAGTTTATTTTGAATAAAAAACATGAATTTGACCAAACTATTGAAAATTGCTACGCAACCGTGGGGGATATGGGGAAATGTAAAGAGACATTTTTTGTAGAAAATTAAACGCTTTTTTCGAAAAAAGAAACAATTTCGATTTTCAACAGGGTCGTACTAGCGAATTTTTAAATTTATTGGTCGCGAAACCCCACATCTCCGCCACTCGTCGATAAAGGACCGTGATATTGTCATGGAATGTAGTAGCATTTAGGCTAGAGTTGCACACCAAATTTAGTTGAATTATCTCAGCTGGTTGGGATACTGTATAGAAAAAATGATATTTTTTCGAAAATTTGAACGTATCTTAAAAACGAAGAGTTTCAGGGCCTATGTTCATATAAAATTTTCGCCTTGAAATAAGTTTTTCTGTCTACTATTAAAGTCCTGCTACAAAATGTGGACCACCCTGTATATACAGGGTGAGGCACCTAAAGTGTTACAGAGCAATAGCACTCAAACTATTGATCACATCCAAAAATGTTTCAGACAAAAGTTTCAGTGTTCGAGAAGGCCGTCATATTGAATCACTCTATTTTTTTATCTGTGGAGGCGCTGAAGGTCAAGGTCAACTCCACTTTTTTAAATGGAACCATGTATTTTTTTTTGGATGAAATTATTACCGATTTGAAGACGAATTCAGCGACCTGCAACACAAGGTCATTCTAGTCACGCAAAGTATGAAAATAGTCGAAAAATCGAAAAATGCAACAGTGCAACAAACACGAGTCAACACGACGGTGCACCACCCCATTATGCTATGTGTTTAAGACAAGTGCTAAATGAGATTTTTGGCGAAAAGTGGATAGGACGAGGCGGTCCTGTAGCTTGGCTACCTCGTTCGCCAGATCTAACATCACCAGATTACTTTTTATGGGGTTTTGTCAAAGATCGCGTAATGGCGGTAGCACCTACCACGCCTGACGACATGAAAGACAGAATACGCCGAGCATGTACCGAAATTACACCACAAACGTTGGCTGAAGTTAAACGGTCTTTTCATCAGCGAATTAACAAGTGCTTACAAGTCGAGGGTCATCACTTCGAGCATCTTCTGTAGGTAGACCCAAACCAAGGTTAGTGGATCCTTTGAAAGTGATTATTCCAATATTTTTCGATTTTTCGACTATCTTTATCTTTAAACTTTGCGTGACTAGAATGACCTTGTGTTGCAGGTCTCTGAATTCGTCTTAAAATCGGTAATAATGTCATCGAAAAAAAAATACATAGTTCCATTTAAAAAAGTGGAGTTGACCTTGACGTAGCTTCAACGCCTCCACCGATAAAAAATAGAGTAGTCCAGTATGACGGCCTTCTCGAACACTGAAACTTTTGTCTGAAACATTTTTGGATATGATCAATAGTTTGAGTGCTATCGCTCTGTAACACTTTATGTGCCTCACCCTGTATATAAAACTGAAAGTCCTGACTCACTCACTCACTCATCAACGCCCAGCCCAAACCCTTGGGCCTAGAAAGCTGAAATTTTGCACAGAGGTTTCCTTTATGATGTATACAAGGAATAAGGAAAGATATTTCGAAATTCAACCCCTAAAGGGGTAAAATGGGCGTTGTATGGAAAAATAATATTAAATAGACATTTCGACTTGAAACTTCGTAGGAGTACGCGTAAAAACAAATAAGCAAACAGTATTTTGTGATTTTCCGAAAATCAACCCCTTAGGGGGCGAAATGGGGTAAATAAGCCTAAAAATCGATATGGATGTCGTTATTGAGGTTTTTTGGGACGTTGATAGCGAAAATGGCATTTGAAATTTGGCAGATAGATTTCTCATAGGGAGTAGGCATCCGCTAAGAAAATATTTTTGAAAATTCAACTCCTAAGGAGGTAAAAAGAGGTTGGAATTTTGTAAGATCAAATTTTGAACTAAGTCATTCAAAGTTTTTGGAAATTTGTCCCCTGAATGTGAAAATAGAAGATGACGGGACGGAACGGGACTGGACGGGACGGGACTGGACTGAACAGGACGGGATGAAACGGGACGGGATGAAACGGGACGGGACGAGAAGGGAAGGGACGGGAAGGGACGTGACGGGATGGGACGGGACGGGACTGGACGGGAAGAAAAGGGAAGGGATGATATGGGATGGGAAGGGTGGGGGGAAGGGGGGAAGGAACGGGACGGGATAGGACTGTACAGGACTGGACAGGACGGTACGGGACTGGAGGGAAGGGAAGGGACGGGACGGCAAGGGGACGGGGTCGGGAAAAGGGACGAGGACGAGGACGGGGACGCGGCCAGAGACGGAGACGGGGATGGGATGACAGAAAATAATTAGTCATTATTTAATACACAAATAACGAACCTCGAGGGTACGGAGTCGCGGGTAACAGCTAGTTATACGTTTGAATTTCCACAGCCGCTTTTTTTAATGGGTATGTGGTATAATGCCTTTATATGAATGTTTGTTTATAAATACTAATACAAAATGCGACAAAATAGTATACACACTTCGTAAGAAAAATAGTTTTACTTTCTAAACTTGTGTAATATATTATTAGTTATTTTCATTTATTTATTACATATCTCTAAAAACAGGTTAGCTGTGGATACTACTGCAAATAATATGGCCCCCGACAATTATATACCTGACAACGAGGTAATTTTTCAATATAATTTTATGAATATCAAAAAATTTAAATATCTATATTGTGGACTTGTACTTCCAAGGAAGATGAAGATTCCGATGTCTCTGCAAACTCAAAAAATGCCAGTAAATACGGAAGTGATTATTTAGTTGATGATTCACATACAATACTACAGGATTCGAGAATTGTCTGGAAATCTGAATTCTCTTCCATTGCAAATTCCACATTTGTTGGGGCAAGCTGTACAAAATCGTGCAAATGATAGTCCGTACGCCTTCTAACAAAAAATGGTATCCGATGATATTCTTGATCCGTTAACCAGAGAAACTAATCGTTACCCTTTTTAAAAGGCAACTTTGATGGTACGGTCAAAGGAACCATTAGTAAAAATTTGATATTGGCCCAGTGGACAGGGCCATAAATAGGGAAGAAATGGAACATTTTCTGGCAATAATTATATGGATGGGTTTAGGTGTGAAACCTAGATTGCGGGATATTGAAAGTAAGACATTTATTTATAAATGTCCTATCAATAATGGTAATTGCTCTGACAAGAACCAGATTTGAAACTCTTCTAAGTTGTTTCCACTTTTCAGATAAAAAGCATGTACTGATGGAAATCGGTCGCATAGAATTGAGTAAACAGTTAACGAACTATTTCAAGAGGCTTTGATTCGGGTGAAACCATCTACATTGATGAGACCATGGTCCAATTCAGAGGACGACTTGCTTTTATCAGTACATACGCGAAAACGGTATAAGTACGGCATAAAAATCTTTAAGTTATGCGCAGAAGGCGGCAATACAATAATCTGAAAGGATACTGTGGTAAAGACCCACCGATCTATTTCTATCAAGTCACATTGTCATGAAATTAATAAAACCACTTCTTGAGATTGAAAGAATGTTAGTTACAGACAATGGCATATAACCGTCGGACTGGCTCATCAACTAATAGAAAATCAGGCACATCAAATTGGAACACACCAGTTTTTCAAAAACAGCTTGAGAAAGAAGTAATAGCCCTCCAAAGTAATACTAAAGTTGTAGTAGGAAAATGGAGGGATAAAAGAGAAGTTGCATTTTTGACAACGAATTTATCACTAGAATCTATATGTAGAAACGAAACAAGGAATCAAAAGAAAACCATCAATGATTCCATAGTACAATTCTACTACATCATATATAGATGTTTCAGATCAGAGGGCTTCCTACAGTAGTCCAGTAGGAAGAGAAATAAAGTGATATAGGAAGATAGGGATCAATATTTTAACAAATACAGCTGTAGTCAATGCACTTATAACTTTCAATAAAGTTTGTAATATAAAATGTACACTACAACGTTTAGGAAGAAGCTAATGGAAGTTTTGTGTGGAATAGGCCTGTATGCTAATTTAGCCGCTAATGGCACTGCTCAACACAGATTCGAAGAAAAAGTAAAGAAGGACTTTCCGAACTATATGGCAGAGGACATGCAACAATAAGTACTAAACAGGTGATTCTTTAATAGCGGATATTTCAACAATGAATGAAGTAATTATAGGCAATTTATATATTTTTTAAAAGAAAATTTTAAGCACTATCCAATAAACACATAATATATAGGGTGTTCCATTAAAAAAAGTATACAATAAGTCAAAAAGTTCACCTGTGACGCTCAATTGTTTCTTTAAGTAGCAAATCCAGCCGGTTTGGATGATACCCTACAATTTTTATCTGAACATTTTTTTTCTATCTGGAATAACAAAGTCGCTAGAAACTGTCAAAAATTGAGGAAACACCCTGTACATTGAAACCTAATCCATACGACATGTATATATTGTCTTCCTCTTAGTTCTACTCGGATTGTAGGCACTTGGTCTGTCCTCTAATCGACGCCAATACTATTTTTCCAGAGCTTCGTTGGTCTACCTGTACTGCTCGTACATAATGATAAGTTATATCTTGTTATATATCGAATAATGTGTTCTTTCTGTTCATTTACAGAATAGGGCACTTGCAATGATTAACATTTTTAAAGGATAACATGTTTAATCAAATCCAAATTGAATACATTTCACGTTAAAACGAAAAAAAAAATACAATTTAATTTGGCGCCCAAAATAAAAGAATGATAAAAATAAATCAGCCAATATTCAAAATTTGTTACGTGACTCGAAACGTGGCTTGACGTCAGGAATAAGTAAATGTGGTGAGGTTACCCTGAGGAGCGGTGAACTAGAGGACTAGAGGGCTTTATTTAGCCTGACCAGAGATGCGAACGACTATTTGTCTCACTCTAACACATTATGCAGTAATTATATCGCGGGGTATCCCACTCATTGCATTTGAAATTTCAAAGCCATCTCGCTTACTTCAAAATTTGATCATGTGTTTTGTACAAAAGTATGAATTTAGATTAGCTGCAGTTTAAGATTTGTATGTACTTAGCATTAACATGTGTGTGTAATGTAAAAAATGTGACTATGACCGTAAAAATTGTTCACAGCACAAGTTAACTTCACATAGGAGTAAAACCTAGTACGAGTATTACGCGTATCGCTGCAGCTGCAGTTCTTTCGCAGAACGCAGATTAGAGTCCATTTATGCTGATTTAATTGTTGTGTGTTAAGTTAAAAACGATTGAGTTGGTTCTTTAGACATTTTTAACCTATGGAGCAGTCACAAAATCACGTACAACGTTGTTTGCGGTAGAGTATTTAGCGCGCACGCGCTTGTTTACTGATTTGTGACGTCACGGAGCGGCCATGTCATACTGAGGCGTTTTCGCACGAGTTTTAGTAGATTTAAATTAAATATACAATGACACCTTAAAGCTTTATGAAAAAAGCATTGGCATGATGTCTTATTCATACCATCATACGACCTTAACGAACGCATTTAAACTGGTTTTGTTAATAGTTCAAGAAACCTATTTAAATTGCACCCTATCTCTCACATGTTTTAATTGCAATTTTTCGAAATATATTGAGGGAAGCTTACCAATGGTGCTGTCATCTTCTCCATCGATGGGGACACCACTTCTGAGAATAAAAAATTGCAAAATTTGTGGCGCTACTTTTTCCATGATATGAATATTTCAGCACATCGTGTTTTAACGATTTTCGTATTTGTTGGCTTGTCGATTATCACTTATCTATTTATAAATTCCTCAAAGTGAGCAATTTGGGCTTACCTTCCTGGCTTTATTCGAATACAGCTGTTCGCTATACAAAATTGTACGCAATGTTCTTCCAGCCCGATTTGCAGCTGTGGGGTAAGCTCCCAAAAAATATTAATCACATGAAAATGATGAACGGTTACAGAAAGAATTTTATTAAAGCAGTAGAAACCAGACACCTAACTCTTACTTTAAAGTATTTGGAATATGCGAATGAGTTTTTTTAACACATGCTACTAACGGGTGTCTAAAAAAACGAGTCAAAAGCGCTTTAAAAAATGTTGCTAGCGCATGTCTTGCATAATATGTTGCATTTAGCTGAATAACGAACCACGATGAAACGTCAAAAGATGGTTTTGTTTTCACTTGTTAAGTAGTAAACATAACCTCACAATAATTGAAGTATGACACCTATGACACAAATTGAAGGTTACACTTGACACTTTCTAGCTCTGAGTGGTACAAGCTACGCCCTACAAAACCTAAACAAACTTATAGTCGAAGCACTCTTGAGTGTTTTTTATACACTCTTTATTTATACTAGAACCCTACACCATAATGGTAAAAGGGGATTTGATTATATATATATATTTATACTATGCTATTCTGCAATATATTCTCATTGCTAAATTGGTATATAATATATAAAAATCGTATCTGCAACTAATCCGTAATGTTATAATTTAAAAATTGCATCGACAGCGTGTAATTGGTCGTTGATTTAATTTAAAACATTTTTATTATACCTGCATTAGAATCGCCATTTAAAGCACGCGCGAATACAGGCGATTAAAGCTCGCCGAGCTTTAAAGGTTGTCAAGGAAACGACTGAATGCAACAACGGACATGGACGCGACAAAAACGTAAATAATTCTCGTAACTATAGTAGCAATATTATTATGCCCTCTCGATTTATCACGACAAAAATGATTTCTAAGTTTTTAGTGCGTAATTTATTTCCAGTATTGGAGGTATAATAAAAAAATAGCGTAAAGTATTCGTGGATAACTGGTCTTTAAAACACTTGCTCTATTTCGAGCACTCCGGCTACGCCGTCGTGCTCGAAAACTGGCGCGTGTTTTAAAGACCTTGCTATCCACGAATACTTTAATATACTATTTTCTTTCCAATGCAATACAGGTGCAGCCCATAAATATTGTGACATTATGTCCTAAAAACTTAGATAAATCAGCGCCTCGCTGGCACTTCTTGAAAATCCGCCACCGCAGCTGCAGGGTCTTAAATTTATACATTATAATTCCTTATAACTTCATAAGCTCTTTGAGAAATAGGGGAGTTATTCGGAGTTGCTTATTAACTTGAAGAGAAGGCTTTTTCCTTAATTTATAGGTATGCTAGTGCAGGCGAAATTAACTTAATGTACCTAATGTGGAGGCAACTTTACGATCAATAAATCACGGGAAAATGTCCAACAGGATTTCATCGAGAGGTCTCCATGAAAGTTTAATGGGGAAAAGTGTGTGTCGCATGAGAAATTTAATGGAAATGTAGTGCGAAACCCTGCCGTTTTAAAAAAATGTAGGGCTGGAATATTAAGATCCTTGTCTTCGTCAAACGTTTCATTATAGATTGACTAAGGGGCTTTCGATGAAGTTACATTTACCAGTTTCATCTTATACCTAAAATTCCACACTATATCACCTTTTCTAGATAAAACGTTCGATTTTTCGAGAAATTTGCGACCTGTCAAATAAACAATAAAAATGTATACTGTTCCATACACGGAGTAAGGTAGAGTATGCAACCCAAATGACATACTACAAAATTGACTGAATCAGTATTTTAAAAAGAACCACTAAATAATCAGAGATGGCGGTTCTCATAATTAGGAATCATTCAACTGACATTAAATAATTTTTTGAGGTTATGATGCAAACAGACACTTTGGCCTACTCAAAATACATACTTAATATCTTTCAGCAACACGTACAATAACGTAAAAGGAAGTCACAGAAACGATAATAATAGACAACTAAAACGAACAAATTACAAACCATCAAGCACGTTAGAAAATGTTAGACGTGGGACTTCTTTTGTCAAAATTACCGCCATCAATACTGATCTAGTCAGCTTTGTAATATGTAATTTGGGTTGCATACTCTACTCTATTTGTTCATTGCGCTGAGTATGGCACATAATATCTGAATGGATTATAGATTGGTGTCATGGCCAAATTACAATTTTTGCCTACTCACTATCAGTCTTTAAATACTATAAACCAGGTTAATAAACTAGAACTAGATGCGTTGTTTTCTTAAAGATTTAAGGCCCATTCGGAATAAATTAACGTTGCTCATATTTCATTTGCATACAATTTCAGCGGCTAATATGAACGGTGAAAAAATGAGCTCTGAAATTAAGCTGCCCTCATATTTTATATTTGAGGACAAAGAGGTTGGGTTAATTCAACAGAAAGTTTACTCTTTGAGGGAAGTTAAACTCATTAGCAGTGATAAAACTTGTAAATTTAAGTGCAGTTTTAATCTTGAGTTGGGAGAGATTCTTTGGAAGTATTAGCTTTTTCGTTCTTATTGCGTTTCAGTTTATTTTAACATAAAATACGTAAAATGCAAATGGGAACTACAGTTTTAGATTGATATATTATTATTATGAATGGATTGGTCTGCCTGCAATATTAATATTGCGCTTTTAAAACTTTGTAAAACTTTGCTGACATTATTCATAATAACTGTAAAAATCGTTTGCCAGATTCCTTGATGAATAAAATTTTCAAAACACTGGAAAGTTGTTTTCTTGGTATAAGCTAAAATATATAACTTTTTCTTTCTGTGCGACATAAATTTTAGTTTTCTTAATACTTATCCTAATACATATTAAAAGCATGAACCCTAAACAGAATACTATTTAAACATTTTGGGGGTATATTGGCCTCTGTTAAAAACATTTTTTTGTATTCGCTCCCCAAACTGGTTACTTTGTAAACTGTCTAGGATCCTCAAAATGGCCATTTAGAGGCCTTGTACTTAAAGTCGTCATGGCAACGTTTTAGCGGACTCAAACATTAGTTGCCATGACGACTTTAAGTACAAGGCCTCTAAATGGTCATTTTGAGGATCCTAGACAGTTTCCAAAGTAACCAGTTTGGGGAGCGAAAAATACATTTTCGCGCGGCCTCCTAATATAATGCCGCGTTAATGGTAATTGAGACTTCATATTATAATGTTTGGAGAGCTAATACAAAAAAACGTTGTATGCAACACGTCCTCAAATGGCTTTGAGGACTAGTTACATAAAGTACTATTAACGTCGTAGTCGAAGTAGTGATAATAAATATGCTATTTCAGAAACCTATTAGAAGGAATGTCTTAATGTCTATTGAGAAGCCATTCATAGAGACATGAATAAATTAGAGTACTTTTGCATAACTTCTTAACTAGCTGCGTTTAAGTTATACAACTAATATTTTATGAACAATTATTGCACTACTTACGCACTAAATACATTTTACATACATATTATAACAACATGATTGATAGAAGATACATCTAAAGTAACCTCTCCGTCGAGTACTTCTAAAACGCCTACATGTAACAAGCTTTAACACTGAATATAAAATAACGACATAATTACAAAAACAGTAAAACTAAACATATTTTGAGCTACAACACATCCAGGGCGCCACAGCACCGTAACGCCGCTATATTAAAGAGAAACATCGATAACACATTGTACAACACAGAGGAAGAAAGAAAACATCCACGGAATGATTAGTATAAGATTGAAAGCTTTAGAAATTTAAACATGCACCATGCTGTAAAGGAAAAGGAAGAGCTTTAGAACACTCACCAAAGCTTGCGCCGCGGCTTGGTGCTGGAAACAACGAAGCAAACATTTAATCACACATAGCCAGAGGATTCGAAGTGTTCAAAAAGCACATAGATTAATGCTGATGGATATTCTTGAATTTAAGGTGAAATTATGAAAGGCAGCATTTTTTTGCTATTCGGGTACTTTGTGAACACTGCATACATTGTGTAGTTTGCAAGAAACGACTTCAGCGGAAGTAGAGAAATTGGCGTAGTATGAAAAAGGTAATTGACGTTATACTACTACACATACGAATAAGTACACTAAATAGGGTTATTATCGACTTCTTTCTTACGATGACGTCATTGATATATATACATTTCTGGTGTAATACTACCTACATACAGGTAGCTGTCGAATTACAGCAAATCAGGGCTAAAGGACACACTTACGGTTTATTGAATGTAAATGCCAAGGACGGGAACAACTATCTTCAATATTATTAAGAAGGGAGTTCAGCTACTACAGTTTCAAATATACGTTGTTATCGGGAAAACAACAGCTTAAATGGGGCACATAAAATACCTTACCGTCAGGAAATCCGTGTTACCACACCGGACTATGCATACACTTATCTAAAACACATTGAAATACAACAGTTACTGATAACAATTTCTATTGACTATTCTGACATCGCATTGCATATACAGCGTTATTTTATTTTACGTATGTTGAAAGCCCAACACGTAACAGGTATCCGCCATATTCGGAATAGTTATTTATGTACCAAGGGCGTACGAAGCCGTTTGTGGCCCGCGGATTCACAAAAAACACGAAAAGGGCTATAGACCCAAGTAATGCACGAGGTGTATACAACATTTTATGTGCAGATTGGAGTATCCACAATTAAAACCAGATGTTTGTAAATTTTGGCAACGTACGATGACATTACTGGTCAAACTGACCATGACTAAGCAGGCTGTAAAGTGACACATTATAGTCTCAAAAACAAGGCATTAAGTGACCAATTCGGCCCGGTCGTACACAAAAGCTATTAAATAACAGTGGCACTTACAATAATGCTTTCATTGCGATTAATACAATATATATAACGTGTTAATATACTTTTAAAGCAAGGTGTTATATGTAGTAGTCAATTAAATTTCAGATCCAGATCCATATTGTAACATTAGCGAACTCGATCTGAAATTTATTTGATCACTCGAAAGTTGAGAATACACATAAACTAGAAGAACTATTACAGAACCATTAAACAAATGAAAACAGAATATTCAAATGCACTACCTTGTCACACAGTTAAAGTCTCTATTGCTTAACTAAGAAACAAAAGGTATTGGGTTCTATTCCTGGTCCCTGTTTCGTCACTAGTCATTTTAAATTGAATATAATAATTTGGCGGTACAGAGCCGCTGTTAACAGCAGTCAGCTTAAAGTGCGATGTTAGCAACATTACCGCCATTATACTATCCAATATGTTATATTAGCGATCTAGACACTTTCAGTGGCTAAACCTAAATTTAAGTTACAATAAATTGTTTTTATTGAACCTACAGTTAAAGTTCAAGATGGTTCTGAAAAATTGGTTTTTGAATCTGAAATTATGGTAGTCAACATCATTTAATTTTTTTAACTATTTAGCATTACACCACACCTTTATCTAATTACAGTATAAACAGTAGGGGATGATTATTCACAAGAGAATATATAAAAACCTGGAAGAAGATATAAGCAATACCCAATTTGGTTTCCGGGCAAGCCTTGGAACAAGAGAGGTTCTCTTTGGGGTTAATGTACTTTGCCAAAGCTGTTTAGATATGATACAAGATGTGTATGCATGCCTCATCGACTTCAAAAAGGCATTCGATAAGGTGGGACATGAAAAATTACAACAGATTCTCCTGGTGAAGAACAACGACATGAGAGATGTGAGAATAATTAGTAACTTATATTGGAGACAGACTTCCAATATAAAAGCAAAAAGAGAAACCACTGAAGAAATTGAGATACGTCGTGGAGTGAGACAGGGATGTATTTTGTCTCCGCTTCTACCTAAACATAAAATAAATTGTGTGAGATCAAAGTTGGCCGAGGATTTTGAAATTTGGTATAGGGGCGTAGATTTTGATTCTAAACAACTTTTATCAATAACTTTTTGTCGTATTTGTCACATAAAAGGCACTTTACTCTACAGAAAAATAGGTTTTTTGAAAATTTCCAAGGCATACTTGATTTTTCAAAACTGAAATTATGTTAGAAATTCGCCTTTAACCAAGCAGGGCTGAACACCAACAAAATGAAAATTTAAATCGAAAATTGTTTACCTTTCACAAGAGTCGTTTCACCTATCCGGCGACATACTGTATATCTGTATACCGGGTGTTCGTTCTCAAAGTCGAACATAGGCGATTAACATTGTATTGACCGTTTTTGCCGATTCCTGCTCGCCAATTCAACTTACAGGGAAGGCAATGGTATCAATGGAAAGATAAAATTATTACGCATCAAATGAAACCAATAATAATATTCAAGATGCGGTTTTTATTTTAAAATATTAATTTAAAACTTGGGAATTTTTAAATATGCTATGCCTTGCTTCTCAAGTTCGATAGCTTTTGTCAAAAAATTGGTAATTAGTTGGCGTAAATCAGGTATTTTCTATCAACGTCTGTTAAAATTATCTACAGAAAAATGAATTATTTCAATGAAGAACGAATGAATGCACTAATGTTAATTCCCTATGTTCGACTTTGAGAATGGACACACCCTATATATATATATTAGCTGGCCCGACAAACGTTGTTCTGCCCAAAAATAATTTGTCTCTGAAAGCTCGATTGCAGCGCCATCTACCGAGTCCAATTGTAAATCTAAACCATCTAGGGACCCACTCAAAAACACAAAAAAAAGGTTCATCAAAATCGGTCCAGCCGTTTAGGAGGAGTTCAGTCACGTACACACGTACAGAAGAAATATATATATAAAAAAAGAAAATGTGATATAGGACGCTCTAGACAAAGATGGGCCATGAAGTAAGAACAGGTTAAAGGCCTAATCCGTTTACTAGACGACGATAAACAGTCACTTTTTCTGGGTTTTGTGACTCAGTAGTTAACTGTCCTGAATACAATGCAAGGTCGCGAATTCGATCCCTGGTCACGGGATGCGTATAAGGGTATTAGGGTCCCGAGTGGTGTAGCTTGAACAAGCGTCCACGTTCGATCAGCAGAGTTAAGCAACGCTGTCTCTGGTCAGAACTTGGATGGGAGTTCCACGGCTGCATCTCTCGGCGCCTCGTGGTACGGCTATCACGGAAAAAAGTTGGTCCCGGCGGTCATACAACATCATGACAGTCGTTAGTGGGGTTGGAAGTCCTCATAACTGCACAGCGACGCCTATAATTGGCCTAACGGCTGTTGGCTGAGTGCAAATTAAATAAATAAATAAATAAATAAATAAAAGCCAGAGTTCCTTGTAAGAGTCGCCAAAGTCAAAGTAATTCTTACTAGAAGTATACCATGTAAAATATATTTTACTAGGGTTAGGTCCCAGCAAAATTCTAGGACTTTGACCATATGACCATAGAGGTGTTTAGGGTACTTGGTACTCCACAGTCACTTTGGCATTAAAAATTGTGTTAAAATCTGATACATTCGATGCGATCATATAAAAACAAATAAAATAAATTCGAAAACGCCAAAACATAAAGAAATAAGAAAGTTAAGTTAACATCGAAAAGAATTAATGCAAGAATAAATAAATATGCAAGAATGCTAGCGAGCGTAACGTGGAAAGTTTTACCACACTGCGTAAGTAATAATACAATATTGCATCAGTCCATCTACTCACTATGCAGATCATTTGGAATATCAGTTTTTAATCTTCGTCAAATTTGGACTAAAATTAGTTTTAAACGCTATACCGAAGACTCCATATGTAACTACGGAACCGAAGAGTATTTCAAAATTCTAAAAAATAAGTTTCCATTTGCTTGGTTAATCACATGTAATAGTGAAAGTGCAATAACACATTTATGTGTTAATAGCTTCGATTTCCAAAAGAATAGTAAAATTCGTGTAGTAAAGTTGCAAAACAAAAAGGACAAAGAAAGCGGCTTATGTATATGTCTAGCTGATATCCATCGTATCAAATATATTTATTGAATTATTGACCATATGGTTGAAAAAAGTGATTTTTACACAACTCTTAAAAAGCGATATTTAATTTTTTAGAATTAGTACTAACAAGGCTCATTAATGTACGTATGTGAGTTAGTTTTTTTTTTCAACTCTAACATTTTCCAATAAAATCATAGCACATTTCTATTCAAGCGTCGAGTAAAAAAAGGGTTAATATAATGGTTAACTCTGTAGATGAGAAGGGAAGAACATGTTATATGGTATATGTTTAAAATGCTGCTGAACCTAAATGGTATATCATTTTAATGATTCTTCATGAGAAATGGAGAGAGATATCGATTGCTTCAGCTGGTATTGCAGGGCAAAGTATTTGGAAAGAGAGGTCCAGGAAGGAGAAGGATATCGTGGCTCAAAAATTTAAGGACTGGTACAATACCACAACAACGGCACTTTTTAGAGCCGCGGTAAATAAGGTCCAAATAGCCAGAATGATGGCTAATATCCGTTAACGGATCAGCACTATCAGAAGAAGAATCATTCTTCAATAATTCTATTGTCTTTTAACATTTTATATTATTGTTGGGAAATACTGAAAGATAAATATTATTCAAAAAGCATTTTCGGGCTAGTAGTAGTTAATAACTGCAAGAATATGAGGGCAAATATTCCCAAAAATTTAGTGTTGCGATTTATTAAAAAAATAAGCTAAAAGTTGAAAAACTGTTCGCGAGTTAACAAATTCTTTAACGATGACGTAATGTAGAAGCTATTTCTTTTTGATGTGAGCGATGTAATTTTAAGGTTTAACGAAAATTAATTTTTAGAACAAATTAAACAAAGAAATATTTATCTTTAAATGTGTGTGCTTCGTGAACTTTAGTTAAATGATCTTGCAATTTTGAGAGTAGTATCTGTTTCAAATTTCGGATTTAAAGCTCCAATTCTTCTTCGGTGTCTTTTAATCATATTGGTTGCTAGGGTTAAACATATCTACATAATTATCCTCATCACATGCTCATTCTGATGTGGAATAAAATGTCGCTCTCTTAAACCGATTTCTTGAGGTCACTTACTCCTCATTATCCTCCTCTCGTTTAAAATATCTCGTATGTCTTTGGCGTGTTCGCTGTTCCTCTCAGTTCATTTCTATCTTTTGCTTTTCTTTTAGAATCTGTCACTACATTTAACCATCTTCTCTTTCGCCTTTCTATGTTTCTCTTTTCTATTGATTTTCACTTCTTATTTCAGTGTGTTCAATGTTTCCTTTCTACAACTCGTACCTTCTCCTCTTGTTTCTTTGCTAAGTTCACTATTTCGGCCCCCTATGTATATGTGTGTATGTATATTTTTATATATTTACGGTTTAGAGCCTCCTGGGTGATTAATTTTAATAAGAGACCAGCCCAGTAGCCAGATGAATTTTAAGCATAAGCAGCAACAAACGTGAAATTGGGGCAAATATTGATCATTAGCATTGATACCGAAGTAATAAAATAGCATACGCTCTTTTTGGTATATATTTTAAGTCATTATATTCTCCCCTAAATATAGTTCGTAGTGCTTCTAATAATTGACATTTTTGATGAATACCATTTCGTTATAATCTCAATTCCATCATTGGGATTATAACTCATCATATTAACTAGAAAATCATCGACAACAAGCGCACTGCTTATTACATTTCCAGCATTAATTTTTAAGTATACCTTCGATTATTTTAAGGTCATGATAATTATTTGAATTTTCTCGAAATTTATTTTATCTCGGCGTAATTCATTCTTTTTTATGATGTCAAAGGTAGTTTTAAAATCCAAAAATAATATAAGGAGGGTTATGTTAAGCCCATATAATTTTCGACGACTTATTTCATTATATGCATTGTATCAGTTGCTGTTTTTCCTTCCTCTGTCCATCCTCAATGTAATTCATTAGCAGAGCAAGGATAATTATGCACTCTAAAATAAAAAAAAACATGCATGCATTTATGCACTAAACATCTGTAAAATATGCACAACGTTTTCAATAAATATTAACCAAACTATAATTAATTCTGAGTTAAAGACATGTATTTAAATATTACAGCATAAATAAAACTAAACAACCTACATAACTTAATATAAACATTTTGTAATTAAAATTTGTTTTAAATTTTCAAACTAAAGTCCTCGCTCAACATTACACGATGTTATTAGAGCAAATTTATATTTTAAATCATAGTTTTTTATTACAGAAATATTTGCTTTTTTATTGTCACCATTTAAAACATAACATATACCGTAAAGTTTCTTAAACCCACTATTCGAAAACAGAAGAATTTTTTTCTTTAAACATTGCCGCTGTCTTGGGAAATGTTTTAATTTTGTCTACTATACTTTGCACGACTTTGAAATTTGTAATGTAATATATGCCACATCATGCTTACTCTTGCTAAATATGCACTTTGCTTAAAATATGCATTTATGTCTGCAATATGTAAATGCGGAATTACCCTTGCTCTATTCATTAGTCTTCTTTGTATTACGTATCATTAAGAAAACTTTATAAATTGCCTTCAATATTGTTATTCGCCTGTAGTTGCTACATTTTTCTGGATATCCCTTCTTGTAAATTAGTGTCGCTATCCCTTTCTTCTATTCTTCCGGGGTTACTATCTTCTTAAGTTCGTTGTGCGGTCGCTCTCTATCACAATTTACCAGTTCTTCATCTATTCTATCACTTCCTGGTGATTTTCCATCCTTTATCCTGCGTTGACTGTTTATATTAGAAATATTTTTTACATTTTCTTCTTCGTGGCACCTAAATAAACCACATTTTGATTAACAAGCGATATGAGACCTTGCAACGGAAAAAGTCTGTCTAAAAAATACCACCCGGTAATAGAGAACGTGAGGAAAAGTAGTAAAAAATTGGCTACTATGAATCTAAAAAACGAAGAAGAAGGAGTAAATGCGAACAAGGGATAAATAAAGCATTAAATACGGAAACGCATGCAGAAATAAATTCCAAATAGTTTCATCTACGAGACAGTATTATTAAATCAGCATGATGCTTTAGATGGATTAGAAGAAGAGAAAAGATGAATAATAGTAAGATATTAAGTGTAAGGAAGAGAAATTTAAAACACCATATGGTTACAGACATATGAAGAAGGGGATAAGAAATATATAAAGAAATAAAAGGCTACCAAATATATATGCGTAAAAAAGAAACACAAACCTAAACCAATCTAAATGTGCTGCTGATTAATACTGCATATATCTGGGCGTATTTTCATACATCGAGTATGCATAGGTTTCTTTTTGCATTGTTATTTTTTATGAAACGCACAGAAATGTTTATTTTATGCTGTTAACAACTCTGTCTACACATACAGCATTGCATGTTACGTTTTCAAATATTGCAGTCTTCAATATTGACTGACAACAATAGCAAAGGATCCAACGACAGAAAATATAATTCGTATTAAAGTTATAAATTTTTAGCTAAATTCTAATCTATTAAGTAAAATGTTTAGAATAATAATCGTTTTTCGAAAAACTTGTTTTTAATATACGTCATGTTGTAAGACTCATGGTGTAAAGAATATAAGGTGGAAACGTTTCCGGAAATGCGCAGTCGTTCAGAAAGTAAAGGGGAGATGTCAACCAATCCCCAATGGGCCTACACAGGAAATCCATCATGGCCGCGATCATACTATATTGTTGCTGACATTGTCAGTCAATGTTAAATTCGAGGTTAGCAGGTTAGGTCTTTCTTCAGTCTGACACCAAATGCCACAAAATCTAACCTCGAATTTGACATCGACAGCGTCTTCAACAATACACTTCAGTACTACCAATCGTACCATTAGTGGGCCCTTGTCCTATTGGTTGAATTTGAGGTCCGCCCACATTCTGCGGAACGTTACACCTTGTATTCTTTACACCAATGTAAGACCCATCTGACGCGTGCGTCGTCTGATAATCTTCACAACTAGTACCGTAATGGTATGCGTTACGATCTTTATAACATAAATAACTATTATATAGAAATGTATGTAGCCTACAAATGTAAACTATAAAATAGAACGGTTGAAAGTTGTAGCTAAAAATTGTATTATTAGTTATTACCTGCGATAGTGTGTTGCGTTATCTACGTAACAAATAATACGTAATAGACACAACGAAACAATATTTTCAACCAGTATAGAAATGACCTATAGTTCAAGTAATGCCCTACTCACTAGCAGTTGTCTGATATTTTATTTATTTATTTCCATGTCAAACGACATTACTGGAAAATGTGTTGGGAAATTTTGAAATATTATGATGCGGTGGCAACATACTGAATTCTTCTGCCGGCACCTGAAAATCCCTCGCGTTCACTTGCAAGCTGAGCTACTAAATCGATATCTTACAAATCTATCATCATGTTTGTTATGAATGTATCTGACCTGGCCATCTATCAATCATAGAGCCCTGTCAACATCAACTAAAACTATCCCCCGCTAAAGGGATTCACGTTTTTTAAAATGACAAAATAAAATTTATAGCTTATGAATCGATGTAAACCAGTGCATTTAATATTATTTGGGAAATTTTATCCATCATTCATTCATGTCTAGTTAGTTAAAAACAGTAATGGATTATATTTCGATGTAACACACGGTGTATCCGAAATGCCAAGTCAAACTTCGGGAATAATTCAACCGACTAACGGTTCCTATAACCAGAGATCTGGAAAAGCTTCATTAGGGAGATATAACCCCTTGAAGTTGCTGAGGGATGAGCCGCTTTTGCTTATAAAAGATGAACAACTTATAATGTCGAAACGAAAATTCCTTGGGATGCACCTTTTCCAAGATACACAATATATTTGAGCTGTGCACACGAATCGTACAGATATTTATATTTAACTTTCTCAAAATTTTATAGCTTTTATACTAACTTTGTTTCAGTCTATATTTTGTCTAAAAACTAGAAACCCTTGAAATATTCATCTCTTAGGCCGTCCGCTCACTGAGACGACGCGATTGCGACACAACTGACAAGAAACTCATAAGCGATAATCGTGTGGCGATTGTTCTATGGGTTTATGTACTTCACTGCACACTGCTGCGATTGCGATGCGATCGCGATGCAACTTGCACAAAATAATTGCTCGCGACTGTCAGTGCCAATCGCGAAGCGATTAGTTGCATTGAAGTTGCGAGGTAAAATGCAAGGAATGTCAAACTAGTACAAAAATATCCTTGTATTGATGCTGCTTCTTTCAATCGACGATTTAACCTTTTCCATTAATACATTAAAGCTCTCTTTTGACATTCGGTAGCATGATTTTGCTCATGTTGGAAGAGCTCTCTTGCTGCGACAAAATAAAAGTATTGCACTTTTGATTATTTTTGATATAGGGGTGAACGTGGACTTCAATTTCGGTTTCCTGTCCTTATTTCGTATGTATCAGTAAGCTACAACCACGCCATCATCATCGTCACTCAAAAATATTTTGCAGCAGACTGAGAACAAATTGCTCTGATCTGTATAACACGAGTTGCCGTCGCGATCGCATCGTATGTATGTCTATAGTTGCATCGTAATCGCGTCGCAGTCGCGTCGGACCAGTGAATGGAGAGCCTTAGGAGCTCCGTCCACTGGCCCGACGCAACTGCGATGCAGTTAAGATGCAACTACGACGACATAACTACGATGATCGCGATGGCAGATCGTGTTATGCATATCAAAACAACTATTGCTCTCAGTTTTACACTAAACGTTTTCGAGTGACGATGATGTAGTTGCAGCCAAGGTGTAGGTTTTACAGTATGGTTGCAGCCTAGTGGTACATCTGAAATAAGGACAGGAAACCAAAAAGGAAGTCCATCCTGTGGCGTAACATACATTTTGCTTTACGGTTGATCTAGGAGAGAAATTAGAGTGCACGTTGGATTTACACTATTTTCGAACTTACAAGTAATTTCATTTAAACTGATCCCTTGTAATAAGAAATGATATAACTAATATTCATTTATCCAGTAATTAAATGTAATTTTAGATTTTCTATTCACATAAGTACGCCACTGAGTCCATCCCTATAACAAAAATAATAAAGTGTGCAATATCTTTATTTTATTGCAGCACAAGAGCTGTCCCAACATGAGCAATCATTTTATCGAATGTCATAATAGAACTTTAATGTGTGTATTAGTAGAAAATATTAAGTCGTCGATTGAAAAACGCGGCATCCATACAAAAATATTTTTGTACTAATTTGACATTCCTTGCATTTTACTACAACTGCAACTTCAACGCAACTAATCGCTTCGCGGTTTTGTGCAAGTTGCATCGTGATCGCATCGCAGTCGCAGAAATGTTCCCTGAAGTATATGAACCCATAGAACGATCGTCACGCGATTAACGCTTATGAGTTTCTTGTCCGTTCCGTTGTTATCGCGTCGTCTCAGTGACTGGACGGCCCCAATACAAATGTTTATAAAAGTTATGAATCTAGCTGAAAGGCGATGCTTTTTTATATGAAATATAAATTATTCCGGGAAGGGGTGCATCCCAGCTACTTTCACTGAGACGGAATTTTTTATGTGAAATTAATCGACCAATTCTAAAATGGAACAGAAGAATAAAAAATATTGATCCTTAAACAAATATTAAGAAATAAGAAATGGCAACTGCCATGATTACTACCTATGAGAACATCCCTGCCAACCTATACCCTACTAAATATTATGTTTCATTAATGGTAATTTGTTGAAAATTTTTATTTTAATATTATAACTTGTTTAATCCCAAAAAAGGTATTTTAGTGTAGTTTTGTTCTTTATAATAGTTTTGAATAATTTCTCATAGATGCATAGCAATTGACATGCAATGCAGTACTTTTTTTTACTTCCTTTTACTATAAAGGAAGTATTGGATTCACCCCAAAAATTCGAAATTGAGTTTTCAACAGATCTTCACGTTTTAGAGTCCCCTGAACCCAAAAAAACATGTTTTTGTTCATTGGTTTGTCTGTCTGTGTGTGTGCCTGTCTGTGTGTCTGCGTATGTGTCTGTCTGTCTGTGAACAGAATATCTTAAAAACGAAAAGAGGTATGGCGCTAAAACTTCATATATAAGTTTTGTGAACTATGTAGATGAGACAGCCAGCTTTTGAAGAAAATCGCATTACCGAAAGTAGGTTTTTACTCTTGTGATTTTTCAGTTTTTTCGATTTTTTCAAAAACGGCTCTAACGATTTTTTCAAACTTCACATTTTTAATGTGTATTATTGTGGAATAGGTGATTTTCCAGTTGAATACTTCTAAAATGGGTTTTTTTTGTTTTTTTATTAACTCCTATTTTAAATAGAACACCCGGTATATTATTACATTTTTGAATTCAACTTAAAATTTTAGAGAAAATTTGTCTCTTCAACTAACGCTCTATTTTATACCGTTTTTGTAGAATTAGTAATTTTTTTAAATTTTGGACAAATGCTTAAAAATAAAAAAATACAATTTTTGGCTAATTACAAGATCACTGTAAAAGGAAGGTGTGTGAGTGTATCACACAAGATTTTTTATTTTGCACTGAAAGATAAGCACTACGTGTTGCAGTACTATATGAGCAATATATGTGAGATGCAGTACGATTTATTACATATTATCTCATATTATCTTTTCGATCAATTAGAAGCTGTTGACGAAAGACCTATTGGCTTGTATTTTTCGAGGTTTCGTTTTCCTTTACTAGTGTTTTAGGATGGTAAAACGTGTAGACGCTTCCATCCTTTTGAAGTCGATGTTAAAAAGGCAAGCGATGTGCTGGTTCTTCAGAATTATGTTAGAAATTACATGAAGTGCAAATAATTGTGCGAGGTTAAGTTTTCCTTTATATATCGTGTGTTCCAAAAAAAAAACTATTTAGGGTAAGCCTTGGAAAGAAAGATAGAAAATCTAGTCATGTCTTAACTTAAGTCGGTAGGTGAATGTCGGATTGTACTTTCTTTATGAAAACATCTGTCAGTGTGACAGATACAAGTTTACACAGCATTAAGTATAATTGTATCAAGCAAAAGGGAAAATAAGATGGCATTTACACAACAACCACGAGTATATAAATCATAACAGTCAATAAAGATTGTTTTTGTTAAATGTTTTGTATATTTTTAGGAAAATATTTCAAGGTCAAGAAGTAATTTAGGTCTCTCTGACTTGGTAGTTCATTTGCATCAGTGGGTATATCTCAAGTTACGGCAAACTTCAATTTGATCATGGCATGCTACGAATGAGTTTCTTTTTGAAACACACAATATATTCCTATAATTATTTAGGAGCCAATAGCCTATTATACATATTGATCTGTTTCTTGTAAAATGTGGTTTTCTAAAAATTATTAGAAATTATTTCCTCAATTTCATTGATGTTTTCTCGCGTCAGTTGCACTGGTATACAATGCTTTATAATTTGCCTGAGTTGAACGTCCCTTTTTGCTGATCTTAAACATGTACGGGTGACCTTTGATTAAATTTGTGATTCGCAGAGCTTCAGGAAAAATTAAACCAACCACTGATTCGTTTTAGCTGTATATTGACTGTTATTTACAGCAATCTTCTAGATTTAGCTATTAATGGTAAAAACACATGGCGAACTTGCATATATTTTCCTTGGGAAACAATTGAGGGTTAATTACTACAGTTTTTACCCCCTTTCCATAGTATATACTGACACTTCCCTCATTTCTTCCTAGATGTTACTATGTGAAATGTCACAGCAAAGGCCATTGGCTGAAACTGTAACAATCAGTTAGCGTTCACCTAATCCGAGTAGGATGAGGCGTATATTGCTTCAATATTCTATTTATTATTATCACTGCCTTGAGCCCAGCTAGCTAAAACAGTTAATTATCTTATGAAATGTGGTACATTTTACATGTTTACTTGGCATTTATAAACTAGTTTCTTTTATGGAGTGATACTAGTTGAACAGCTCCAGATCACTTCGGCCCAGCAACGTAGGATCCATTTTTGTAAAAGCAACTCGCTGTTTTTAACTTTTAAGAAATTGAACCAATCAGGAACGAGGATGTGGGGAAAGAAACACGATTTTGCAGCGATTAGAATTTTTTTATAACTCTTCTAACTTTTTCTAGAAAGGAAATCTGCTTTCTTTTAATAGGAATTTAGCTTCTAGGCATACCATACCGGAACTTTGAAGGAATCTTAGTCTAAACTCAAACACGTTACTGTAGCTACTCGTGTCAGAAAATCCCTCATATAAGCGCTATTGATTTTTAACTACAAAATGGGCACTTGTGATTACAACGCAACAAGCTTTATGAATTGAAACGTTATGTATTGAAATGGTGTTAAGCCCACAACTTGGCTATGTTTGTAGTGCAAAATATTTAACCAAGTCAATAAAGCACAGAGTTAGGGTATTTTATATAATTGCAATTTTAAACATTAATAAAAGTATTAAATGCATTGGTAATGAGATGCGAGAACCAGTAATTAGTCGGATAAAGGCACGCAAAAGCAAAGCATATTTCAGAGGGTTTGAATTTGAATTTTGAATAAAGTAATATAATTAAAATGATAGGTTTGTGCACATGTAAAGCCAGACTAAACGAATGGAATTGACAAAAAAGGTTGTTATGTGCATATAAATGAGCGTAGTTATCAATAAAAGCAAAGAACAGTAAAAATTGTGAACAATCTGACGGGTAGATAAACATAAGGATAATATAGAAAATTGCAAAGAGCAATCCTGAATGTAGGAAACAGAAGAGAAACAAGCGACGTAAAAATGGTGGACTCGGATACCAGTGTATTAAAAACAAAGTGCAAAAGAGCAGAGCAGTGAAATTAAAAAACGTTTGTGAGTGCAACGTTAAAGAACAATACTAGTTATAAGCAAAAGACAATATTTTAGATTTAAGAAAATGTTAGATTTTTAATTTGTGTAATCAAACTTTATTATATTTGTGGTTAATATTATCAAAACTAATTTCTAGCTAATAGTAGAAGAACATTGTATCATAGCAACCTGATGCTTTTTTGTTATTAACACAGAAAACAATTGAAAATAGAAATGAATGTAGTTTGTCGAATTTGTGCTCTATATTTAGCTAATGTTTTATGATAATAAACGTGTTTTATCAATTATAAAAAGTGGTCCAATGTATTTCCCAAGTGTCAGTGTACCTGTGGGAACATTTGCGGCGATTTCCACGACATAAAAGTTAAATTTTCCAATCTCATCCTCGAGTGGACATCGGCAACCGTGCAACTAGATTTTACGATCTTCGACTACGACCAAAATTAGCAGCGGAACCCAGAGGTCAGCGATCAAGGACGTCAGCGGGGTCTGCAAGAACGTCGCTTTCAACATCTGCACATAGGGGAGCGACATCAGCGGCAGAAAACCGGGAGCGTCATCTGCGACCAGCATCGAGGCTAATTTTAAAAAAGGTAGGAGTGACTAAAATTTGAGTGTCAGCGTTCGGGAAAACTACTTAATTACGAGATTGAACCTTGCCGAAGAGGCCTAGTGCTTTTTCTTCGTGGTTTTCAAAAATCGAACGGCGTCATCCGGTTTTGCAAAATTGGCGGCGTTCCAAGCAACAGAAACAAAGGAAAGTTGGCGTAAGTTCTACGTCATCCTGAGAATAACTAAGGCGATGGTCTACGTCATCCTAATAACGAAGGCGATGCTTTTTAATTGTTGCCAAGCGTACATATTCTAATTTTTTACCTGACGCTTTCTCACATTATTTCACGATTTTAAACGTTCACATTCACGCTCTACGCGCTAACCATTTTGTGTTCATCTCTCACTTTACGAGGTTGTGAATTACCTACTAAGAACGAGCAAACGAACTACGTTGAGACAAATAATTTGAGAATTTAGCCCATTTCAAAACTCACCCTGAGATAAGCAGTTTTGTGCTAAGCGTATTAAATATTGCAGTTAAATAAAATAGACCATTTTATTTGTGCAATTAATTAATACATTTCATTTTAACCAGCCTTAAATTAGTGACAGGCAAGTTTGAGCACAGTATAAAAATATAATCTGAGAAGTGTGTATGGATGTGCCTAAAATTTAACTTATATTAATTTTTATACCAAAAATAAATAATTACAAACAGTTCAGTCATTTCAAACTGGCGCGCAACGTGGAGCTATTACAACAGTCATTACAGTATATTTATAAATATTATAAAGAATAATAATTGTAATAGAAAACTAACTTAACAACTGGCATCCTTCTAACATCACGTCTTAGAGAGTAGGTGGTATAAAGTAATTTTAGGGGTAATATAGGAAGTAGTACGTTTATTATCGATAATTTTTGTATTGAATATTAATTTTATATGTAATCCCAAAGCTGAAAATCAACGAGGCCGTAGGTGGATGGTGGATGTGAGTTCAAATTTTGTTATGGGCGAACTTTTTCTTGCAATGGCGACGAGTGCAATCTTCCTAGTTAAGTGAAATAATTTTTCTAAAGGAAGTTGTTCAAAATAATTGCACATTAACGGGAAATAGAATTACCATTTATTCCTATTTTCAAGTTTAAACACAGCACGAGTAATTTTTATTTTATGAATATGAACTGTACGATAAGCGCTGTTGTTTTCACGGACGTATTTGTGCCAGATCGAAGAGGCTGTCAGCTATTCGACAGTTCATAGACTGCAGAGAGAGTTGCGCGGCAAGAAATAGGTCCAAATATAAAGTTATTTTAACATTCAATGGAAGCCATTGCAGCGTAGACTCAAGCCTCAAGCAGTCTCGGTCTGGCTTGACCCTTGCGTTAACCCGCACGTGTCAAGATTCATATTACAATTTTTGCACATAGCTGACTCCATTGAGCTCAAATGAAGCAAGACCATACCCGGAGAAAATTTCTCAAGGCCGTATGTATAATTCCGATAGAAGAGACATTGGGATTTTTGCAAAATAACTTAAATAACTATGCTATTTATAATCTATTGTATTATACTAATAATTCAATGGTCAATTGTTGTAAACCTTAAAATAATATAAGTACGTGAATCACGCAATCATCTATGCATCTCAAACAGTGGAGATCGGGATATCAGAATCTATTTTTGTCTCTAAGGGGATGGAATATGCATTTTATCTTCAGTGTTTGGCTCTAGCATCAAAACATTCATTATATTTACAATGTTTACAATTTCATATTTATTATTAATTCTGACTAAGTTACTATGTGGATAATCAAATTTAATAGCATATATGGAATTATTACACGTTAATTGCTTAATATTTACTATAATAATACAAATATGATATGCTGCTGCACGAATGAATACATTACACACATAAAATCGATACTCCTGTATTATGGTAAAAGTTTAATTGGCAAAGCTAATTTAAACCGATAATCACTTATATCACACTTGTGGATATTCCATTAATAGTTTTGTCTCAAATAAGGCAAACAAAATTCCATTAAAACTACATTATGCATCCAATTTAGATAATCCGTACATGTTAGTTCTGGAATGCTCTCGCTGTTCACCAATTTATATTATAAATGCATTATAAACTTGAAGTACTTGTCAATAACACAACTAAAATTATCGTATGTGATGAAGTTCTAATAAAGTAGCTATAGCTACTGACTAGAAAAATTTAAAAAATAAATTAAATTTTCAAAATTCCATTTAATTTAATACCAATAAATTTGTATGTATTTGGGAAGGGCTATTATATTCCTAAGTAACTTATTACTCATATACGTAGAAGTTTAATATGAAATGACTGGCAAATTCTATATGTATGGACAAGAATAAATATTAGCAAAATTAGAAATTCTCCAAAATTAAAAGGGCTTTAATATAATTACAACGACTTTAAATTAATGCAGTAAATAACAATTATAATAAATACAAGAAAATGTTGATAACGTTGAGACTACATGATTATGGGATGAAGCGTGGTGTTAGTACATATTTTGTAAATTAATAATTTCAAAGAAACTTGAGCCTAACAAAACTAATAGTAATCTGAAACTGTCTAATACGTGGTGTAATTAGTACAACTATCTCTTATTATCCAATCAAAATCCATCACTTTTTAATAATCAATGTGTTTCAGTAGTGCTAAAAATCAAAATACTGTACAAGATGCTCAACATAAGTAAAAGTAGGGAGCAAAAGCCGCCCTTCTATACAGTGAGTAGAATTTTTTTTATTATAAACAATAATACTAAATAACACTACAAACTTATTAAAATTTGAAAAACTGTTTTTGGTAATTCCAAAATGGAGGAAAGCAAGCTTTCACAAATTTATAACTCTAGTTTGATGTCTTAATGTGGCTATTAAAAAGCATTGTTCTTGCATTGTTTTTTATTGTAAAAAAACATTGAAATAGCGTCCTGTGTTTCAAACTGACGCATTTATGTATGTATGTATGTATAATCTGTAACCTCATTTACCTTGCGGTGTAGAGGCTGGTGCTTTATGCGCTGGCATCTGGCGGTACAATGCCCAACTTGCCCCGGATTCGGGATACAGGGTTGGAGCGCGCCTTTGGTGCTTGCGCAGCAACCATTGTGTGAGTTGTGTGTCTTGGTGATGTGTTGACCTTGTTACTCTATCTCTTAGGTCTGTGGTTCTAAGTAGAGCACAGTTAATTTGGTGCCCAACTGTGAATGGTCTCACTGAGCCCGATTCTAATCACCAAGGATACGGAAAAATTCCGACACCAACGGGATTCGAACCGAGGACTTGCTTAATGCAAGCCTGGCGCTTACCCATCTGCGCCACGCAGCTTCTTGACGGATTTATGAAACGTCCAAATTCAAAGTTTTTAATAATTTTTATGTAAATTGAATAAAATAGTATAAAAACTCGTTCCATGAGGCTTGTTCTACCACTTTTAGAAAACTTTAAGAAAACATTTTTTAAACACGTCGGACAAAATCGAGCTATGCCACTTGTGTTCAATGTACTACTAAATTCTGATTTTACGAATCTTGAATTGAGCTATAACAGATGTAATTTTAAGAAGTCCTAAAAGCAACTTGAAATTATCCTCAATAAAAAAATAAACTGTTGTATTAAAATGTAAGAATTAAAAGTTACATAACACAAAAATACACATTCAGTCTGATATTTTAAAGAACGTAAATGAAATGTCTGTGGCCACTGTCTCGAAAAAGATGAAATTTCCGAAATTTGAGGAAAATCGAGCTAAAGCCTATGATGATTTTAATATCTTCCAATTATAAATAGTTGAAATCTTCAAATTCAAAGCAGCCTTATTTCTCAAACTAGACCTTCATCTTCTTATTACCTTCTTTTATTTTGCAAAGATTTTTTGATCCAAATAAAAAATGTATCTCCGGGTGATACCACCCGTTTCGTTTTAATTGAAACCGTTTGGTTTTTACAGCTGCGTAAATGTTCCAAATCTGCAATGTTCAAACGTCAATATTTCGAAAACCGCTGAATTTAGAGATATAGTTGCTTATACAAAAAGTGTTCAGTTTTCAACATAGAATTCGAAAATGGTACAATATAGAAGGTGTTCCATTTAAAACAAACCTACATGACGTCATATCTCTTACCTGGGACACCCTGTATACTAACTTTTTACTTTAAAAAATGCGCAACTAAAAATACTACTTGATATGTTTGAATGTTTTTCCGATAATGCAATATCTGAATTTTAAATGAATTTGTGCAAGACTTTATGGACGCACAGTATATACATATTTTGAATGTTCAGATACCCTTAACCAATACAAAATTTTTAAGACAATCGATATTTATTTATTCATTCTTATTGCTAATAATTCTCAACATGAAGTTTTACTTGTCTATTTCTTTATCTACCTACTCTATATGTGTGTATTAAAGAATACCTAATCGACATCTTCTGCATCGTCGTCTTCCTTTTGAAACCCCTCTTCTTCTGGTGTACTGTTGGTGCACGTACCGTGGCAGATTCCACAAATCGATGAGCATTTAATACCTGCTTTTCGACATCCACATCTTCCACCACACCCATTTGTACAGTAACAAAATATGGTGTTCAGAATGGTGTCAGGGGTCAGCGGGTCCTTTGTTGTTACTCGGAAAAGAGATTGATCCTCTCCGCGAGCTCATCCCCACTGGTCAGGAGGTAAGCTGTTATCGAGCCGCTGTTGAACCTGCAAGTATACTCTTAACGAGTTTTGCTCTGCTGAGCCTCTGCTTGGAGGAAGTGAGGAGAGATCAGCTTTGGCCTTGGCTGATGATTTGATGAATGATGAATACCGGTGGTTATTCAAATCATGCTGATTAGCATTGGCAGCATATTAAGCTAGGAACATCTTCTCACCAGCTTCTGACACAGCAGCAGATGTCGGTGAGGGGTTATAAAATATTTCAGCAATCAGACATTATGACTCTCATTGGACTAGGTTGTTTTTTGAACGGTGACCATTGTTGCTTTGCTTTTTGTATCGCATCCGCCGAAGGCATGAATAAAGAGGGTGGATTGAGAAAAACAAAATTCTTGCAGTTGTTTCGTTGAACATAATTTAGATTCTGCCTTTTCCCTGCCATTTACAAGAAGTACATGTTACTATCTGGCGGTGTCAAAGCAGTCAGTAGCACGACCAAAGCCACATATTCCCCTCTTAGAGCAACAGTAGGATTAGTTGTTGCTTTCTCTAGCACCTGTAACGAGTGAATAAGCCTGGTGTTATTATTTTCATTTGAGAGAAAATGATCCTGTTGAACGGTTACAATCATGTTCTCATCAAAATTAATAACAACAGAAGTTTTCGTGGTGCCTCTTCGCCCCTGTTCTGCTTGCTTTGTGGTGTTAACATCTTCATAGCCATCAAAAACCACAGTGCAGTCTTCCCCATTGATAACATAGGCTACATACTGATCACAAAGGTTTATTGTTGTATCACTTACTACTGGAAGTGCATTTAATGAGAATTTTTAAATCTATGTCATTCAACTATTAGTCCTTCAGAAATATGATATAGATCATTTTTGTAGGAAATTGTATGTAGTTTAATTTTGTACATAATGTGTTTTTTCTAAAACTCATAGTTTTCGAGATATTTACGACATTTGCACCCCCTCCGCCTTAGCACACTCCCACCCTCGGGGACTTTTAGTATATTGTACAGGACACTCTCCCCAACAACTATGCCAAATTTCAAAAGTACACTATTTATTTTTCTAATCAGCGTTTTTGGCCTTCATTGCATGGACTACATAGCTCCCATGTAATATCCGATATTTTTTTATAACTAAACCTACCGGGGGCAAGCCTCCCACAAATTTACTGTCATTTTACAGAATATAAGATTGTTGCCGAATTGACTGCTGATTTTGATAGTACATGTAGATAAATGTTTAAAATCTAAAGTATTGTAAGACCTTCCATGTACTTAATTCAACATGTCTTCAATTACACAATTACTGAAACACATACGAGGTAAGATCCATGTATTCCCGGTCTCCCCTATTTTCGATGACAGTATAGTGAAAATTTCAAGTGCATTATTTAGTTTGATACTTTAGCAGGCTATGCCAAAAAAAAACGAATTGTTCACATAACATAGTATTTTATTGACCGTTAAAAAATCACAGTTTTGTCAAGCATTTTTTCGAAATGTTTAAAATTGAATATCGTGCTGTGATCAAGTTTCTCACAAAAGAAGGTATTTAAATTTTGAATTACAGCTGTTCTTGTGAATGTAAAAATGATAAATTGATAAGACAGACATATGACTGTTCGCAATACGGAACACCAGTGGGTGTTCTGCCTTTCTCACAGACACTATCTATCTCACAACTTCCAGAGATTAAAATCAGCTAATATAGATTTGTTTTTCTTTCAAACGTCAATTAAAATTTTGTCGTTTAAGTCAATTACATATACATAAAAAATTCTTTATTAATTCATAATATCTAACGTTTCGCTAAGACTTGGTTAGCTTCATCAGAGATAAAATAATTTTGTTAAAATAATGTAGGACATAAGGACAATTAAAATTTCGATCTGTTTTAAACAGTATGAATGTTTAGATGGTAACATTCTTGTTACATGATTTCGCCAACAACATTGTCATCGCTCCAACTTGTAGACAAGTTGCTGGAAATATTATGAAAATGTTGATTATTTGGAGGGTAACCAGTATTGAAGAGATGTATTATTTCTTACGGGTAATTTTTAATTTTCCCATCCATTGTTTATATATCTGTCCCTAATATTGGTTAATGTTCTCATTTAGGATTATTTTTGTTTGATTTTATTTTCTTTTTTATGTTTGATTTTTTTATATATAATAGCTTTTTTACATTTTATTGAAGGGTTGTAATTTTTTCCGTTTGATTGTTCGACCTTGAAATACTTGTGTCGTATGAATAATTTGATAAACGGATAAATGTGTTTAAATTAGTTTTATTTACAAATTGTTTGTCTTCTAGTAATTATTAGTAAGCCATGCTGTTTAATACTAAGTTTCATAAACTTTTTCGGGTTTTCCTGTTGGATGATTTGTAGGTTATGGTCTAAATTTTCATTGTTTGGTTATTTGGCTTTTAATTCTTTGGTAATGTATTTTGAGATTTTGCAATTTATTGGAATTTGATGCACATGTTAGATTAATTTAGTACATGATGTAGTTGATATTACATATCATAGATATTATGAATTAATAAAGAATTTTTTATGTATATGTAATTGACTTAAACGACAAAATTTTAATTGACGTTTGAAAGAAAAACAAATCTATATTAGCTGATTTTAATCTCTGGAAGTTGTGAGATAGATAGTGTCTGTGAGAAAGGCAGAACACCCACTGGTGTTCCGTATTGCGAACAGTCATATGTCTGTCTTATCAATTTATCATTTTTACAAAAGAAGGTGTTACCCCGACAGATATTAAAAACGATTTGTTGTATTTATGGGAACTTCTCAGCTCTCCATGATAAAAGAATGGTCTAAGTCTAAGTTATTTCGCATGGGCAGATGAGGGACCACCCGTAACAGTGGTTACTCCAGAAAATGTTGCATTAGTTGAAGCAGAGGTCATGAATGATCGCCGTTTAAACACAGAAGAAATTGCAGCAAGGACCATGCTCTCTAAAACAACTGTCCTTCGAATTCTCCATGACCATTACGCATGAGAAAGATTAGTGCAAGGTGGATAGCAAAACTGCTCACTCCTATTCATACACAGCAAAGGTTGACTGTTGCGTCGAATTTTTGGAGCTCTGTCTTGCTAACAAGAACGAAGAATTGATTCTATTGTTACCGGGGACGAAACTATGGTTCCTTATTATGATCCTCTTTCAAAAAGAGAATCTATGGAGTGGCGTTGTCGAGGAGAACCACCACCGAGGAAAGCCAAAGTCTCATCAACGAAAAAAATAATGGCCACAATATTTTGGAATTGCAAAGGAATTCTGCTGATAGATTGTAAAGAACGAAATACTAACGTAAACGGAACATATGATGATTTTGGGGGCTTTCACGGACATTATCATTAAGTAACAAACGACTTTCAGGGTTGGGCCGTGTCATTATTGAGGTCGAACTCACCGTTTCGCCCGCTTTCGTAAGGGGCTTCATTAGGAGAAAAAGCAAAAGAGCACGGTAACTCAAAGTGTAAACCACGCCAGAGGCGAAACTCTTCTAACGACCAGAAGAAGAAAGACGAGAATTTGTAGGCGGATGACCCAGCGAGCAAATGCTCGCCTCTTAGGCGACAGGCCTGGGTTCGATTTCCGGCGACTATAGAATTTTAAAAATCGTACGCTCCCTGGCTACCACGCTAACACCTGTGGTAGACATTAATCCCAAATAAAGGAACTCTTCCTCAATTTCGACGAGCAAGGCTAGCCACCTACCCAGCTTAAGGGCAAAGAGGGCTCATAGAACCACTTTGTGGTTAAGAACAGGCCACTAGCATATAATAAAAGGAAGAACAAAAGGGATACATACATACATAAAAATTAGTAAAGTTATATTTTTTGTTTCTGTTAAATTTTCTAACCTGAATATATCTGGAAACCATAACCTCAAATATAAGCCTCGTTTAAATACAAAAAAATTATTTTAAACAACTAAATTGGGGAGGGAAACTTCCGTGGCCAACCTTCATACAAAACATGTGAACGGGGTTATACATTATTTTTATTTACTTAATAGGTAAAAGTATGTGCTATTTTTTACATATTGCTATTCCACATGAATTATAAAAAGCACATTCAAGTGTTAAAGCCCGATCGATATCTCAAAACCTTAACACGCACTAAATTTTAACTGAGCTTTACGTTATGTCTAGTGTTTTATGCAAATATATTGCAAAGCTGCATTTCGGAACATACAGTTTGACATTAAATCAATTATTTAAATTAGAAATTTAAATGTGTTATGCATAAGCAGCTAAAATAAGATGTGCAATCCTTAATAACTCAATCATTTTGCCCTTTGTGCAAAGGCCCAATTACAACTGCTTGTACATATAATTCCGCGGAAGTGTGTTTCTGCGACTTATTTGCATATTAAATAAATGGAATAATTATATAAACTACTAAATGCATCCCCACGAACGTATTTGACGCCCTAAACTTCGCAAGCTGACACGGCAAAACCCCGCGGCAGAACTCCTATTGATTTTTGTTAAGGTCGGCCCAAAGCTGTTAACTTTGCAGTATACTTCGTAGGTTCAAAGATAACACATCAAAGGCTAAACGAACTTTATTATGGCACTTTTTATTGTACAATGACGTTGCACCTGCTCAGAAATTATGCATGAACTTGCATTAGTTCATTAACTGCGCGCTCCGCTTTAATAGTCCCACTTGATATATATTTTAATGTAATCATTTTGAACTCTTGTAAGTGCGCTAGAAACTAATTAACTCCATGAAGTTATAGTACAAAATTTATTTGAAACATTTAAGCTCCCTTGGACAGTTTGCTTTCATCAAATGGCGTTGGTTGTGCCGTCGACGATCAATATTCACGTATGACTGAATAACGCAGATGAGATACCATCGTACGACGTTGGATTTATTTGAACTATAATGAAAATATGTCTTAATATGCGCAACGCATTAATTGTCAAACCAAACAATTTAAAAAATGCGTATTACCAAGGTGATCTATATTGTCCTAGGCCGTGACGCTGGGCCTATAAAGCGAGCTTTGGAAGGCTAGCAACGTTGCTTTCCAACCCATTAACAAAAAATTATTAGTTTGTTTGTTTGTTTGTTTGTTAATGGACAAGGTCTAGGCATGCAGAGTACCAGGTACCTTAGACACCGACTGCTTGGGTCATATGGTCAAAGTCCTACTTAGAATTTTGCCGAGACTAAGGAGTTCCAACCCAAGCAAGGGATCTTTTACATGCTACACATCGTAGTACCATGGGACCCACGGTTTTACATCACTTCCAAATGATGGCATTCTGTAGAGGCTTTCATCTGCATTTTTTATTTTTGAAAACCTCACCGGGACCGGGAATCGAACTCGCGACCCTTAGATCAGTAGTCAGGATGCTTACCACTGAGCTACCGACCCCGGCTAAATTATTAGTTTTTGTTACTAAATTCATAATCTGCCAGTGTACGGTTTATGTCAGTCTGATTCATGCAAGTTCAAAATAAAACAAAAAAACTTTAAATCGTTGTTATTTACATGGCAGTGCTGCACTTCAACGTCGTATTCGATTGAAAAACAATTCCTAATGGGTAGGTCATGGTGCATAGAATACAAGGTGTAACCTTCCGCATAATGGCATTGTGGGCGGACCTCAAATTCAACCAATAAGAAATGCGCCCACAAAGGGCACGAATGGTAGTACTGAAGTGTATTGTTGAAGACGCTGCCTATGTCAAATTCGAGGTTAGGTTTTGCGTCAGTTGGTGCCAGACTGACAAAAAATCCAACCTGCTAACCTCGAATTTGACATGGACTGACAGTGCCAGCAACAATATACGATCACGGCCATGGTTACACCATGATCGCGGCCATGATAGATTTCCTGACTAGGCCCATTGGAAATTGGTTGACATCTCTTTCTCTTTCTGAACAACTGCACATCTCCGGGAACGTTTCACATTGTATTTTATACACCATGGGGTAGATAAAGGCCGCATAGTAGTCCTTTAACTTAAATAAAGCTTAAATTTGAATATTCATACATAAAAATCTGCTAATTTGTGTTCCACTTCTTCCGCTTTAGAATATGAAGAAAATATGCAGAATTTGGCCATGTAAACAGAAAATGGATGAATAAAGCTTGTATTCCACCTTTAACAGGCTTGTTTGAGTCCGCAAAATGCTATTTAGTGGACTAGCGGAATAGTACCATTACGATCATCCAAAGGTGTACGCAATTATTTTTTTTTAACTTTGCCTTTTAATCATCAGCGTCTGCAAACTTTTTTAAATGTCACTGGCATCACTTTATTTTTAAATAATTTGAAAAAAAACGCCACTGACAATAGCCAGTTATAGGTCCCGGGTGGTGTAGCTTAAACAAGCGTCCACGTTCGATCAGCAGAGTTAAGCAACGCTCTTTCTCTCGTGATACGGCTGTCACGGAAAAAGTTGGTCCCGGCGGTCATAACAACATCATGACAGTCGTTAGTGGGGTTGGAAGTCCCCATAAATGCACATCGACGCCTATAATTGGCCTAACGGCTGTTGGCTGAGTGCGATATAAATAAATAATATATGGAAAAAATTAAGTAATTTCCTTAGTAACGAAAAAACGTGCACCTTTGGATTGTACCTTAATGGATTTCAGCGAACTGAAAGGTAACTTAGCATTAGAAATGTGAGTTTTTTATTGAAAATAATTTACATTTTTCTGACTTATAGCAGACAATTTGCAGAGCTGATACCAAAAAATCTTGTATGCATCACGTACGTAAACAGTTTTAGGGGACTCCTCTCATTAAAGGCTTGGCTCCTTCGTCGCCTCGTCTGTAAAAACGATTCGTCCCCTAAAACTCCATTTTGCGTACTTGATACATAATATACTATTATGATAATCCATTTTAGCATAAATTTTTCCCTGTCGTTAAGAAAAGCCACTGCTTCATTCGATGGAAGTTTGAATAAGCAATATATGGAGCGTAATTTGACTTGCAGTTTCGTACGCAAACCTTCAAAGACATGTTTCCACCTGATGTGAACTGCCTTAAAATAGTTTTTAACGTCAAATATACAGCCTGTTCATTTTCTATGCGATTCTAGTAGCTTTTATAATTTGTATATTGTTTATGTGGGCTAATACCTTAATAGTAGTTATTAATATATCCTCTTCCGCGTGTGAAGCACAAAAGAGGAAATGAACCAGTGATACATATAAGTTTTTCTTGGAACGCATGCTCTTTAATGAAAAATTTTAAAAATGTTGCTTTAGTAAATTATTATAATGGCTCTAGATTTCTTTTATGAAATTTTGTCTAATTTTCAAATGAACATAACGTCGCACAGTTTTGGTGTGGTATCCATGGCGAGATAAAAAATATTGGCTCCCGCCGGGAGGTAATAACAATTACCTTCCGCTGGTTGGAAATTGACAATTTTGTTTCCTAAAATAAGGGTACAAAATCCGAATTCACACAGTGAAAAACTATTTTCACAAGGCAGTTCACATCAGTTGTATTTAAATGTTTCCTGGAATGGCGTACCAGAAAATTTGTCATCAGAGCCTGTGTCATGGTCTAGAACAATATAGACCGTCTTGGTATTACGCAAATGTCTGAAACACGAAGAACGATAAAATACGATTCAAGCTTTAACATCCTACCCTACACCTACAGGCCAGTCAAATTACGTCAAGAAATGGTAGAACCTAGAAATAATTGGTAGTAAGGACATTTTTTAGTTTACGAAGGAAGTATTGTAAAAGTAAATTTGAAATCAACGTATAGACAGGAATCATTAATAGATTTATAATTGGTTATGTCATCTTACCACCTCGTTTGTAGATATTAACCATGCAAGTTTAATTATGAGCATCTTAACGATACGAGTTTGATTCCCAAAATGAGGCCGTGAGCCGAGTTTTGCGACAATCAAACGAGTATTGGTTAGTATTTTATAGTCATCAATAACTTCTGGTTCAATGTATTTTTTATATAAAAGGAGTGCGGTAATATATATTACCGCACTGAATGCGGTAATATTTATCCATTACTGCACTGAGTGCGGTAATATTCATTACAGCACTCAATGGGGTAATTAAACTCTTAACGATACTAAAATTAATTTGGTTAATAGTCTATAACAACACCGATGGAGATAAAATGATTTAAATTACCTGGAATACGTCCAAGTACATTTTCAAAATTTATTGAATGATCTTCCACTGGCTACTAGACAACATATGTGGTTCATGCACGACGGTGCACCTCCACACTTCACTTTAAATGTTAGAAATCATTTAAATTGGGATTTTCGAAATCGATGAATCGACAGAGGAAATGATGCTCCTGCATATTGTCCGGTTCACCGGATTTAACGCCGTTAGATTACTTTTTATGCGGAACTCTTAGAGATAGTATACTCTAGACCTGTAAACACCGAAGAAGAATTCTGGGCACGAATACAAAATTCAGTAAATGTTTTACGGTTACATGCAGAGATGATGAAAAAGGTGCACTTCAACTTTCTCCGTCTAACTAATCTTCGTGTACTTAAAAATGAAGGTCATTTTGAACATATACGTTGCTATGTAGATTTTTTATTGTTGTTGGCTCGTTCGTCCTTAACCACGCTCCAAATTTTTGGACTGGTCCTACGCCTGGATAAAGTGTGAAGGAAGGCAACGACGAGTTTCAGTACTCAATAAAACATTCAAATTCAATTATCTCAGAAACGGTTGCTCGGAGCGACACTACGGAATATACCTTTTTTGGACAAAAAATACCAGGCAATAAGAATTTTTTGTTAAAAATTTTATACACCGAGTAACAAAAAAGTTATGCCAAAAGTTACAAAATGCTATTGGTACTGCAATGTAGGTACATCAAAACTGTGATCAGATCTGGTTTTTTCGTTCCAAAACAACAATTAATAAAAACTTTCGTACAGATTCTGCTACTAAGATAACTATTTAAAGAAAAGTAAAAAAACATATTTTGAAATGTTGGACTTTTGGACTAAGGTAAGTTGGGCTAGATCGTCATAATTTAGCCTCAGGAATTTGTGCTGTACGGACCTTTTAGATACACCCTATATATGGAAAACAAGTCATAATATTTTTTCAAAAACCATAATAAAAGTAATAGTAAACAAGTTCTCTCTACGCCTCTCCTACTGGAGATCACCTACCATTTGAACTGCTGATATGAATATATTTTCGTTGAATAATACTTTGATATGTTTTATTCATAAGAATGACTGATATGCATTAATTTTATGATAAACTACCTGGTAAAAACTGATGAGATTTTCAACAAATTGTATATGAACAAAGGTACAAGTAGCTGTAAATTTACAATATACTATAAATATTTATCATAAACATTTATTTCAGGGAAGAGATTACAAATTCAATTTAGAAATTATAATAAACCTTCAGATGCCTTCTGCATTTATGCTTGCCTCAAATAAAAAAATCGTCATTGAAGATATTGCAACTAAACCATTTACGCATAATTATTTATGCGATTAGCTATAAACTGAATAATTTATAGTAACTACCATAAATGGTGACTGGTAATAGTTTTACCTTGATATACAAGTTGCATTTATTTAAGAATTACGTGCTGTCAGCACACATTCTGAACCATATTAAGTGATATTATTTTGTTTCAATGGAAAAACATGTTTATACGTTTCAGCATTTAACCGATCCTTTTATCACATTTGAAACAATATCGGCATTCTCTTCAGTCGCAAATACACAGATTCTTGATTTATTTTATTTTCGGAAATTTTGCTCAAATATGACATAAGTAACTTCTTTTAGTAAGTTGTGCTATCGTTCTTCACAGTTATGTTCATATAACATTTTTTCCATAATCACTTTAGCTTTAATCTGTCAGAATTTGTCATAGCGCTGCTAAAGCACTCTGTATGACAGTACCAAAATTATAAACAATTTCAAAATTACACAATGGCAACAAAAACACAATTTACCAACATTCTTGTTGAGACTTGCTCATACTGTTTTGCTCTACATTTTTTTTTCAAATGTCTCAACATTTATCTGATTTTTTATAGATTTTTAAAAAATGGGATATAAAATACGTAATATCATGATTCCTCAAAAATGGAATAATCAATAGTAAAACCAAAAACAAGGACATCTACAATCAGAACCTCTCCACTGATTATGTGCAGCCCGACAATGCTACTATTAACAAGCAATCTAGATTAGAATGAGAAGCTGGCTTCAATCTCCGTTTCCGTTGCGAACCAGATTGGCCACTGATGATAGACGAATGGACATCTTCAATAGAATATATTCTAATTTAATGCAATTACAATCTCAATTGCAACGTCGTTTTGAAACGATTATAAATAATAGGTGATAAATAGATTACTTACGTAAAAGCGCTCAGAAAAGGCTTGATTAAAAGCATGCAAGTCTACAGATTTCTACTTAAGAAGGCTGTTTTTAAAAGATAAAATATTAATATCGCGAAAAAATTACAATGAACTTACAAAAATGCTACTATATTTTTAAATAGCCATCTAATTAAAATTTCACTATTAAATTTGACTAATTTCCAAATGTGTTGGTAGCTTGATATTAATAGTATCTAAGAATTTTTTCAATTTGATATAAGTAATAAATGTAATTTACTTCATTTTGAATTAATATGTCAACGTGAATAATTTTATCCAAGCAATCATCATATATCGTCACTGACCGCTATCGAGCTTGCTTCCTTACATCTTCCTCTCCACTTCATAATACAACGAAAAGCGCTTGTGTTACATATTGTTCCTAATCGAGTAGTTAAATCGTATGACTAGAAATAAGATTTCCCTCGAAGAGTAGGTTCGAATGTTAAGGACTGCAATGGTTTTTTTGTGAATTAACGTAATTCACATTACTAGCTTAATTCGACTGTTATTTATCTTAATACAGGAACTGATCCAAATAATCAGTAGATACAGACTGAAGAGTTTGTCCAGGATGGGTGTTGTAGAGGAGCGGCTGGAAAATGACTCGAGAAGTGGGTGCAACACACAACCTGAACGAGAGGCTTAACGTGATAGAAGGCAAAAGATAAAAGTGGTAGAAAAATAAATACTGATGTCCTATGGCATACGGGTTAATATAGTGTGTATAACAAGTCAATAATAATGTTTATATGAGAGACTGTACAAATAAATTATATTTACAAAGTATAGTACTAGTTTCAGAATAAAGTAATTAAATTTTCATGTTGTATTTACCATTATGCAGGTATATAACAAAAACTATTATTATTTTCATTAGTAATATCCCTAATGTAATGTAATGTAACAGAGTCTTCTTTCCCCGCTAGTTTTTCCAAGCCTGTTCTCTTGGCAGTGGTTTCGCCAGATAGTAGGGAGAGGCAGTGGGAATACTGTTAATCCATTCATGCGTCATTAATTACATGACGAGGCAATTTGTACTAGTGTAAAATTAACGCATAATTGGGATCTAATTGGACAAATCTCAGAAACCTTAAAAATTTTATTGGCTCAAAGTGTATGAGGGAAATAGTCATTGTAATACCCATGCAACTGCAGACATAGTCTGTATTTCTAGAAGTAGGTCAAATATGAATTGAAAATCTAATAATGTCGCACTGAATCGTTTGTTATGAAGAGCAATAATTTTATACGACGTCGTAAAAATCTTCATACAGAAATTTTTGCAGAGCCAAAATTTCCAAAGTAAAATGCATAGGCTACTTCCCCTGCATCTATCATCTGTGTTTAAGTACAGTGGAGCAAAGGGCTTATTTGTGTTCCACTATATCACGCGATAAATTTCAAGATACTGCAAGACTTATTCAGTGAAACTGGTAGTTAAGAAACAATTGAAGATATAAAACCTACTCATCCTATTATTGAATAAAAACCACTTTGGCGTTGAGAAAAGTAGCTATTGCAAAGCATAAATGGCCAAGTAATGGATAATAATTCCATCTAGTTTTACATAGGCAGATACATTGCACATAAAAATAAGACATGAAGAAAACTGATGGTTAAGGCGACGTCGTAAAGTTCGATATAAATGCCGGGCGATGGAAGACGAACACATAGGAAAATTTATTGGCGCTTCAGACTTGGTGCACAACTTCCGCCAAAAGCTCGTTAAATAAAGCTGCATGTGCCGGAAAGGTATTAAAGGCAAATGCGTACTGCAAATATTCTCGAAATGCGGAGTTATGGTAGCTGTGGTATTACAATTTACGAGGGTTAGCTAGAGCTGTCGAATAACTTCTGTTTTCGTGTTTACTGACGCAGTGCTTGCAAAGTTTAGTTTAAAATACTTTAGCTGCTTTTGTAAACAAACGGGTTCTCTCATGGAGCAAGAAAAGCTGCTTTGATGCCTGCGCTCTATCTTACGTTTGAAACTTTCATATTCGTATATCCAGTAAGGCCTGATTTTATTATACTTCTACAATTAATTATTTTATACTATAAAATTAAGAACACCTCTAAAGGCTAAATATAACGAAATAGAAAGTGCAGTTGAAAGTTTTTATAATTTTCCGAAATTGAGGTAATGTGCATGTTGAGAATTGTTCCTCTCATCAATAATAAAGTTTACTAGCAGTTACCACTAGAATCATCCAGATTGTATATAACATTTACTTCGGATGGCGTTGGTATAGAAGTTGCTTTTGTACATAATTTTATGTCTGTTATGCTTTATTATGTTTCTGTTTGCATCATACGGCGTAAGCTCTGCCAAGGGGTGACGGTTGTATGACGAAGTCCTGCTGGTCTCAACCCAGATAAAAGAGAAGGGTTGGCATGTTGGCTAACAACGAAAACTACACAGTAGCCTCGGATTGTTGAACGGACTAAGCGGAGACGACGTCAGCAGTGGTAGAAATATTTGCCCTGGTACCCCAGTTGACTTGGTAGAGAAAGTATCCAAATAAAAAATTTAACTAACAGCATTACAAGAAATAAGATGGCCAAGGAAAGATATATTGAATATGAAAATACGTACAGGGTGGGTTTTTTATGCTTTCATAGGGAATCTCGATAACTATAAGATATATGGAAAATTTACCCCCCCCCCCCATCCTCGATCTTTTTTTTCGAGAAAAGCTTAATGGCGCAAACCAAAATTGGCTATATCGTGTTTTATTTTCGAGTTAAGTGGAGGACAAGCAGATACATATGAAAATGGCATGCGAATGGTGGACTTTGCGACCACCAATTGGCTACATCTTAGAGGAGCCTTCTTTCCACATAAAAGCATACGCAAGGGTATCTGGACATCTCCTGATAAAACTACCACTAATCAAATTTATAATACCATAATTAACGCAATTATTACTACCAGCCTATTGAATATGAGAACTAAAAGAGAGACTGATTGTGGTTCCGAATATATCCTAGTAAATGGTAAACACGGTACATAATTTCAAGAAGTATTGATTACAATGAAGGAAAGAAATTTACTTACCCCGGTACCAAGAAGAAAGTAAGGCCCAACTTTAAGAAAAAATGAAACATCGCCGGAATGCATGTACGTATATAGAAAGGGAGTGAAGCTTCTTAAAACACATAATTACGAAGGCCGCCGTAACCAAAATAGGACAATAAAAAACGACGATAAGCACTAGTTTCATATAGAATGTAAAGAGGTAAATTGGAGGAAGACAAGCCACGGCTGAAATGTTGAAAAACGAAACCAGAAGCAAATGGCTAACTATGCTGATTAGAAGAGGAAAATCAGCAAATTATGCATAAAAAGAATAGACAATATATGCTTGAAATAATGGAACAACTAGAAGAATGCTATAAAGACAAGCAAACTAAAAGTATGTGCGAGACAGTTAATGAGATTAGAAAAAGGTTTCAACCTAGAAATAATGCATGCCTGAATAAAATGGCGAATTATTTTTCAACAGGAATAAGGTATTAGAGAGATGGGCACAACATTCTGCAGAAATACTAAATGGTGACAGCCAGCACCGACGCTCCAAAGATTATGGAAATAAAGAAGAGTAGCAGGAAGAGCAACAAGACGATGAAGAAGAAGGAGACATAGAATAACTTACCATGTCAGAAGCACAGAAAGTCATTAAACATATGCGAACAATAAAGCACCAGGAACTGACAACATACCCGTGAAATGTTGTTAAAGTGGAGGAGAAGAACTGATAAAAGCGATACATAAACTAGTCGTTAAGATCTGAAAATTGGGAATAATATGCATTATTACACAACTACAAAGACATATACCTCTTAAACACTGCTTATAAAGTATTTGTACATATTATGAACCACCCCACTAGTAGATAAGCTTTTGGATGATTATCAAGCAGATTTTCGGCAAGGGTTGTCGCCAAAAGAACAGACATATACTGTTACGTTTTTACGTTCGGGCTATTTAAAAATTATACGACGCTTCTTGTATTAAACATTTATTTACAACTATTAATTATTATTATTTACAAACACACGAATTAACAAGGCAGAACACAAATTACTTAAACTAACGAACTACAGGCACTATTTCTAACAACGATACATTTATGTATTTATATGAGCTGGATTAAACATCAATTATTTATTTGGCTATTTACCACTTAAACACTAACGATTTATATGGTTATTTATCTGTTATTTATTTCACTACGGTTCATTTATATGGGAGCTCTACGCGCTCCGCTGCCGAATTCGAACTGATAAGAACTGCCTGTCTATTCCTGCTGACACGTATCTATATATCACGAATGAGTCATTCTAGGACAATGGAGGCTTTACTCGCTTTTCCGGCACATGCATGACTCATATTCGCGAGTGTTTGACCTCGAGCGCGTTCCCGAAAGCTCCGGAACAATGACTCATTCGTCCCAAGGCTGTCTGCCGGCGGCGGTGGCTTGCAGCTGCCTAAGAGCAAGGTTGTTACAATACATTAAGATTACTGCTAGAAAAATGTTGAAAGTTTAGGCACAGTTATATGTTGACTATACGTAAGCCAAATTAATGCGACTGACTAAGGGTACATTACAGAGTACTACATGGAGATGCAGAATTTGATGTGATTACTCGCAGGATTTTCAAATTACTCGGGATGTGAGGCAAGGGGATATATTGTCACCTACTCTATTTAATTTAGTACTCGAAGCTACTATGAGAAAGGATTATTGTGAACAAAAATAAGACTAAAAGTTTCATTACACGGCGTGGAGGTCCTCATGGGAATGATGACGAAGTTGAGAATTTAAATACTTAGGGATAACAATATATTACAACAACGATAGGGCTAGTAAAATTAAAAACCGAGTTGTGGCTGGCAATAGATGCATGTATCGCCCCGATAGTATACTAATAAAATATAAAAATGTATCTAACGTATGCAAACTGCGTCTCTATAAAACAGTAATTAGAGTAGTAATGAGTCATGGACCCCTACACAAAAAATGAAGAACTACCAAGTCGTTGACAAGGGTATTAAGGAGAATGTTTAGACCTGTATATGACAAAAATTAAAATGGATGACGAACGATGATAAAATATGAATTACATCAGCTTCTCCAAGATGAAGACCTGGTAGAATGAATTAAGACAAAGGATATGATGGTTAGACGATATATGGCGAATAACTAAAACAAGAGTAGCCAAAAAGGTTTATACTCAAAAATCCCAGATAGACGTCCTACCAGGGGCAGATATCGCACAAGATGACGCATTAACGTTACCAATTATTTGAAAGCACTACGAGTGCATAATTGGACCATCACAGCACAGGACAGACAGAGATGGAAAGCGGTTGTCGAACAAGATGAGGCTCTCCAAAATCCGTCTCATCCTCTTCTTCTTAAGTTAAGACTGGGCTCTGACCAACCTATATACTACTTATATATCTTGCAAACCCGACATACAGAAATCTTGTCATCTCTTAGGTGGTGTTCCTGGAGTCGTTTTGAGTGGGGTTTTTCATTCGTGGCTATTTTCGCCAGCCTATTATTATGCATTCTACTGATATGGTCTCTCGAGCCTCGTCTTCTTGTTCGCATCCATCTCACCACATCTTTTGTGTTACATCTATGACATATACCATTATTACTGATTCTATCTCTTAGGGAAATTCCTTTGATTGATTTTAGTATACGCATTTCTGTAGTTCTTATGATACCTACGTTTCGTTTTTGCTACCGGTATCTGTAAACACTGGCCTGCCTAACGCATGTTTTATAAATCTTCATTTTACTTGGTATGGACATGTTTTTGTTTCACCAGGTTATATCTATATTATGCCTGTGATAGTTGCTTGGTGAAATAATTTGAAAAAAAAAACTCAATATTAAGTTTTTCAATATAAAACGGTTATTGTCTTTTAAATAATTGCATTTTAGTTTGAAATGTTCCCATTACGATGACCTCTAAGGGATGTATATTATTTTTAATTATAATGTAGTCAATTATGGATCTTTGACTTAGCGAATTTGAGCAATGTATGAGTGGTGTAAATAAAGTAGTTTTAGAGTTTGACATGTCTGTATGTTTATTTTTTATTTTTTAATAGAAAACGTAGGTAATATAAAATACAATGAGGTACATAGTGTATAAAACAATAAATTAAAGAAAACACAAAAATCAATAAACAATTATGAAAAAAGAGACACTATAAGATACAATCAGATATTTGGCTATTAAGTATATTAATTCCACCTCAGAATTTCCATTAAAGTAGCATGTTGTTGAGCCAGTCAACAAGCTCGGGAGTTGGTTCTATAATGTCTTTTTTATTTCCAATGTAGGATCTAGATGGGCACTCAGGCTGTATAACCTTCTGTTGTTCTGCATTTAAGTCAAAGTTATTTGCTACTATTAAATTCCTAGATATTGTAAGGTGCCTTGATTGAGGTTACTGAGGTCTGAGATCAGAAATGTCTTCATTGATCGGTAACTTGACATTACCTATTTGATATTTTACTATAGTCGTATATACATGTATTGCGGAGGAAAGGCGATGTTGCTTAGTATAGGTAGCCAATACATAATTCTCCGTGCCAGATATCATCCTGATTGCTCTATGAAGCTGTACATCAAAAATATTTTAGCATGTGTGATGGTGTGCAATGTTCCGCCACAGAAAATTTCAGACCCAGTCAAGCCTTAATGCAAAACGCTAGCAGAAGCGCCCCATTTAGTCGCTGTGACTAATGCAATTTCGAGCACTCAGTTTTGCTGCTGTTCGAGAAAGGTGCTGACGAAGAGTTAATGATCCATCACGTACCACTCCCAGGTACTTTGAATTATCATTGTGAAGGAATGTCGTGTCGTTAATGTGGACTCTTAGTTTCTCATGCTCATCTCATTAAGCCATTTTTAGTCCATTGTTGTTTATGTTCAACGTTTATGTTTATGCTCCCTCATTTGCTACCAGTTTTTCCTCTTCAGTCTGTCTCAGGCAGGTCGTTTTATATTGTCGTTCCACCGTACTGGTGGACACCCTCTTGCTCTCCTACCTAGATATGGTCCCGATATCAATATAGTCTTCGACCATCTGTTGTCTGAGAACCTTGACACGTGTCCCATGAAGTTTTATTTTATTTTTGTCCTAGTTCCAGCTTCAGGCTAAGGGTAGATACCTCTTTACTTTATAGAAAGCTTTTCATGGTTTTATAGAACAACATTATTTTACTACAAGCACTTTTGATGATAATAAGTTAAAAAAAAACAAACCAATAAAATATTAACAAAACAGGCTGTCTAATTGGGTTCGAAATTTTAACAAAAATATAAAAAAAATCATTATATTGAAAACTGGACACCGGCGGTGTGTAACGTGCCTGAAAACTTAATCTGCTTACTCTAAAATGTTCTATAGTTTGAGAGTTCACGCATCCCAATAGCTGACGTGCTATACAAAAGCTAATCAATCAACTTTTTATCTGACCAAACAAAACGTGCGTGGTTTACTAAAAATCTAAGATTTTCCACAATTTATAACCTCGCGTGGAATATTTATACTGCATGTAATCGATTGACGATTTAGAATTTGCTCGAATTTTGCATAAACAATTTTTAGGTTAACGGTATTTTCATGATCGCATGTAAAATTGCACGATGTCACTATAAGGTGTGATTTTTTAAATTTGAAGGTATGTGATACTGGGCCTGGAAAGTGTATGACGTTACTTGGCTCATGTATTGATGTGATCTCCATTACTGACAACTAAAAAAAATTAAACAAGAAACAGGTTCAAATTTATTTAATAAAAGTGGCACCAAAACTCGCTGCCATTTTAAGTTATTTGCATATTAGTTGAAGTGCTTCATTAACATATTATACAAGTCACGATATACTAAATTAAAATTCAATCAGAAATTTAGAAAATCAGAAAATCAATTAAAAGACAAGGATATTATACCAGGAGTCTCATAGAGAATGGGGGACACCGATTAGTCATAGTTTCCTTAGGTTATAATAAACCCCTCCAGTAAGAATTTATAGAGCCTTGAAGTATAATATTGCATTTTTTTATTTTTATGTTAATTTTCACAAATGTAAAGATATCGATCTCAACTTTGGTGCTCATGCTTACTATTATGTAGTATACGAATGGAAAAACTTTGGTAAAGCAGAATTAATTGTAAGAAGCACGATACCTGTCTTTAAAATCTTGTTTCAGCTCTAATTGTAACATTTTTTTTTATTTTGGAATATTATTTGAAGGGAAATTAAAACAGCGTAAAAATAAGATACTCTTAGTTTATAAGCTTGAAATCAACCGTTTACCTTAAAATTCCCGTCGTAATCTATCCTGTGTTAAAAAAAAAGCTCATTAGGGCAGGCCTTGGAAATAGAGACAAAAGATCTAGTCATGTCTTATCTTAAGTCTGTAGGTGAATGTCAGATTGCATTTCGGTTGTGAACACATTTGCCACTGTGACAGGCAAAAATTTACACTGCATTAAGTTTACTTGTATCAAGTAAAAAGGAAAATAAGATAGCATATACACAACAACAACGAGTGTATTAAACATAACAGTCCATAAAAATTGTGTTTCGTATATTTTTAGGAAAATATTTCAAGATCAAGATATAATTTAGTTCTCTCTAGCTCTTGATAGTTCATTTGCTTCAATGGGTATGTATGAAATTATGGCAAACTTCAATTTGATCATGGCATGCTGCGAATGAGTTTTTTTTAACACAGGATAGTAAACCATAATGATAAATCAATTAATAACGTTTGTGACATAGATTTTATTTATGTTTACGAAAATGCCGCGACGTAACTTAATCTCCATTGCTGAAAAAAATCTTTTTTTTTACTTCCCTCGTCTGTAATCGCGAAAAAATCACCTTTTGAAATTCCTCCAGTTCTTCACGTTATATTTACATCTAACAATTCTGGTATCTATTATTCGATAAATAGCTGTTAGCGTGTGAACTGGGTTGAACCTATCAGTCTACTTGTTTGTTTGCCTGTCTAACTGTCTGTCTGTTTGTCTGTCTGTCTGTCTGTCTGTCGGTTTGTCAGTCTACCTGCCTGTCTGTCTACCTGCCAGTCTGTGTGTATGTCTGTCTGTCTGTTGTCTGTCTGTGTGGCTGTCTGTCTGTCGGCGGTATAACTCAAACTCTATTTGCCGGAGGAAAATTATATTTTGCATACACATTATATTATATTATATATATATGGCATGAAACCGGTACAATTTCATACAAATATATATACGGTGAGCACCTTTAATTTGTACATAGTGCTGGCTTTATTCTTTCCAAAAACGGGAATCAACAAATGCAGGATAATTGTTGCACGAGACAAAAACGAACAACAAATAAGTGCGTTACGATAAATAGACCTGGATCGCAAGAATTGCCAGCGCGGGCGTTCGCAGGCACTAGTTCGAATCTCATTAAGGATATTTTTTTATGTAAAAATTGAATTTAGTATTATTAGAAACGTGAAGATATTTTTACCCACAGTTTCCTTCGATTTTTAAAATTATTTAGTGTCACAACGCCCACTTGTTGTCTTTATGAAAGTATCGTCATAAAACTATAAACTAGCCTAGAACAATGCCGCCTTGGCAATTGCTTTTGCCTGCAGAAAACGGACCACTGGGCCCATCTCCATCTGGAAATTTCCTGGTTTCTCAGTTGTCCCATCCGCCCCTAATTCTGAGTACCTCAAGATAGAATATTATGTCAACAATATTAAAACATTGCGCTTAACCGTCATTTTGCTAAAAGAATATACCTACGTTTATCGAAAATACAGCTTTGCTCAATTTTGTGTCTCAACGTCCACTGCGAGGGAAGTTTTGAGTAAAGCCCTTTACAGATTTTTTAATATATATTAGCGAGACCAGTTTACAAAATACTATACAGCTGGTATGTAATTAATTAGGGCATGTAATAGGCACTATTTAGTTATTGTCTATTGTTTACTGTCTTTTGGTATGTAATAATCAAAATTAAATAACGGCACTCTAACTTACGTTTGATTTGTTTGTACATCACTATTGTCACTGATGTCACTTACGCTGGCACATATAGGTCTTGTGTTAATTTCCTACTGATTCGTTTGTGAATGCACCTGCTTCCCAGAGTAATGGATCGCTCCTGAGCACTCGTTTATATTAGAAAAGTACTTTTTAGCAGTTTTTCCTATGAAGTCGCGTATTGTTAGTACTTATGTTTCGCGGTGGATTTGAGTGTTCCGCATAGGTATACTATGAAGCCTTTCTTCAGTGCTATAGGCATAATTTTGTTTTGGAAGCGTTGTAATTTATCAATGTGCTTTCTGCACCCCACACAGGACAACTGTAGGTTATGATAGGCCTAATAATTGATTTGTACAGCAATAGCGAGCATTTCAGTTGTAATGTTGTTTTTGTATTAATAATTGGGTATAACATTGCAAGTCGTGGATAACCTTGGGTAAGTTTGGTGCTTAAGTGTATACCCCAGGTCAGTCGGGTGTCGAGGTGGACTATATTTTACAGCTTGGTCTGTCGGGTTCCATTGTACTTCTCGGCTTCCTATTCGAATTTTTGGTGGTGATCTAATTCTGCGTAATGCAAAAAAAATAGTTTCAATTTTTGCGGATTTAGCTGTACGTTCCATCTGTTGAAGCATTTATATAACGTGTTAACTTGGGTCATTAATACTGTATCATCAGCATAGAGTGCGAGGGTTGCATCAGCAGATTCGGGTATGTCATGAACAAAGATGTTGTACAAAATCGGTCCCAGAATTGAGCCTTGTGGTACTCCTGCATTGATACTATATGTAGCTGAATCCGCTGTATTTACTCTTGCAGCGTAAGTTCTATTGGATAAGAATGATTTTAGTATCATCTTCCTGCGTTCTATTCTTGTCATAAGAATCGTGACCCTATGAATGCGCATCGTCTCGTGTTTTTATTCATTACGGATTCGTCGTGCAACTTCGCGCCATCTTTCTCTGTTGTCAGCTATTCTCGTGGTTTCTTGAAGAGATTTTCCCGTTAGTGCCCTTATTTGATCCGACCATCGTTTTGGCGATCTTCCGCTCGTTTTAGCTCGTTCCACTTTGCCTTGTATGATTAGTTTCTCAAGGTTACTGCTGTTTCTTCTATTTATACGGCCAACGTATTTTACTATCTTTACATTTATTCCGCTAGAGAGGCAATTTTGATTGTGGATTTCTTCTAAAACTGACACATTAATTCTATATGCCGTCCATGGTATTCTGAGTAGGCGTCTCCAGACCCATATTTCAAAAGCATCTATTCGTCTTCTATCTGCCATTTTTACAGTCCATGTTTCACAACCATACGTCATTATTGGGAAAATCAGCGCTTCTACTATTGCCTTTTTTGTGTTCATTGTGGTTTGTCTGTCCCTCCACACTTACTGTAATTTATACACAGCGTTACGTGCAATCTGTATTCTCCTTCTAATTTCTAATTCACATGCTCCTTCGTTACTTATGGTTGTGCCTAGGAACACAAAGTTAGTGTAGTCTTTTTTCCTTTATGATCTCTAGCGTTTCATCACTTATTCATGGTTTCTTCTTTTCTAAAAGTGCATGATTTTCTTGTTTGCTGATTGTCGTTACTATGTGATTCTTGGTTTTCATCCAAATTGCGTTAGAGGTGGCCTTTTCTTCATAGAATATAGGTTCCAGTCTGAATTTTTGTCGTAGCTCATCCGTGAATTTTTCTTTATTATTTATGCTTAGTGGTTTAGTGCTGTTAATCCTTTTTCGTACTTTTAGTTTCAGGCAGAATTTTGTTATGAGTGATTGGTGGTCACTACCACAATCGGCCCCTGGATAAGTCTTTGTGTTTCTTAGTATAAGCTGTAGGTAAGTAGGTATTTTGGTTTGACATAATTTATACAGTCATACATCTGTACACACTCGGTCGAAAGCCTTAGTTACGTCAAGGGAGATAGCCGTTGTATATTGTTTATTTTCATTGCCACCCTCGATAGTTTCTGAAACTCTTGGGAGTTGATGCGTGGTTAAATGTTTTTTGACGGAATTCAAATTGGCCATGTGGGAGCATTGAATTTGCGTCAATGGAGTTGAAAAGTCTTGAATTATAATCTTTTCGAGTATTTTGGATAGCAGTCGGTGTCTAAGATACCTGATACTCCGCACGCCTAGACCTTGTCCATTAAAAACAAACAAACAAAACATTCAACGTAGGTACATTTATTAACTTATTTTATAAATTATTTAGTACTGCTAAAACTAATACTGTGTAAACCAACCATTTTATTGAATAACACTCTGTAGACATGCTGGCATAGAGTAAATTCTAATCAAATTTACCTCGAAAAGGCTTCAATTCTGCGGTCTAAAATGGATCCATATAACAAAAATCCTGTAAATAATTTAAAATCAGATTAGAAAAAACAGTAAATCGAATTACTAAACGCCATTAAAAGCTTCTACGAAAATACTGTAAACGATACAAATCTGAAACACGATAATATCAAGTGGGTTATAAGAACATGCAACCTCCATGTATACAATACTTAGCTTACGCCGACGACCATTTACTGTTTGCAACAAAATGTAACTTTATGGGAGGGGGGGGGGGGGGGATTAACAGAGAAATGAAAGGATTTGTGAACATCTCAAAGTAAAATCTCCACAATGAAAATAGGAGAAACCCAGTTGCGTTGACATGGACACCTTGTAAGGATATAAGATAGAACCCCAAAGACAATATGACAAACTAAGAAACAAAGGAAGGAAAAAATAAAGCTCGATGAAGACATAGCAATAACAAAGAGACGAGCAGACTGGCATCAGGCGAAGGTGCTGACCCAGACCCAAGATCGGAGAAAATTCTACAAATCAGCACCGCAAGGTACCAGTGTTCCGTATTAAGAACTAGAACTAATACTGTGTAAAACAATCATTTATTGGATCACACTCTGTAGACATATTGGTATAGAGTAAATTCTAATGAGATTTACTTCTAAAAGGTTCAAATGAGGTTCAGATCGGGATTCTTTGCCCACTATGGCAGTTGTTACTCAGCTGGCTTTAAGCCAATCGAAAACAACGTAAGAAATTTTCAGGAAATAAGTTACAGAAGGTAGCACCACGTTTTGTCATAAAGTTCTGCAAACATCACCTGTAAATATCTATTGTCCATTCTCCTTTTCGGCTCTTGAACGCAGATTCAAACCCAAAAATTTACAGAGAAACGCTCGCTTCTTTGTATTTGTTGAACATATGAATATCTATTACTACAGTATATTTTATATAAATTTATGTGTCCATTATGATATGATCGAAACGCTTTCTCGGCTGAATGAAAAGTGTAATAAAAAAATTAACAAACTCAAACCATCATTGTTGATGGGCTTCTGTTAAGTGTATCTTTTAGCAGCAGAATGGTTTCCTAAAGCAGAGCTCATCAGTGCATCATCGTTATCAGCAGAGGATGTATTTGTTTACCGGATTTAACAAGAATTTTCAGTCTTTCTTAATTAAACCAGCTCTTCTTAATTCTAAGCAAATCATTTTACCTTCATGGCATTTTTGAACTACTCGAATTGCCCACCCATTTTCTAACAGCGTAACCACTTTAACTATTTTAATAAATATGTTTACAACATATTATTTGGCCATTATTGTATACGGAAGAGCTTTCTAAGTTAACACTACAACTTTGAACTTCAAATCAATAAGTGTTGCTCGAAGCAAAGAAATCGAGTTATAAAAGGGTTAATTGCGCAGTAATTGCTTCAACAATGAATTGCTGCGCTTTACTTAGGTAAACTATAAAATGTAGAATATTTCCACAACAATTTTAATTTCGTTAACAGAAGTTAATAATAAGTACTTGCATCAGGCAGGCATTTCACACAAAAATCGGCTTTGCTGCGTTGGTCTCAGCCACTAAACAAGGTCACAGCTGGAGGGACGAGTGCGATCGATATCTTCCATGCCCCGTTATTAGTATTTTGCTAAAATATTTTCGTTGTGGTTTCTCACAAGGCTGCGGTTGCGTTGCAATAAAACGTGATTTGTATTTTAACGAGTTCCGCGTAATAAATGAGCAGGAGAACCCACATTACGACGCATTTGACAAAGGGTAGCCTCTCTGGAGCGACTGGGGACACACCAAACCCGATTAATTCGTCATAGAGCCTGCAAATGGCTGGTGCCACCAAGTTGCGCTTTTCCATCCGGTAAGTTCCAGTTGCACGTCGCTATATCAACCAGTCACGTAAGAAAGCACCCTAATACCAACATACTCGGGATATTGTAGTTTCATATATCGAATACCGGACTGAAGTCTAACCCAAAGAATTTCGTGTATTTCGCAGACTATTTTCGTCTTGAAAAACCGAGAGCAGGTTCTTCTATTGGAATACGATTTCATTTTTAATTAGAAACTTGGAAATGTAATATGCTTAAATTCTGTTAATTCAGAATTTAAATTCCGTTAATAAAATATTTATTCTAAGTGAATTGGTTAATATATTTTATTTTATCCTATTACGTTACTATGGAAGCACATAAAGCACCAGCCTCTACACCGCAAGGTAAAAAGAGGTTATCGATTATACATACATACATACATACATGTTACTATGATAATAACTCCTTAGCAACGAGTTGCGTTGAGATGCATTTAACAGCACTAGTGTTGTTAAGAAAAATAACATACCGATACTTTATTAGCATTTAATCACATGTTGGCAGTACTGACGTGTATTGTTAGTGACAATGTCAGTCTATGTCAAATTCGATGTTAAAAGGTTATATTTTGTTTGTCATTTGACACAGATTGACCTGCAAATCTCGAATTTAACATAACTTAACAGTGCTACCAAAAATACAGTATTGAGTAATAGCACCACAGCCATAGCAGATATATATATATATATTACCGGTTTCACAGCGACTGCGGTCGCCTTCCGGATCCCAGTTTCCATTGATTTCTATTTTCCCAATCTCCATCCTGAAGATTTCTTTCGGACATTGCTCTTTTTATTCCTTTTTCCCAAGTTTCTCTAGGACGTCCCCTTCTTTTCCTTTCCCTTGGTATCCATTCCATTACTTTCTTTGGGAGCCTGTCCTCACCCATTCTGTTGACATGTCCGTACCATATAAGTTGTTTCCGCCGTATCTCTTCCATTATTGTTGTTTCTCTTTTAACTCGCCGTCGTACTTCTTCATTCCTCACGTGTTCTGTCCTTGATATCTTTGCTGATCTTCTTAGGAAATCCATTTCTGTCGCTAATAGTTTTCCTTCCATGTTTTTGTTTATTTGCCATACTTCGCATCCATAGGTCAATGTGCTTTTCATAATAGCATCATATATGTGCATTTTTGTTTTTCTTGTTATGTCTTTTTGCCAGAGGATAGAATTTAACGTGCCAGTTATTTTTCTGGCATTATTTATTCTGCTGCTAATCATCTCTTCACTTTTCCCTGTTTTTTCCATTTTTGTTCCTAAGTATGTGTAGTTGTCACAGCTTTTTATCAATGTTCCATCATCCAACCTGATGTCTTGGTTCATACCACCTACACACATGTATTCTGTTTTATTTAGATTCACTGTTAGTCCCCATTTAGCATATTCTTCACTAAGCTTTCTCATCATATAATCTGCATCGTCATAGTCCTGGGCAATTACTACCTGATCATCTGCGTAGTGTAAAGTATATAATGTTCTGTCTCCTATTGGTATGCCCATCCCTTCGCATTTCCTTCTCCATTGCTTTAGTGCTGCGTCTAAGTATATGTTGAATAAAATTGGCGACATACAGCATCCTTGTCTGAGTCCTTTTGTGACTTGGAAGTTAGATGTTAGCTTTGTCCCAACTTTCACTCTAGCATATGTGTCTTTATACATTTCCTTTATTGCTTTTATAATGGTAGCGTTAATAGGGGATTCCTCTAGAATTTTAAACAACTTTCTTATGGGTATGTTGTCGTACGCTTTTGTGAGGTCTACGAATACCAGGTGAGTTTCCCTTGCTGTTGCCATGCGTTTTTCTATTATTTGTGTTATGCAAAATATATTATCTATTGTTGAACGGCCGGCTCTAAATCCTGATTGTTCCTCTGTTTGATATAGTTGGTAGTCATTGGTAATAAGCTTTGTTATAGTTCGTCCGTAGAGTCTACTAAAAGTGCTAGTCACGGAGAGCCCTCTATAGTTTTCACATTGATTTCTTGGACCCTTTTTATGTAGTGGTGTGATCCAGCTCTCTTTCCATTCGGATGGTATTGTTTCGCCAATTAAGCATTTATCAAATAGTCGTTTTATCATTCGGTGAAGCTTATCAGTTCCATATTTTATTAACTCAGGGCTAATTCCCCCTGGGCCAGCTGCTCTGCCATTCTTTAAACTTTTTATGGCTGATTTTAGTAGATTGTATTCTATTTTTATCTCTTCACCTTCGACTTGTATGTTAATTTCTTCTGGCATTTGTTGAAATTCATTTCTTTGTTCTGTGAGTATATTTTCAAAGTGCATTTTCCATTTTTCTTCTGTTATTATTTCCAGGTTAATTTTGTCGTTTGTTTGTTTTCTAAGATTTTTAATGAATCTCCAGGATTCAGTATTTCGTCTTCCACCTATATAATTTTCCAGTTCCTGACATTTTCTTTCCCATTGTTTATTCTTCTCCTCTATTATTTTTTTCTTAAACTTTGCCCTAGCCCGTTTGTATGCTATATGGTCATCTGTTTGTTTGGTTTGAAGCCATTTCTGGTGTAGTTTTTGCCTCTCATTTCTCAAACTATTTAGTTCATCGTTCCACCAGAAATTTTGTCTTTTCACTATTTTTTCTTCTTCACCTAAGGCTTCAGCGGCAGTTTGGTGTAGAGCTGTTTTTATGTGTTCATATATCTTGGATGGATTTAGGCTATTAGTTTCTTCATTTAACTTTTGATCTAGTCTAGCTTGGTATAGTAGTCTTATGCTTTCCTCTTTTAATAAATGTAATTTATATTTTTTGTGTGTTATTTGGGTTATGTCAATGTTTTTTAGAATCTCCCTAGGTGTGTTCATAAAAGGTAAGAAAAGTTTTGACTTTACTAGATAATGATCACTTCCACAGTCGGGTCCTCGATATGCTCTCACATCTAATATTTCCATATTCGTTTGTTGTTTAACGATTAAATAGTCGATGATTGATTTTCGATTTCGTGCTATTTCCCTCCATGTATATTTATGTATATCCTTATGGTTGAAATATCCATTCATTATCTTTAATTCGTGTTGTTCGCATATATCTACTAATCTCTGTCCATTGTTATTCTGCGTTTCCTCTCCGTGGCTGCCCACTACCTGATGTTTGATTCTTTTTCCTGTTCTAGCATTCATATCCCCAATTAGAATAATTTCTCTCATATTCCCTACTTCTCTCAGCGTTTCATTCAATGATTCTTCGTATTGATCTTTTACTTCTGCATTTTCATCTTCATTTGGAGCGTAGACACCAATTATGGTAAGCCTGTGTCCTAGGTGACTCATTTTAAGTTTTATTATACGCTCATTGATTGCTTCCCAATTCGTTATATACTTTTTTAAAGTTTTTAATATCATAAGGGATACACCACTTTTAGCTCTTTGTTCTTTTGGGACACCACTATAGATATGTATATAGTTTCCAATTTGTTCAACACCACTTCCTTTCTTTTTTGTTTCAGAGATAACGGCTATATCTATTTTTAATTCCATCAGTCCTTTCTCAATATCTTCGGCTTTTCCTCTCATGCTCCTGACGTTCCATATGCCTATATTCATAAACCGTTTACTTTGCTTGGGTCGTCTTCGTTTGCGTCCGTCCAAGTTCCGAGGCTTTGCACTGGGATTTTTAGCGGTTTGTTTAGTTTTCCGGATACTGGGTTGCTACCCCCTGCGATCCAACCCCCAACTTGGAGGGCCAGGTGATTTGTAATCGAGGTTTTCTTCCTCTAGCCTTTGACGAACCAACGTCTAGCTACAAGGCAGCATTTCGGATTTGTGAGCCATTAATTCCATCCTTGGAAGTTGCCTCCTTGCTGGTTTTGGTCCACCCCGGGTATTTTATTTCGCCGGTACCCGCTATATCTAGCGAGTATTCCCCTATCCGCCACCTGGGGAGGCGCCCGGTTGGGGACCAGCAACCCCGCCGGGATATATATATATATATATATATCGCTGTTGTGTCATTAATAAAAAAATTTCCTATTTTTTGAAAAAGATTAGTATTGGAGAAAATAAACCTTGTTACGATATACGTAACGTTATCTGCTTTCTACATTACTCGAGAATTTTAAACGTCGCTCGTTCATTCAAACTATTCTCTCATAATGTAAAACGCTTGATAACGTTACTTGCATCGTAAATTACTATAATATTATTATATTATTTTTGAGAAGAAGCCCGATAGTGTAGTTCGCTGAGCGTTAGGCCTCGGTTCGAATGCCACGGTGTACGTATATTTTCCGCAGCCTTAGCTATCGGTATCAGGTCCGGTGAGATCGTTCACAGGTGGGCACCAAAGTAACTGTGCTCTACTCAGAACCACAGAGCTAAGAGAGTAACAAGGTCAACACATCACCAAGACACACCTGACACAATGGTTGCTACGCAAGCACAAAAGGCGCGCTTCAACTTCGTAACTCGGAACACGGGCCAACACCTCTACACTGCTACGATCTTAATTTCAGAAGAAAAATAATTACCAGAACGAAAAACAATATGCATACAGATGTCAAAAAGCTGACAAAATCTATACCAAAAGAATTACAGTCTTTCTTGTCTAAGTTAATGTAGAAGAACAAAATGGGGTGACCGTCCTTCATACACTACATCAAAAAACTTAAATTATGTACTTAAAGTTTCATATCCCTGACAGTGAGTTTTAACCCAGGGAATATCATGTTTCTGTTCAAATTTTGTATATGAGCTACTCCTATTAATTTTGTATTGGCCAAATTGAAAATATTTCTCAAAGCCATATCAATCATCTGAAGCATTTAATAGTTAGTTACTGTACTCAAAATCAAGAAAGAAATTTAGAAATGGTGTGAAATCCGTCATAATTTCAAAACTACGCAATTTTGAAGTTATAAATAAAGCCACTAGTGATCCAAACGAACTAGCTCAGGCATTTAAAAAAATTAAAGAAAACCTAAAAAAGTTAGTCCTGATTTTTGGCACAAATATTCGTCGGTGCCCTAGGAGCGACGCTTTAAAAGTCCCCGCGTGTAGTTTTTTGGAGCAAGAAGCAAAAGAAGAAACTGCGTGTTTATTAGAAGGAATCACGATAAAGTAGCTTAACCGTTCATATCACAGACAAATATTATCAGAAAAAGTTGGGTAGAATGTAAAATTATAGTCCGTTGCAAAATTTCACAAATATTTGCCTACTTTTATGAAGCCCTTTTCTAAATCCTACCAAACACGGTTTCATAAGTCATTCGATATTTATGAAATATTGCATGAAACCATAATCTTATATTCTAAACCACTTTTCTTAATTATGTTTTGCTGTCTCCAAATCAGAAATTAATAATCGATTACGGAGATACTAGAATAATATCAAATTTACATTGGAACCAAACAGCAAACATTAAAATAGTAAACACTTTGACAGACGAAATAGAAATACCAAATTGAGTTAGACAAGGTTATATTCTTTCCCCTATGCCGATTAATATTTATTCTGAGACAACATAGCGAGAAAAATCTTGGAAAATCCCATAGGCATATGGACGACTTATTAACAATATTCGCTATGGAGACGACACTGTCATCTTAGCAAAAAACATGACAGCTCTCGAACGACTAATGGCCAAGGTAAAAACCAAGAGTGAGAAATATTGCCTAACGATAAACGTAACGAAGACCAAAGTAATGACGATCAGAAAAACAAATAATGCTGCGATACCCTTAAATCTTGGCCCCGATCTGTTAGACAAAGGGCCGGTTGCAGAAAGCAATGTTAAGTCTGGTGTTAGCTAACGCGACGTCAAAGTGAACAAAAAGGAATCCAATCTCAAATCTTTATGGTAACTAATACATTAGTAAACAAAATTTGATGCGATTTTGTTCACTTTGACGCGATGTTAGCTAACACCAGACTTAACATTGCTTTCTGCAACCGGCCCAAAGTCTCACACTACATTGGCATCAGGGTGTGAATAATAATAATAATAAATGGTCTTTATTTTCCAACATACGTGATTACATTACATAATTTATTAAAAAAAAAGAAAACGCAAGATATATAAGAAAGGTGGTCCGTTAGTTTAATCACTCCATATATATTGAGATGGTCTTAAGCCCTGAATCGCACATCTCGAGCACAGCAAACTAATGAATAGGTCATAAAAGCTCAGAATGGGAGATAGGATTTAATGGCAACAAATAAAATAAAATGAAATTTGAATTAGCAATCAAATTGGCAAAGCAATGCCTGTAATAAGTATTAAATTCGTAACATAAAAGGAAAGGCAGAGTTCTAAACCTAATAGGAATGGGACCACAATATTTAATTAGTTTAGAATATTAAAAGGGGATGGTAAAATGCAAAAGCCAATCCATGTATTGATAATTCGATTATGAAAATAATGGTCACATGCTTGTCGAGGTAAATTGCAAGTCAGAAATCGTTGTATAAATTTCTCTTTGAGCATATTCTTAAAAGGTATAAAAATGCAGAAGGCAAAACAGAGTGCAAAGAGCACACAGGAATAAATCTGAAGGCAAATAAAGGGAAGAAAATGAATAATATATATATTTATATACAGTTACAGCCTTAAAAATTCACCAGAGTGCTATTTACGTGGTCGTGTTCACGCACAAATGAAGGCAAGAAAATCCAACGCCAAAAGTTAATTCCAGTAATTCCTAATAATAGTTTATAATAGTTATTAGTATCTATTGAAATTTTAAATTACTTAATAAAAAACACATTCCGCGTATAAGAGCGATGCGGCAGCGGCATTTTGACGACACTCCCAGTAAATAATAAGCACATTCACTCATTCATTATTTTCATAAACGCGAGCCATTATTGCAGCAATAACATTAAGAAAATTACAATGGAAAACTAGTTGACAGATCATTGCTTGACAACAGAGATAAACAAAAATAAAATTGTCCAGCCGCCTTTGCGCCAAAGTTTAGTTTTTAATTTGAAACTTTAACACCCTGTACCTCCGTTAGTTTCGATATTTCGGAAAAGTGGTAAATAAAACGATACTTATTTTTTTAGCTTTAGTTCCTGGTAAACGGAGAGAAAACCTATTTAGCCCGTATTAGATATATTGAGTGATTTTTACTTCGTTAAAAATGTCGTTTTTCGAAGTTGTGTAAATCCAAAAAGTGTTAGTTTTAGCTAACTCAACAATGTCAAGGCCAGAAAACAACTTTGTTTCGTAAATGTTGTCCCTATCTTGGGTAGTAAATGCATTTTTCGTAATTATTTTTAAAAAATGTTGAATTTTACTGATAACGGAAGTCACGTGACAACTTTTGTTTGGCCCATTTGTAATCACTTTGCAATTACCTCTTGTCGTTAGTGTTTGATTTTCCAAGAAATTCTAAATAATTTTTTTTCATTTGATGCTAGCTTTTTGGCGATCACTTTATTTATTATTTGTTTATTATAATTTTCTTACGTAGTGCATACTGTAGTTTGCGAATTGAAATTCGGCGCCGAGATGGCCTCGCGCCAAGTTGGCTAGCGCCGAGGTGGCTCCGCGCCGAGTTGTCCCGGCGCCGAGCTGGCCCCGCGCCGAGATGGCGGCGCCGAAGTGGCGGCGCCGAGATGGCGGCGCCGAGTTGTCCTAGACCCATTTGAGGACATCCCGGACCGGTTTTGCAGTTCCAGCGATAGCAGGCGAGCCCTACGAGGACTACTTCAACACCGCACATCCGGCAACCAACTTCAAGACAAGATCTGGGCACATTCTTGCTGCGGCCGAGGTTCGAACGGGCATGCAAAGAAGGTTTCGCAGGTTAGTGGTGCAGCCTATATAATTATACCAATGTGTACCTGCTGAGAAGCTGCTTAAACGTCGCTTTATAACAGAGCCCAGGCGAATTATTTTCTTGTAAAAATTAAAATTAAAAAATCCAAGTGCAGAAGTGAGGTTAGGATCCTTCTTTGGCTTGGGCATAAAACAATCAAGGCGCGGTTGTTGCCTGAAAGAAACAAAAGATAGCTACTGACGCTACTAGAAAGCGGGAAATGATGAATTTACCTGTGAGATTTACTCCTTGAGTTGTATTTAATTAACTAATAACCACCAAACGACAATCACTTGATTGAACTTTCAGAAACGTAATTTCATTTAGATCTGATGTAGCATTTTAGCGGGTATCTGAACTACGTACATGGGCGTACGCTACAATTTTTTCAAAAAAGCAATTGGGGACCCACACCTTGTAATAAGATCTCTGCTTACCTGAACTAGCCAACATTCATTTAATTTGCAATTAGATTCTATCTAAAAGTAGGGGCATACGAGCATCAATTGAAGTCAAACATAAAGTAACTCACAATAATTATCCCTGAGCGTTTCATAAATCTGTAATATTTACTGAACCCAAAAGAAAATTATGTTAGCGATGGGAGGCTCTAGCTAAATTTTATTTTAAATATTAATTAATTATATAGTAGAGCCGTATAACCATCACAGCAATATAGTTGCAAAAAACGCCAGATGGTGACGGGACCCATCGGTACCCGCGTTGAACAAGCGAGATCAATTTTTAAAAATTGCCAAGACTTCCAGATTCTAATCTAACATTAAGAAAAGAATGGTATGCTGGCGGCTGCTGTGTTTTCCCAGTACAATTATATGGTATAGAGAGTTGGGCGTTAACCAAAGAAACAACAAAAATAATCTTCTTCTTCTTTAGGTGCCTATTCGTTCCGAATGTTGGCGATCATCATGGCTATTCGTATTTTGTTGGTAGCTATCCTGAAGAGTTCGGCTGATAATTTATGGAACCACTGTCTTAGATTCGCCAACCACGAGATTCTTCTTCGTCCAGGCCGTCTTTTACTGTTGATCTTGCCCTGTAGTATTTGTTGAAGGAGATCGTATCTATCTGCATTCCTCATAATATGTCCGAGATATTGCAGTATTCATGATTTCCGTCTGTTTTCCCATTCGCTCTAATACCTCTATATTGGTAACTTTTGGGGTCCACGATATTTTTAGTATTCTTCTGTACAGCCAGAGTTGGAAAGCTTCAAGTCTCCTAGTAGTTTCTAGAGTTCAGACTCCAGGTTTCTACGCCGTACAGAAGAACAGAGAAGACATAACATCTTAGGAGTCTGAGCTTTGTTTGGAGTGTGAGGTCGTGGGATTTAAATACCGCGCTGATTTTGTTAAAAACAGAGCGTGCTTTCTCAATCCGGCATTTGATTTCCTGTGAGTAATTATCTAAGCCTTCCAAATGTGGATATATCAACGCATTTCATGGAAGGATAGAATAACAACGTTGTGCTTGAAAGAATGGACAAAGAAGTTGAAATCATTTTTACTATACAAAAACAAAACTCCAATTTTTGGACCATATATCACGAAATATAAGTTTCTAAAACATATAATTTAAGAGAAAAATTAAGAAAATCGTACCGTTAAACGACGTCGAATACCTATCGTGGCTACGAAATCTACAAGAATGGTTCGGTGTGTCCATATGTCATCGACAGAACTATTCGGTTGGCAATGTCGAAAATCAAACTAACGATAATGGTCAGCAACGTCCAACGGAGATGCTGATAACCAGGAAAAAAGGTATTCTCAAGTAAGTATGGGTTTTAATACTGACAACATAGGCTTAGCTATGATTTCTTCTAATCTTTTTCAGGGGTAACGACCAACAAAGGTTTGGTACGGTGGCCGGAGAGTGCATATTAAAGCAATGTCTTGGTGTGGAGTTCGTACCCACTCCCTGCCGATTGCGAGCGCAAACGCTTTACTTCTCAGCTATCCGTTCATGATTTATAACCTCAAAAAAGAAACACTGAAACTTCTTGTTAGCGTAAATTGATTCGTCGGCTCAAACTTCCAAAATCAAGTGACTACATGGGTACAATTGCTGACCGGACTAACTCAATGGAGACGGAGTGTAGTTCTTTAAGTATTTAGATTAATTAAAAATTAAAAAATGGCGCCAACGAATCTTTTAACTAATGACAAATGTATCCCGGCATTACAGAGAATTCGTAAACTCAAAATAACACGGTAATCTGAAAGAAAACACACGAATCCAGGTCTCAGTAACAAAGAACAAGACAGAGTACTCATACCACAGTATAATGGCATATTACTAGCAGTTAATAAAGGGCACAGGTGATTATCAAAATATATGCGACAATAAGGTCATAAATAAGATGATCATATAGGCAAAATTAAGGTTATTCAGATAGACAAAATTGAGGTGCACCTCAAAACACATAAATCTACTTGCGAATCAGTTAACATGTACAACAGTTTAAAAGTACAACTATAAAGTTCATTAAATACTACCATAACAGTTTAAAAGATGTAACGGAGATTACTTTATGCTCCGAAAATGAAAATCGCATTAAATTTACTCGGTTCGTGAAGCGAACGGTACATTGATGGCGTAAGTCCAACGTAAAATCTACGGGATCCTGAGGGCACAGAGCGTTGGAGGTTATGTTCCAAACGGCACATAGAAGGCTAAGTTCGGCAGGCGCCTTCAGAGCCAAAACAGGTTCAAGTTCATTACTCTCAAAACAGAATCAAGAATGTCTCGACGCAGTACGATGAAAGCTTCAATCGACTTACCCCAAGATCAATTTGGGCCACGTGCAAAAGGGCCAACAATGCGCTCCAAGAGGATCCGCCAGAATTGACGTGAAATAAATTGCTCAGTAAACTTCTTCTTAAGGTACCATCTTCCTTATTGGAGGTTGACAACAACTCTGGCAAATTCATCTTTGTTTTTCGCTGTTCTAATTAGCGAATGGGTTTCAATCCGGTCTAGTTCCGGATATTCTTGAGCCAGGAGCATTTTCTTCGTCCAACACCTCTTGTTCCTTCTATTTTCCCTTCCATAAGAAGTTGAAACAAATGGAACTTATTGTTCCTGTATATGTGCCCAAGGAAAGAGTTTTTTTGCTTTTTATTTCTCTTATTAGTTCTCTATCTCTACCGACTCTTCAAAGAAGCTCCTCGTTGGTGACGTGCTCTGTCCATGATATCTGCAAAAACCGTCTGAAAACCCAGAACTCGAATGCTTGTAACTTTTTTTCTGTGTTTTTCTTCAGAGTTCACGTTTCAGCCCCGTATAATAGTGTTGAATATACGTAGCACTTGGCAAATCTGTAGCGTACGGCCAGGTTTATGCTTCGATTGGTTAAAGTTTCTTCATATTAATAAAAGTCGATCTAGCAGTTTATGTGCTCGTACGTATATTTAAATCTGTGTCCGCGTCACCAACTTCCGAGATACCTATCTAAATTTGGAAAGTTTTTCGATACGCTGACCATATATATAACAAGGTTAATTTGGTCATTTGGATTCCTGCCGAATACCATGGTTTTGGTTTTGTGCGTGTTTATTTTCGGACCCATGGTATTTCCTTCTGATGATATAGCAATTAATCGTTGGAAACCTTTCTTTATTGGAATAGGTTTTGTGATTATGTCCTTGCATATTGCTCATGAGACTTATGAGGCGGAATTAATCACATTTGTTGGCATTTGTTGTTTTGTGGATAGTTATGAAAACTGACTGCAGCCAGTCTTTAGGAATAATAGCTGCCTTGTATATCTGTTTGAAAAAGTTCGTTAGCAGATCAATGTTTTCATCTTCCGCAAGATTTAGAAATTCGTTATAAATACCGTCAGGACCTGGAGCCTTTCCATGTTCCATTGTTTTGAGAGCTCTAATCTGGTCCGCTCTCCCGGATATTAATCGATTTTCATGTCTACTGTTGTCATAATTTTTGTTTCAATAAATTCTTCCCAAATTTCTTTAAGTTATTCTTTAGTTGTGATGAGTTGGTTTTCATAATTTTTTATATTGTTATATCGATTCTTGCCAAATTTTCCGCAGGTCTGCCTGGTTATTTTATGCACATTAAAATTGTCATGTTTTTCTAGTGCTTCTTCTACTGCTATGCATCTTTCTCTCATCCAATCTTCTTTGACTTTTTCTTATTGAATTGTACTTTGTAATTGTTTGTAAGTGTCAATATTTTTGTTCTTATTTGTCCTCCGTTCTTCCATCAGATTAAGTATTTCTGGATATCTAAGGTTTTTTAGTTTTTACTGTGTTGTCTAATATATCGTTTCTGCGTCGGCTTCGTCTGTTGTATCTTTTTCAGTCTTATTTTGAGTTTTCCGATAACTGGATTATGATCTGACCCTACGTCAGCCCCTGGATAACTTTTTACACTGCTTAGTATGTTTCTGTATCTTCTATCTATTAGTATATAATCAATCTGATTTCGCACTATAGTGTTTACGCTATGCTGGGGTGATGTACATGTATACGTACAACCTCCTAGGAGGCAATTTAAACCAGGTGTTGGAGACGATCATGTTTTCTTATTGGCAAAACTGAATTAGCGTGTTGCCTCTGTCATTTTTTCCCTTTAAACCATGTTCTCCTACTATGTTTTCTACTCGGCCTTTTCCTACTTTCGCGTTAAAGTCGCCAATTATTAATGTGACTTCATTGTTGTTTGTTTCAGATTTCAGACTCTTCAATGGACTATAAAATTTCTCTACCTCTCTATCCGAACTATCTGTGGTTTGGGGCATAGAGCTGTAGAATTTTGACATTTTTTGGTTTTGCCTTGATCTTTAGCAGCATAATGCGGGTCAGAATACGGTACAAAGTTTATGATGGATTTGCTGATTCTTTTGTTAGCCATGATATCTACTCCATTTAAGTTCTTGTATCGTTGCCTACATAATATAAGATGTAGTTGCCAAACGTAAACCACATGCCGCAGGACACTGGACAATTCAAGGAACGCTAGCTGCTGGCCATCATAGCACAAGAGGAAGAGAATGCGGAAAACGAAGGCAAACCATATCGCTTCGCGTACCGATTAAACAAAAAGCGACCAAGTCGGATGCGCGCGAAATGTGCGTCACAGACCCTGAAATAAAATAGACTGTGAGCATAGACCTACAAAGTTATAAAGGCGTATTCTGATGGTAACACTCTAACAACAATTGAAATGGACTGCACACGAAGAACCTATTCTGTATAATGTGTACATGTACATGCACGACATTTCACGCCTGACCATTGCAATGTACGCAGATGACACTGCAATCGTCACGCAAAACCAAATCGTTGATGTAGCTGTGCAACAACTCCAAGAAAACTTAAACACATTAAATGACTGGCTCAAGAAATGGTAGGTTAGTTAGAACTCTAGATTTTTATTTCTGGGACTGTTTAAAAACCAAATATATTCTGTTGCAGTCAAGAGTCAGCAGCACCTAACAAATCGAATCCAAGAAGCTGCAGCAGAAATTTGTTGCAGGCCCTAACAATTGCATAATGCACAAAATGCACTTTTTCGTCGATGTGAAGTCTGCATAGATTGATGATTGATGACAATCACTTTGAATAGTTATTGTAATTTTAAATTATTTTTTTCTACTCGCTGTATAGAAAGTCGGCTTTTGCGCCCTAGTTTTAGGAAACGAAACTGTCAATTTCCAACCAACGGGAGCCAATTTTTATTGACTCCCGGCGGGAGCAAATATTTTTTGGTCCCGCATTTGTGTTTATGTCACCATGGATATCACACCAAAGCTTTACAACGTTATGTTGATTTGGAAATTAGACAAAATGTCACTACAGAAATCTAGAGTCACTATAATGATTTCCTAAAGCAACACTTTTGAAATTTCGAGCTATAGAACATGCGTTCGAAGAAAAAATCATAGATATATATATATCACTGGAGCATAGGTTCATATCCTCCCTTGTGTGTTTAATGCCCTCCGCTAACACGCGGGAGGCAATGAATACCTTTGCTCCCTAGATATATAAATAGCTATTATTGCGTTTTCAATGTTACCTGGGTGTACCCTAAATCAATAATTTTGCCTCATTATCTCAGTAATCCTTGAGAATCGGACATGAGTATATTATTATTATAATTTACTCAAAAATGTATGATTAATCGACCTCTAAAGTTATGTCCACACCTTTTAAATCACCCTGTATATCTACATACTTCCTGCACTGCACAAAGAACCGATGCGTTCATAATCCAAGAGATTAAGCGTGGAGCAGGCGTTACACAAGGCAAATCATAAGTAAGAAAATCTCGTGGAAAATCCCCAAAGCAGTGGATCGATACCAGCAAAGAAATTATTGTAACAGATTTGTAATCGACTATCTAACCAGCAACGGGAAACATGTGGGCCTGGATACCATTAGAAGAATAGACAGTGCAATTGCTGCACCATCATAATACGAGGTGTGGCTATTAAATAACTAGACTGAGCTTTCACAGGACGCACAGCTCAAGACACGTCAAAATTGCGAGTGAAGTTTATCATTTGGACAAGTACTAACATGTGCTAGAAGTTTCAACTCAGTAGTATTAGTTATTGTGTTGCAGAATTCATTTGTAACAGACATGTTTCTATGATGCGTAAAAAAACCTGACAGACGAGCAACGAATAAATGTCAAATTTTTGATAAAATTAAAAACAAGCCCACAGCACTATGATAAACAATGTTCATGGGGAAGAATGGTCGTTTTGTGACTGACTTTTCTAATGGTCGAAAAAACGTCGCCTTCAACTTCCAGAACAGATAAAATTATGGATAAAATTGACTAAATTGTTCGAAAATATAGTCGAATAAGAAGTAAAGTAGGCTGATAGATAAAAAATATCGATAAAGGGACCGCCAGTGGCACGATAATTTGAACCTGAAAAAGGTTTGTGCAAAGTAGGGTGCCATAATGTCAATTTGACGTATCTGTCATTGAACAGAGTACGGACACAAAGAACTTCCTTCTTTTTGCAGTCCCATAGTAAATTAATTATAGTCACAGTTGTATTATTTGTCAACTGATGTTGTCTCCGAAGTAATTTTTGGCTGAAAAGATATACGGCATCGCTTGCTTGTAAGATTTAAAATATTTTAATAAATAAAAATTATAGTTGAAGTCCCGCAAAAAAACTGCTACCAATTACTAAACTATATTAGGAAATACCGGGTGACTATAAATGAGTGTGATTTTTTTTTCTTAGGTTAGCACTGTTTATGTTAGTGGCACTGTAAGTCTGTGTCAAATTTAATGTTCGCAGGTTAGGTTTTCCGTCAGTTTGTGTCAAAACTGACGCAAAAACCTAACCGGCTAACCTCGAATTTGGCATAGACTGCCACCAACATAAACAGTGCCAACCTAAGAAAAAAATCACAATCATTTATAGTCACCCGGTATAACGAGGAATATAATCGAAGACATTGACAGATGAATACTGCAGAGAAGGAGCTTGAAGTGAATAAACATAGTGAAGATTCAATAGACCGCAGCCTGACCAGAATAATGAGAAGTACCCGATACTAATCGCGGTTACTTCCAGAATGACTGTAACCACCCGATTTAACACCTCCATAACCATAGAACAAGAACTAGACAAATTAATGGTTGGGAAGTAATAAACCTCCAGTGGCGGGACTGAATGGGGGTTCAGATGGTTCAAATAATTTAAGCACTCTATTTCACACTTGTTACTGTACAGGGGCCCAAAAATATTCCTGGAATCCGGGCCTCTTCCAATGCTGCCCCACTACTGTAAATTTCATCCCTAAATAAATAAGAAAGTGAAAAAACAGAAACTATTAAGCAAGTAACCACTTGTCCCATCATATACTATTTCGATTTTTCTTGGAATACATGCCGTAATGCCATCAGAAAAGTTCAGACTTTCGTGTTTGCATCAGTTAGTACCTCCAGACTTTCAACGATTTTGCCAATGGTTTATTGATAATCCCGGCAATGATGATGTACTTCAGTAGATCTTATTTTCGTTTCGGTTGAAGCATGGTTTTGTAAGTGGTAAAGTCAATTCACAAAATTATAGACACTGATCAACACAAAACACACACGAGTTCTGAACAGAATTGCCTGGAGGCTGAATCAGATTTCTGTTTCTTGCGATCATTCTGTCCCTAACGGTTTTGAGCACAGGGATAAGACTACACCCTTGTTTTACGACAATGTAGTCAAGTCACTCAAAAGGACGATAATTATTTGTGTCAACCCTGAAGCTCAGCCTCACGCTTCATAGGTTTAGGCTTGGAAGGGTAGCACCGATGTAAATGAACCAAACATTAAATGTCGATTCATTTATTACAAAAATATAAGTTCTATTTATACAAACATAATTGCTTAGTTACTACGATTTCAAAGTGCAAAGTATATTTACAGTAACGATTAAGCATTAAGCGAGTTTATTTCCGCTATATATGCAAGTATGTTACACTGAACTCTGATTAGTAGGTCGTGCATTAACGTAATATGCTTACTTACAGTTGCGGCATTTAAAGTTGGTGCTTATGACATTGTATTTTAAACCTATGAACTGGATTTCGTAAATTTTGGAACTAAAATTTAGTCTGTTTAATTCGAAATTAAACAAGTTCCAAGAAGCACCATTATACACCCTATCAAACTAGGGGTGTGGATTGCAGTTTCCAGATGAAGAATAGTTAGACCAATATTTTTTCACTGCTGAGCGTTATCGAACGCAAATTTTAGAACATTATATTAAACAATTGCTTGAAGCAACTCTACAGTTTTTGGAACAATATTTTGGGAAATACTGATAAGTAATAATCGATGGGCGCCGGCATCGGGTACACCAGATTTGACATTTCTGGACTTTTCAATATTTGATAGCTTAATAGTTATTTATGCATCAAGGACCAAAAATTGGCTTTTTATGGACGATGCCTGCAATTGCTGGCCGAGGCGATAGCCGAGGCAAGCAATCAGGCAAGACTGACACTCTTTTATTATTATGCAACAAGTTATCGACATATAACCCGATAATATCGAAATACTTATAGTATTACTTCTGAGAATACAATTCATTAATCACGTGACCATTTTTAAACCAATTGGAAGCATAAAAACCCTTGGATACATGTGTACCACAGAGGTGATACAAAACAAAAATTCGTATCATCTTATTGTGGTCTGTTGCTACGCACAAGTGTAGTTAATAGGTTAGGTTTTGAGTCAGTTTTGACACAAACTGACGCAAAACCTAACCTGTTAACCTCGAATTTGACATAGACTTACAATGCCACCAACATAATTCATTGTATTCTCTCACTAAATACAACTCGCGGTATAATTAGTAATCGGTGATATTCATACCACTTGTGGTATTATGGCTGAAAATAAAGAACTTCTAGGAAACTCGTATTATTCATAATTTAATACTAAATATTGAAATTAAGCCTACACGGTATAACCAACTGCTGACATATACAAAAATACTGCCCAAGTAAATAATTCTGGAGTAGAAACTGATTATTTTTGAAATCTAGGGGTTTAGTGCTAACTGATCCACTATCCATATGAAATGACGAATTAAAATTTCAAAAGGTCAAGGTTTAATGGCTTGGTGTGCAGGATAAGTTAACAGTCCGACCTCTTACATATGATAGAATATTAATTAGTAGAAAGAGCTTGAAATTTGTATGTAGAGCTCTTTGCTAGAACACATTATAAATGATTTCAACAACATAGGTGAGAAATACGTAATGCCGTTATCCCATTTATGTCCTTTTGTAGTAAATTTTCATATTTTACAATACTTTATCTCCTAGGAAATATAAACTATAGCTACAACTCTATAAGCAAACCATCGCGTAGAACATCAATACACCGCCGCATTAGTTCTACGTTTTCTTGGAAAATTATAAGTTTCATAAGAAAACGTCCAAGAAAAAGATGAATGATTAAGCTTATCTTGAATTTCCACAACTGGAGGCGGAGTAATGTATGATGCAGCAATAGCAAACCTAGTTTACAATAAGTTTATTGAGCAACACCGCACTCTTCGCAGTCTTGTTCATAAATATATATTGATATCTTACTGTAGGTAAATACAATCATAAGGTCTCGGGTGGTGTAGCTTAAACAAGCGTCCACGTTCGATCAGTAGAGTTAAGCAATGATCTTTCTGGTCAGAACTTGGATGGGAGTTTTACGGCTGCTTCTCTCGGCACCTCGTGATACGGCTGCCACGGAAATAGTTGGTCCCGAATGTCATAATAACATCATGACAGTCGTTAGTGAGGTTGGAAGTCCCCATAAAATGTACAGCGACGCCTATAATTGGCCTAACGGCTGTTGGCTGAGTACTAAATTAATAATAATAATAATAATTAATAATAATAATAATAATAATAATCAGAAAACTGTTACCTGTAAACTTTGAATCAGTACAATTTTTAGTATAATAATATAACTTTTCTACCTTTAGAACTAACTGTCTGTATAGTAGAAGTGTATAATAATCGAGAGCAAAACTAAAATTTAATATTATTATGTATTTGAAACATCGATGTGACTACAACAACTATACCAAAGACTATAAAGAGTGTATCAGACTGTACTAGCAAAAAAAGGAAGTTCGCTACTTTTTTATAAATATAAATGAAACTGAAAATATAACCAAATTGGACTAATCTATGTAGGTACATAACTTCAGCAAATCTATATAATGCGTTTGTATCGTTGTAGAGAACGAGTCATGTGCATAACATGCACATCCTTAGCTAAATTTACCGTTGCCGTTTCTCTATGTTGCGCATGTCAGACATACTACGAGAACTGCCCGATGGAAAATGAACATTAGATTTTAAAACTACATAATTTTCATTTATTAAATGTAATTATATTTTTCTATATAATCACCCTGTGTTTGCATGTATCATATAATTATTGCAGACCTTTCAAAAAATAATCTGAACTCTTGCCTGAAAAATGCTTTTCTACAGCTGCTTTCATGTCATCCTCTTCCCAATAACTTTTTTTTAAATTTTGCATACAAAGTAATCGACGAAAAACAGGTTTTCTCAATTCCGTCTATCTGTCTGTCTGTCTGTCTGTCTGTCTGCCTGTCTGTCTGTTGGCGGTATAGCTCAAAAACTATTTGTGGGAGGAAGATGATATTTTGCATACACATTATATATACAGTGTGGTCCATTAAGTGTGCAACAAATGGGACATTTTTTTATGAGTTGTACAACTGAAATTTAAATACCGCCAAAAGTTAGTGTATGTTCGATAACCATGTCAGATGCCCTTAGAATGGCTTCAAGTCAAATAGCATACAGGGCCGGACAAAAATATGAAATTGGTGAAAGAATAAAGTCCCCTTATTTAAAATAATATAGCAAAATGTTATTGGGAAAAGTTGTTTAGAATAAAAAATTATGCCCAAATACAGTCACGGCCTCCTATTAGAATTTTTATTCTTTTTTGGAAAATTTTGTATTATCCCTGTATGATACATATTTTTATTATTCTGATTTTATATGTATTTAAAGTAGCCACAACCACATCACTTTTAAATAACTTTTAGCAACTTGAAACGTATTTGTAAAATTTACTTGGATTTATGTCTTTTTAGGTAACCCTTCACTTCATGTTTGTTGCAACGATATTTAACAGAACCTTAGAATTTCGCAAATATTCTTTTTAACAAGGCAAATGCTTTACTAATAATAATTTACATGTGAAAAAACTCACAATTAAAGCCTACAATTTTATTTCAAATTCTTATGAAAATATGGGGCTAATACAACATTTTCCAGAAAAGAATAAGAATTCGAATAGGAGGCCCTGACTTTGTATTTCAGCATAACTTTTGATTCTAAACAACTTTTCTCAATAAAATTTTGTCATATTTTTTAAATAAGGTAACTTTATTTTTAACGAATTTCATAATTTTTGTCCTGCCGTGTATGCTGTTTGACTTGGAGCCATTCTAAATGCATCTGATATGGTTATCGATCATGCACTAACTTGTGGCGGTATTTCAATTTCGGCTGTACAACTAATAAAAAAATGTCCCATTTGTTGCAGACTTAATGGACCACACTGTATATACCTGGCATGAAACCTGTACAATTTCAGACAAATATATACAGGGTGAGTACGTTAAAAAAATAAATTTTGTTTATTTTAGCGTTAATTTTGAAATATAAGGAAATCAGGCTTTATACTTGCCGAAAATAGGACTCAATAGATACAGGATAATCTCACAAAAGAGTTGAAACGTTTCAACAATAAGAGCATTTTGTTCAAGAGAGGCGCGCGCCGCAATCGTTCCAATGTCTCGAGGCCCAGTTGAAAACATGTGGTTAAAATCTGCTTCGCAAATGCGGCGGAGTTCAAATCCCCTCAGCGGGCTAGATTTTTTTATTTACAAATGTATTTAATGTATTAGAAACGTGAAGATATTTTTACTCCTAACTTAATTTGATTTTTTAAATTATTTAGTGTCACAATGTCTACGAGGGAAGTTCTGGGTAAAGTCTTTTACAGATTTTTATTAGATTTTTATTACCGCTCTATACTCGAACATCCAAATAAATGCTTATTTACTCAGCGTGCTGTTGATGATCGGATGACTGGTCTAAGATAAATGCGTCGTCGATAGAAGTGCAATTTGGTATAAATAACACCAAGATATTTCCGCATGCGTAGTAGTGCAGTTGGTGCTGTGAAATAGTTCTTATAAGGGAGGCTCAATTTCCATCGGAGAGCCCTCGTATATATAGTTTTTTGCTGTATCATATTGTAGTAATTTTTAAAATATATAAAATAAATTTGCGTACACTATTATAAAAAGCTATATATTCAGTTTCCTCGTACACCAGTTACATGTATACTTCATTATTACGGTTAGTTATTACTTTTTCAGCTGATAATTTGATTAATAAAAATCTGGTGTGATACACGCACACAACTTCCTTTTACAGTGATCTTATAATTAGCAAAAATTTGATTTTAAAGTTTTAAGCATTTGTCAAAAATTTTCAAAAATTACAAATTCTGCAAAAACGGTACAAAATAGAACGTTAGTTGAAAAGACAAATTTTCTCTAGAATTTTAAGCTGAATGCAAAAATGTAATAATATACCGGGTGTTCTATTTAAAATAGGAGTTAATAAAAAAATAGAAAAAAAAAACAAAAGAAATCCATTTTAGAAGTATTCGACTGGAAAATCACTTACCTGCCGTTTTTGAAAAAATCGAAAAAAACTGAAAAATTACAAGAGTAAACATCTACTTCCGATTATGCGATTTTCTTCAAAAGCTTGCTGTCGCATCTACATAGTACACAAAACTTATATATGAAGTTTCAACGCCATACCTCTTTTAGTTTTTGAGATATTCTGTTCACAGACACACAGACAGACAGACAGACAGACCAATAAAAAAATATGTTTTTGGGTTCAGGGGACTCTAAAACGTGAAGATCTGTTGAAAACTCAATTTCGAATTTTTGGGGTGAATCCAATACTTCCTTTATTGTAAAAGGAAGTAAAAAAGTTGAATAAATCAAGGTATTGAACAGATAACTACTGCACATTCGTTTTCATTATTTCCATTCGCTGTTTTATGTTATTGTGATTATTGGGGTGGTTGTAAATATCAATAGCTTCACGAATCCTTCTTCTAAAGAATGGAGCTTTGCAAATAATACAACTTTTACCAAAAACTATTCTGACTAGTATCCCGTCTGTGTTCGACGATGGGTAATGATAATACGTAATCTGAGATAACGTTGGTATTCAGATACACTGAACTTCTTGTTTCATCAATGTACACAGCATTACAATAGCAAGAGACTAAAAACAATTTGCTGACATTGTGTTTAATTTATCCTTGGGTAAAAGAATAATCTGTGAAATCTTGCTTGGAAGTTTTAAACAATGTTTTGATGTGTGTTTTTTTTTTAGAAAAAACGTCAATCTGCATTCAGTGATTAGATGGCTTTAAGGAAGAAGGGCTATTGCTGCAGGAGGATCATTTCTCGGTTTGGATGACTGTGGATGAAGACAGCGATTGAAGGCGAACTATTTCTAAGAGCTTTTCGAATGTGATCGAATTCAGAGTGCATGTTATCGGGTTGAAATATGGAAACGGAAAAGTGTACAAGCGAATTGATGACGGGAAGTGTCTGTTTTGAATAATGATGGGAATCGTCATGTACATAGCGGTCAGTGTTAGTTTTTAACATCCAAACAAGAAAGGAAACCGTCGTTTTTTAATATTGTTGATATCTGGATGTGAACTATTGAGATAGTTTAAGAAATAGGATAAAATGTATTTACCAAATAATAAAGATACCGTTAACGTATTGAAATCAGACGGTTTCGAAAGCTTTCATAAAGATATCACCGACAACAGATGAAAGAGGTTAATGCATAACCCAATATTTCCCTCTTTGAACAAAAATGAAACGAATGAGTTAGGATTTCACTTGCACGTTATAGCTGATCAACACCAATTTCTTTCTAAAACCGGGTCACTATATAATAGCTATTTAATTAACAAGGAATGTAAGGCCCTATTAACATTTGAGGTAGGCAAGTACAAGCCAAGACCAAGTCGCGGCTTGTTGCCTGCCGAAAATGTTAATAGGCGATACATTCCGAGTTATCTTATTATATTTTTCCCGCTGCTTATCGAAATTTTCCTATTTGAAAACATCGTTTGGTTTGTCACCTGTCACCAGGATTAGTTTTCATGAGTCGTGTTACCTGTGAGTGTCACATGTCACATAAAAACTTGCAATTTATAAACAAAACGTCTATATCTGCATATTGCTTTGCTAATTTTATTATCCTAGGAACTTAATAATAATATTAAGTTCCGTTGTCAAGAAAAGGCAGCAAACAAATATAATCACCGACTTACACGTTTTGTTACTAATAAGGCTGTATCACTGACTTACATGATCAGCAGCGGGAAAACAAACATTTGCAATGATTCATATTTATAACTACCTCTTTAAGATTTTCTATTATTTATGTCGAATAGAAATTAAAAATGTCGTCAATATAAGGAGACTTTGTGCTTCAATGGAAACTTAAATAACGAATATGCGATATATTCAGCTGCATTCCAGAAATATTTCGATTCAAACATATTCAAATATTTTTAGTTTAAATCAAACCTTGTAAATGTTCTATGGCGCACCATATATATACAGTGTGGAAATAAAATAACGGATAAATTCATTAACTTCATTGATATTAATTTTTATGAAAAAATCTCGAAGAGGTGTAGCGATTTTGACCATCGGGAATATTTTCAGCTGATTTTCAGTTTCTTATGTAATTTGTTTTCCATGATATGGCATCATCGACTTTTTTTTAAATAACAACCTACTATCCATTCACAAAACTTGTGAACTGTCAAAACGCTGTCAAGTTGGTACTTGGTTTAAATTCTGGTTTGGAACTTCTGCTTACTGATTTTGGCAGCACTGAAATTTTTGAAATTTAAAAACTTGACTTGTCACGTTTGTAAAAAAATAATCACTTATAATACCATGAGTAGTCAAAGTTATGTCGACTATTTTTGTGGTGGTGTCACGAATGTCCATTGCGCTTTGGTATGATTAGGACGAGTGCGATAGCACGAGTCCTAATCCAAAGCGCAATGGACATGAGTAGTGATACCACCGCAAAAATAATCTACTTAACTTTGACTAAGAATGGTATTCGAGAGACTATTTAATGAACCAAACTACTTTTTCAAATTAGTTTTCAGTAAATCTAGCAACAAACTACGCAATTTCTATAGTAACAGAACACTAATATTGAATTTTTCTAATAAAAATCACATTTGTTTAAAATAGTCACTTGAATACCTTCTAGGAAGATATATCCGCTGATATTTTTTTGATTGGTCAAGAAACGTCAGAATTCTGGATTTTCATTGGTCACTTTTTGACAGATGACAGGTGAATTGAATAGTCCTGGATATTTATTGATTAATGAAATTATAAGAATTAAAAAATTGTAATTAACACGACATAATAGTATTTTATTTAACAAGCATTTAATGTAGGCTATATTACACGAGGATTAAGTTTACACACGAGCCGAAGGCGAGTGTTGCAATCATTCAAGTATAATACAGCCATTACATGCGTGTCAAATACAATATTTTTCGCATTTTGTATAGTAATGTGCTATTTTACTAAATTTAAAATCGCTTAATAAAGTGGCACTTTGGTGCATATAAATGTCACTTTACCCTATGGTAATGTCACTGTCAAATTCGAGGTTAGCAGGTTAGGTTTTGCGTCAGTCTGTGTCAAAACTGACGGAAAACCTAACCTGCTACCTCAAATTTGACATAGACTTACAGTGCCACCAACATATTATTCATACGTTTGAATTTCCACAGCCTCCTTTTTTATGGACGTGTGGTACCTGTAATCTATATACATAAATATAAAGGAAAGTAACAACCCTGGCTAATCAACGCACAGCCGTAACCACTGGTACTAGGAACTTGAAATTTGGGTGGAAGGTTCAATTTGTTGCGTAAGGTAGTGCTAAGAAGGTATTTTTTGAAATTCGACCTATAAGGGGGTGAAAAGGGGTAAAATGTGTTTTCACGAATTCCTCAATATCTCGTAGGTCCGATGAGATATCGACTCGGTATTTACTTGCAACGATTGTCAATGCAAATGCCTAGAAACGTATTTCAGGATTTTGTCCTAATCAACCCCTAAAGGAGCAAATCTGGATTCGGGGTGAATTAAAGAACCCTTCGTATCTCCTATGTTTATTGAGTTAGAACTTTGTGTTTTTTGACATGTAGATGTCTTTATAAAATATTTAAAAAGTAGTGTCAGGGATTTTGAAAAATTTACCCCTAAGGGGGTGAAAAGGGGTAAAGTGTATTTTCACGAATTCCTCAATATCGCTTAAACCCAGTAAGCTATCGACTAGGTGTTTGCATGCATAGGTATCCAAATCAAATGTCTAAAAACACATTTCAGAATTTTGCCCTAATCAACCCTTAAAGGTGCGAATCTCTATTCAGCGTGAATGATAGAACCACTTGTATCTCTTGTGTTTGTTGAGTTAGAGCATTCTTTTTAAGCATATAGATGTGTTTTTCAAATCTTTAGAGAGGGGTTTTAGGTTTTTTTTACTTCCACCCCTAAAGAGGTAAAAAGGGAAAACTGAAAAGGGGTAGGAGGTTAATATTTTTTTTTTTCGCTCTGGGTTCATTTCAAGATAAAACGGTCTGAACGAATTTTCCGAAATGTCACCCCTAGGGGGTGAAAAGGGGTAAACTGTGTTTTCGCGAATTTCTCAAAATGTCTTAGAATAAAATAAAAGGATTGTGGAAAATCCACCCCCAAGTTGTGGAAACAGGTATCCTGCTATAATTTATGAATACAACATTTTATAAGTACATATACTTTTGATTTTATCTCATTATCATACTAAAACTATAATTTTATCAATCTATACAAGGGCAACGACAATTACATACACATTTCCAGGGGGTACGTGAAGCATAAAAGAGTTAAGGAGAACTTTTTTCGAAAGAATATTGTTTCCATTTATCCTACAATATTGTTTTGAGGCCTTAGTTTAGCGTATTGTGTGACGGGGAGGCACTCCAGGATTTATTTAAGATTTAGAAGAGAAGAAAACATTTGTAGTCCGTACGAAGAACGGGCATCTTGCTAGTGCTTTTATATAAATGTTTGTTGATAAATACTAATACAAAATGCGAAAAAATAGTATACACACTTCGTAAGAAAAGTAGTTTTACTAAACTTATATAGCTTTTTAAGTTAGTCGCTCGCTTCGCTCGCTCATACTCAATCAAGCTATAAACCGTTCAATAGTTATTTGCCAGATAGGAGGCCATGTTAGAGTGATGAATTTCACCCTGTAAATATGCTGTCAGTCATTAAGAAAAGTTAGGTTATGCCAATTTTATACAAAATGATAATTTTATGTTAATGTACAAAACGTGGTTGCCAGATGTGGTTTTGGATTTTGTGCTACTTTTATTATTGGTTAAGATAAATTTCATGAAAGACAACTTGCTGATTCTGAATACGTGTCATACTTTGTTGAGTAGGCATAATGGTATCATGAAAGTCGTTTTTTTATTGTAATTATAAATTGTATACAATTGTATATTATGTAATGAGTGTATAATGTAGGCCTTTAATAGTCTAGCCAAAGTAAAGTGCTCATTTTTCAAGTGATCATTCCAAATCTGTCGTTGCAAATCTTCCCGAAATGCAAAATTTTTATAGTACCTATGTATCATTTTTAGGTCGTGGGCCAAAAGGTTTAATTTCAAAATTGTCCCGCCCAATAATACTTCTTATAGTTCTTTCGGACACCTAAAACAGTATAAAGCCCAAAATTAAAGCAACAGTTAAGTTTTGTGCATAAATACTTGCATCCCAAATATCAGTAAGCCGGGCAAGGATGTCAGTTTCAGTAAGATCTGGCCTGTCGGTTTTATAATGCCTGTAGGTTTTTGTAATTTTCAGTTTTGTGTCACCTTTAATTACTTTTGGCATATTGCTCTAGTATTACAATTTGACAGATACCTAGGTATCCATAACGCTGATGTCCATACATATTATGCCTAGTGGCAAACAAAGTATGAAAGCACTGGCAACATTGCACGTTTAACCTCAAAATATCAAATTAGACACTTTCGTGAGCCTCCTGTACATAACAGATGATTCTGACAAAGTGTCAGAAAGAGATTCTAAGGAGTTTTAATTTTCTTAAACATAAAAACAAAATTCCATGTCTACCTACTTGGCAAATAACTATTGAACGGTTTATATATTCGTTTAGTAAAACTTTATTTTTTTAAACTTGTGTAATATACTATTATCTACAACTTGTATATATGTAGTTGGTGACACTGTAAGTCTATGTCAAATTCGAGGTTAGCAGGTGACGTTTTGCGCCAGTCTATGTCAAATTCCACTTTAGCAGGTTATGTTTTGCGTCAGTCTGTGTCAATACTGACGCAAAACCTAACCTGCTAACCTTGACGTTAATGTCATTTATTGACAATGTAGCATAATAATTAAAAAAAAAAATACCCTGCGGAATATGAATTTTAATATTCCACTAGTGTAATATGAGCAGCTTTTTGTATTTAGAGTTGAAGATATAATGCACTTATAATTTAACAGTTGTAGATAAAGTTATTATTACCCACTCTTGAATCATTAACGTCTCGATTTTGTGACGTTAAACGATTCACTCGTGGATAAAATGTAACTTTATCGTGTTGTATAATAAATACAATTTAGTATTAAATATGTATAAATGCGACTCAGATCCATTTCCATACTACGCATTGTCATTTTCGTTTGTTTTATAGTGAATCTTATATTGTCTTCTACAAGTTTATTATGTTTTTTTGTTATTATGGGGAACTTGCATCAATTATGAACTGAACTAAATTTTGCCACTACAAGGAAAAATATGAACACGAGGCCCACTCCATGTACTACAAATGTTGAACAATAGCAAACGAGTTTCACGGTTTTAGTTCTAGTTACCTCCAACTAGAAAATCTGTGGGTTGTGTGGTCTTTGTATCGGATACACGTAGTGTCGGTGTGCAGGGAATATTCAAACTACACGCCGCCCGAGGCGCCTAGCTAAACCCTACATTAACCCTTTATCCAGACATTTATCAATTCCACCCCTCGCGCGGCTTCATCCCTAAACGGCCTTTAAGCGGGTTCCGAGCCACACTGCGTCAGGTACGCGGATTTGCATAAAGACAACCCTGTGCTTAACTGAGACATAGGGAGAAATCGAGCGATCGGAGTCGTGAGCCATGGGCGTTCCCCGTGGGTCCGCCTCGCGCCCGGCCCCCCCGAGCACGCAGATATCAACGCACCCTGTGATTAGGTTAATAAATAGACACTTAGCTGGACCGGCGCCGACTGTCCTGACCGCCTAATCACAGGTCAAACGCTCGAAATTATACACACTTCGCTGACCTAGCGCCAAAGCGAGGGTGGCCAGGCAAACTTAACCTTTGCTTTCGACAGCTCTGCACCGCGAGTGGCCTCGTCTCTGTCCTGCGCGCTCGCCGGGCCGCGAGGCCGCTGAAACGCCGAAACGATCGCTTGGCCCTACGAGCCGCTAACGTGTTATTATTAGGCCGAGTTATGAGTGTGTGCTTAAGATTTCCCAGTTTAGTGGGAGGTTGACGCTGTCCGGAAAATAAATAATTCTAAACGGTTTATTAGGGACGAGACGCTGTGATTACGGATTCGGAGAAATATTGCGGTTTTGTTCTGTGTTTAAAAGGACGTTACGTTGATTTATCGTCTGGAATATCTAGCGCAAGAGGATATCTGTAGGCCAACGAATGCATTTAACTGTGCACTCGTACTCAAGAACTCAAGAATTTCAGAAATGCCTTCCATAAGTGTTGGCTAGTCGTTACTGAACCCTTGGCAACTGTAGAGGTTAAATAAAAATAAAATTGTACAATCCAATCCCGAATAAACAAGGCATGGATTTTAGACAAATGCATATTTTAAAATATTGATATGCCACTGAAATGTATTGTGGTATGAACGACGCTAAAGTGAATTAAACATATCAAGTATATATCTTTGTATGTAAATACATATTTTAAATACCGAAGATTTTAGCACCATTCTTTTTTGGCTCCAATAAAATATATTGGATAGCACTTATGTGATAGCAACAAAAGCGTATAGTTTAGATACTAATAATATTGTAAATATACTAAAGGTAAAGTGAGTTTTCTGTACACAATTTATTGTAGCATACAAAGTATTCATCTTTAATGAAAATATGCCTAACCTATCCTTGTTTTACCCAACTGTATATTATTTCTTTCTCTTTATCGCAACCTTCCGCTTTTCAACGTAGAAGCCACTATACTTAACCAAATACGTATACCAACGTAATCTAACACAAACTATCTTGTCCTATTTTGGTCACTTAATTATTATTAACACATTACTATCTCAATTTTAAATGTCTGCTGTCTGCACATAAACATCATGATAAAAAATAATGATAAAATAAAAATTAGTGGTCTCATATTTTAAGCATTAAAAGAAATTAAAATATTCCAATTCTGTCTTTGTATTCCAACTTTCATAGAAAGAATTGTACTTAGCAACATCATATCTATATATTTTACCCCAAAGATTACATAAAAATATATCAATAGATCACAATTTAAAACTAAAACAACTTTACAACTATCTACATAGTTACAAGCATACATTTATATGTCACCGTCATCATGATCTCACATTTTATGTACTTAGGTATGAAAAGAAATTAAAATATTCCAATTTTGTTTTTGTATTCCAACTTTCATAAAGAGAATTGTACTTTTTAACGTCATATTTATATATTTTACCCAGAGATCACATCAAAATATATCAATAGATCAAAATTTAAAACTAAAAACTATACAACTATCTATACATAGTTACAAGCATACATATACGTAAACAGTACCTAGTTTGTACAACGAGAGTGGATATGATGTCCACATCGCACGAGGATGATATGTATGGACATTCCACTCGAGTTGTACAGTGTATTTTTTCTACGACCTATCAATGGAAAAAATGGGGAAATAAAAGAAAATTTATTCAACAGTAATATCCCAAGATCATTAAAATAGCACCTTTAATAATCATGTTAAAATTATGCTCAAGCGATTAAATTTTGACACATATTTACCCGCGGTTAAATTTTGACGTTTGAATTTTTGTCATTATTAAACTGACAGAAACCATGGTGATTACGCATTATTATGGATATGAAGGAAATAATCAACAGTAATATCCCAAGTGCATTAAAATAGCCGATTAAATTTTGACGTTTTCTGTCAGAATGTTTTGCTAAGAAATTTGTCAAGTAAATTTGCCGCTCAACAAGAGGGGAAAATTTACGAGATATATTTCTTCAGAGAAAAACATTCTGACAGAAAATCGTCAAAATTTATTCAGGCTAGTTTACATGCACTCGGGATGTTCGGAGTGATTATTTTCTGAATAAATAGATAAAATTCAGTTAGTGAAGCACCTTTAATAATCATGTTAAAATTATGCACACGCGATTAAATTTTGACATAAATTTAACCGCGGTTAAATTTTGACGTTTAAATTTTAGTCATTATTAAACTGACAGAAACCAAAGTGATTATGCATTATGATGGATATGAAGGAAATAATCAACGTTAATTAATAAGATATCTTACAACAAAATCACGTTTGCCACACACAATTTGGCATAACAAGCATAAGAAAACAAACAATAAATGAATTTTGCCTAGGTAATCACGACTAACGTGGTTTGTAATTGGTGTATTTCATATCCGCCCGTGTGTGGATATGAAATCATATTCGTACAGTTAATTACAATTGCCTACTTATCCATTCTGTGGATTGTGAAGAAAACAGAATATTTACATGCGGGAGTAGAAAAAAATATTTAAAAAACTAAACCTGATTTTATAATTTTTTTATAGAAAACTTTTTGAGATTCTACGGAATTTTGTTATACGACAAAATAGCCAATTAATCAAGACTTGAAAAATATGTTATTTGTTCCTCACTTGTAAACGTCAAGTCACTGTATTCACCTTGAAAATGTCTCTTATTGGCTAGCCAACAGTAAAATTTTACACCCGTGCTCATAGATAAATGCAAAGCCAGAGTTGTCTTCCTTAGCATGTGTCATATTGATGAATTTAGTTGAAGTTTGACATTATCAATAAATGGTAAATCTATAGTTATTTACAAGTGAGGAACAAATAAAATATTCAACAATACACGCAAGGTAACAGGTTTTACTGGCTCAAGAAGGTGACTGGCGAGCCAAAGGCGAGCCAGTCATATCCTTCTATTTGCCAGTAAAAACCCTTTCACCAAGCTAGTAATGTTAAATACTATAACTGTCTAACATTATTTCAGTGTTTTCAGCACACAGTATAGTAACTGATGATAGTGACTGTACTCTAATCTAATTTCAAGTATGAGTCACTTTTCGTAGTAATCGTTAATAATATGAGATTGCCGAACTCTAGCTCCAGAGACCAAGTAGTTTTGGCTTGGCAAGCAATTTCCTAAGCGAGAGAGTAGAGGGTTATGCTGATCTCCAGCCTCAGAGACCAAGTAGATGTGGTTTGGAAAGCATAGCCTTGTTGATTGTGTTACTAATTAAAACCTAATATTAATATGTACACATTTTTTACAGAGTTAGAGCAAAGACCTATGAATAAACGCAGTTCGTTGGTAAGTTTTGTAAATAGATTTTTTTAAATAGTGTTGTGAAATTATGTCCGTGAACTAGAGCGTTCCGACTAGAATGCTGAGTTACGATTGCAGCACATTCTCGACATGATGACCACATGAACTGCTTCTGCGAATTTTAACGAATGTTTACATGTTTACATGATGGCAAAACTGGAAGGATCTTAAATATTCCCATATACTATTGGGACTTTGGGAATGAGTTATCATCAATAAATAAAACCGGCCTTAGGACAGATCTTCCAGACACGCCAGCATTTATTATCAATTTATTTTATTTACAGTCTACAGTCTTTAAGGTAACTTGAAACTACTCCAAGGTAACACTTTGAATTCCATACTCTTCTAGTTTTCTCAATAATATTTCATGGTTAACCAAGTCAATAATTAAAATCCTAACCAGCAAAACTGTAATTGCTAGAAACTTCCACGTTTCACGATAAGCGGAAAGTTGGTATTACGTGTGACAAACACCTAAGTAGCCCTCGATTAAGTCAGTCCATAATATTTTAATTTGAAATATTGTTTCTGCTCAAATTCTAACTTGTGTAAATGTCGCAATTTTTACTGTTCTAGGTGACTGAATAGCAAAAAAAAAATTAACTATCATAAAAATCAACATCGGGTTTTGTGGAGCAAGGGTAAGCATCCCGACCTTTCGCTCAAGTAACCAATAGTTGGAATCCGATCGAGTTCAATGAATTTTTCAACTTGAAATTATCTGAGAATGTACCGTTTGTATGCAAAAGCAGCGTACATACATCAAACAAGTAGAGACACTCATGCCAATTGTTGAAACCTGTCTAGAGTGCCTGGGACAGTAACTCGGGGGGTATTTTTAAGCTTGACTATCATATGGCAGTACAAAGTTCTACCAATCAGAGCCAGTAGATATAGAAGAGTATCGCCACGTCCGCCATGTTTGTTCCTCTGTCATATGCGTCACTTTGAGATTTGTAACACAATTACTTCAACGTGAGATTTATTGGCAATCCGAAATTTTACTTAAAATTGGCAAGACTGTAAGTCTATGTCAAATTCGATGTAAGCTGGTTAGGTTTTGCGTCAGTTTTGATACAAATTGACGCAAAACATAACCTGCTAACCTCGAACTTGCCAATTTCAAGTAAAATTTTAGATATAACTCAATCAGTCACCAAACACTTTTAAAAGCCGTCCACGAATTTCAGAGGTTGAACAACCTTCTTTTTCCAAAAACTCTGTAACTACTCTTTGTTTTAATTTACTATCCATACTGAAAATAGTTTTCAACACAAATGAACCTGTCAGTTTAATAAAAAAACTGTCATAACAAAACAATAAATGACCAAAGCCTGCCTTGATTATTTTGTTTGGCTTTTCCAAGCTAACAGGCATCACTTATGGTACAAGCCACGTAGTTTCGGCAGTTTTTGGCTTTCACTTTTGCATAATTTAATAAGGATTTTCTTTCCTTTTCAAACCTAAGTAGTTACACATTTGTTCTATGTATTTGTTCGCATTTTTCTAGTTTCTTTTTTTACTTCGTACTTTTTCTTCTGCACCACTAATTTTCCTCTTCCACTTCTTAGCTTATCTCTCCTTCTTTTACTTCTTGGTCTACCACTTTTATTAATTCATACCCTTTCTTGTCATGTTGTACTTCTTGGGCTTTTAATTTTTTTCTTCTACCTCCTAATCGTGCTCCTTTCATCATTTCCTTTTTTGTCTACCTCTTTTGCTTGTATATTTAGGCTTTCTTTTCTTCTTCTCCTTGATCTTACTTTCCTTTTTGGTCTTTGTTTTTCATCTACTTTTTGAACTTTTCTTTTTTCTTCGTCAAGTCTTTTACAGCTTACATTGTAATTAATCATTTGCTAATATTGTTATATGACCAAGTCATTGCAAGTTTGTACTTTTGTTATCGTGGTGGCTGTTGCTTCTCCAAATATATTATAAACTTTTCAATCTGCTACTTTTATTCAGTTCCGTTAACATTATATATTCGAAAAATTCCTCCTAACTCATACCTACGTTTCCATATTTTTAGCTTCTATGGTCAGTTTTTTTAATGTTTACAACCGCAACATTGTTTATATTTAAGAATTTAAACCGTTATTGAAGATTATACCATTATTCATTTCAAATGCTAGTTATTTGATCACAATGTTATATTTTTCTTCATAAAAATAGCCCTTAGAAGATAACACAACTAAAAGTTCCAAATTGAACAGATGTGTATACACCGAATTTTAAGAGTACTTAAAGGCAATGCAATAAACGTGGGTATTCCTGTAACTCTTGCAGTAACTCTTTTCAAGATTCAATAGTTTTTTAATGAAACTAGGTATGATATCAAATCCGCTAAATCCGCAATAATCATATTTTGAAAATCAACAGTAGGATTTAGTAAATTCCATATAAAAAAGTGGACGTGACTACCTCCCTGGACTTTCCCATACTGGAAACTGTTCATATCGTCTTTATTCAACAGTCTTTACAACATATCAAAATTTCAACTCGATGACTCACGTCTTCACCGTGATAAGCGTTTACACTTTCACGTAAATTGCGGGTAAATATAAAAGAACTAGTGAGTCACCCGAACTACGTTTCGGTTCGCAAAATTAAGAGAGATTCATTAATATAAATTTAAAAAAAAGATGCATCGACGGGATCGAAGCCGGGGCTCCCGCGTGATAGGCCAGCACGCTTACCGCAGAACCACACTCTCCTGTTTGAATAATGCGCGCACCCGAGCTAATAGTAGACAGCGATAGGCGCTCCGCTCTGCTGCCTAGAGAAGTTAATTAAATTATACTGCTGCCTAGAGAAGTTAATTAAATAAGTCTGAAAATTAGCAAACTTTTAAGCCATCGTACAACTTAATCGGTCCAGTATCTTCGGAGGAGATAGCGAACAAACATAGTTACACGCAAACAAAGAGAGCTACGATTTTATGTTATAAGATGTGTAGTTTAAAACGTGACCACCGAGCTTCTGTAGATGGCGCCAAGTGGACAAGCCGCCACTGTGCTAGTTTATGTATTATTTTCCTCAAAAACGGCTGTAGCACCAAGGTGAAATTTTTTAAGTACCTGGAAATTATATTTTCTAGGGCATACAAAATCGATGTTTTTATTTTCACGGAAAAAGATTCTTTGACGCAAAAATATAACAACCGTTAGAATAAAAAAAATATTTTTCAAAAATAGAAGGGGGAGGGGGCCGGTGCGCTTACATATATCCACGAGTGTAATATTTTTTTGCATATTCATATGCTCCATTATGCACTGAGCAATCCAGTGAAAACCCCAGCTACCTATCTTGTTTTGTTTATTAATTAAAGGGGTTTAAATTTTCAAACTTCAAAGCTTCGTAGAGGGCGCCACAGATAATTCATGAGATTCTTTAAAAAACAGATCGATAGCCCTTTTCGGGGTCTATCAGTGTATGAAGTTGGGCAGTTTTTGAGAAATGATTTTTAGAAAATTTCCAAAATTTTGAAAATTTGTAATTTAGGCCCCTTAATATTTTTCAAAACACTTTTTATATCACCTCATGTTAGCCTTCATATACTATTCAGAAAACAAAAATCAATTGAATCGATTCATCCGTTTTTGAGTAATAGGGCGTTAAACTCAAAATTTTCAAAAAATCATAGCGCCCTTCATTTTAAACCTAGCGAGTTCGGCAAAAAACTAACAGATTTGTCTTATGACCCTCTATCGTTATCCGCGATAACATTTTCAAATTTTTTATCACGAAAACAGTGATACCAAAAAAACATGCGTAACTTCCGCTTCCGGTTTCGGATTTTTTTGAAAATCTTATTTTGTCGATGAATTTTCGATACACCCCCGCATTCCAAAGCGCATCAAAATCAGAGCAATACTTTCGGCTGTAGGAGCGTCACCCACCCACACACACACCCACACACAGACAGACATTTTTTAAAAACCACTTTTTTGGGTTCCTAGAGGCCCAAAACGGATATTTCTGTGAAAATCTCGATTTCCAAAATTTTCATGATTCCAAGACTTCCCTATACCTATGGGTATGGGAAAGTAAAAATTTAAAAATCAATTCAGTTGAATTCTTCAACAATAGATTGCGCGTAATTGTTATACTGTTAATAAATATCTCACTTTAGGGTAAATTTTCCAATATTTTGAAATATCCAAGCACTGACATTAAAAAAAATACGTACGAAAAGAATTTTTATTCCTGCACAATTTTTCAAAATGGAAAAGCTGTCTGTATCTGGAAGATTTGAACAATAGAACAAATGGGAACAATCAAAAACTTAATTAAAAAATTATATAAATGAAAACCAATAGTTGCGTATCTTGTCGTTTGACAAAAACTGAAGAGACTATGCTCCTAATATTAGTTAAGTAATTCCGGAGAACAATTTCCCAAAAAATGTATATCAATCAGCTTATTACTTCGACACGAAGTGTACGAAGTATTGAAATTCCCTCATATCGAAAACCACTCGGAGTCAAATATCTCTAAAATTCGAGCCAACCCACTAATGAACCCACTATATCAAATCTCCGTCTCGGCGGTGCGGATCTTTTGGTGAAGATTCCAGCCCACTAGATCAATCCCCCGTATTGGGGGGTGCCTAAACATGCTGTGCGGGGGATGTATGTTCGTATGTGTACACGATTCCGGTCGCCAGGAACCTTCCTGAAGTCTTGGATCGTTTTCATACGATAGATCCTCAGAAAATGAAGGCAACATCAACTTTTCAGCTATGGTCGTCGGCAAAAAAATTTTTTGTTTGTTTTTTTTTTTGATAAATAACTGGTTCATAGCATTTCATTGTATTAGCGAAACGGAGTGATGCTGAGTATCGAAGTATTCTTGGAAAGCACGGAAGGGCGCTTTTCTTGGGTGGGGGGTACCGTATATTTCACATTATTGTTCCGCTAGAACAGATTGTAAATTTTAGTCTACTTAAGAAAAAAAAATACGATGCATGCGATGAGATGGCACATATTGTAAATTGCTATGCTCTATGATAAGTTAATTATTCCTAATTTTAAATGTTAGTCTTATAATCGGCCCATCAAAATGGAATTAACCATTAAAACGATTATTCCAAATCGGCCGCAGCGCGCGTATTGAAATTTTTTGACCAGCAGATTTGAAAAATAGAGATTGATGAACCGGGACAAAAAATCGTTTCCGCCGCGGTTTATGTAACGCATAAAAAGGAATTATATAATGCAAAATAAGTATTATTAATATCATAATCGCCCATTCCATAGTGTGTATCACATATTCCATGGTGCATGATCGCGTGTGTGCAGGGTGCCCCGCGGCCCTGGTTGGAGCCCCCTTCATTAGGCCCTCGCCCTCGCCGCCCGCCGAGCATTACCATACCTAATTATACACGTGGACGGGAACGAGCGCGCGTTAACGATACGTGGATCTCTCGGAACAATTTTTTAAGATGTACGATCTTTTCTGATATTACACCCATAAATTAGAACGCATGTTTTGACATTATATATCAAAAATCGGGCGCTAAATTATGGTTCCGTGCCCATGCCACGGCTGAAGAATTATGTAACGGATAACCAAAAATAAAAGAGTGGTTTTTTCTAGGTGGTAAAATAAGAAAAACAAAGGTGAAAGCTGTGGTTAAATTATATTGGACAAGTTGAAATGGGGGTGGCTACGGGTTGATTAATTTTGACACTGGGGCCATCTTTGCTCATAGTATAATTACACGATACGATTATGAAAATTCACATTTAGCTTTGAGCCAGTTTTTTGAGTCCAGAACATTAAAATTTAAAAAATAGCAATGGAAAAAGAAGGAATTGGATCTACTGCTTCTGCTTAAGCAGAACTATGTAACCATGTTAAAATAAATTTTATCTGGGATAATAATTTGAAATAGCCGATTTCGCAATATATATAAGAAGAAAGGGGACAAGAAGGATTGGCAAAATTACTGTGGAATTAGTATTCTGCTAACATTAGTTAGTTTATTTGCAACAGCAACTGAAAGTCTTGAGTGAAATGAAAATATATAGAAACACAATAGCGTTTGTTGATTGTTAAAACGTTTCTGACAGTGTACCCAGATGTCTAATATGGAAAGCAATAAACGGGGTGGGATTAAAGAAAAATGGATTCAGATAATAAAAGCCGAATATCACAAAACGAAAGCACAAATTAAAATAGGCAATAAGTTAATAAAAAGCATTGAAATATCAACTTCGATTGAAACAGGATGTACTATTGCTACCAAAAAAAACTAGGACAACGTTTTTTTAGCTGTGTGAATCTGAATTTTTAATTGGCAACTGATATGTGATTAACTTTCAAATTATTTCAAAACGTCACTGTCAATCATGCCTAAAGTAAGTTCAGTTTCAATAGCTAGGAGTAATGCTGGCATACAAAACGGTGTAACTATTCAGCAAATTGCATGTTAATTTAGTTTTATAACTATTTTATATTGTAGCTTTTGATATTAAAATGTTATGACATGTAAATAATTCTAGCCTGTCATATGACAGTTTCTTAAGGTCATTTAATCAACTAAAACAATAAAATGCATGGCTAATGGATTTGGAGGTTGTCCTAGTTTTTTGTGGTACCAATAGTACGTTGTCAACAATATTATTTAATATGTAATGTAAACATAGACAGTTAAATGAGCTAGAATATAGTTTTTTAAAAATCGGCAGTGAAGAACGTCGAAATCGTCATTAAAATATGAGAAATCGGTAGTGAAGTAATACATTGTTTTGCGCCTTTTTATAGCTGGCGGGGCGACAGCTAAACGTCAACCGACGTCAACATAACCTACAAACGTTGTTAAAATTTTGTAATTTCACGATTTTTGGATTTAAAAAAAAACAATGTATAGATACCCTTCATGTGGTTTATTTGCTTTGGCCCTACGGCCTTCGGCAACTAAATCCACATTCGTGATAAAAAGCTAAATTTCAGTGCCTTGGTATACAAACTACTACATATTATGGGCTTTGTATGCGTTAGACAGGAATAGACTTAAATGTATTAAAATTCAGTGTTTTCTAAAAACAAAACGCCTCTCTGGCTTCTGCGGATACTAGATTTCAATACGTATATGTATATTTCTGTCTAACGCATTCAAAGTCCATAAACTATATTCTAGCTCATTTAACTGCCTATGTTCACATTATCCACCACCAATCTGTATCCGTATGTCTGGTGATCGAGCCTTATTAAACATATGTTGTAACAAAACTGTGGAAAATTCCCTTTCACGAGGAAGTACTGTCTCGTTAACGTACACACAGGAAGATTTAGAACAATGCTAGAAAGTCTAAAGCACGTAGCATCAACCGTTGGACCTGAAATCGGCGTCATCAACACAAAAATAATGAGCCGAACAGGAGAGCATCGAAAAAACAATAGAAAACGTCAATCGATAGAGACACCTTCGTCACAGTAAAGTTTGGAAAGGAAAATCAAACGGCGGAGATATCTAGAAGGATAGTGTTGATTTGGTCGGCTTTTGGAAAGCCTGAAGGTATACTGAGTAGGTACTACCAGTCTCAACTTACGGTCTTGATACCGTTACACTGACAGAAATGCAAACAGACTTAGAACGACGCAAAGGGCAATAGAACGAAAGATATTTGAGATGAGTCAATAAGACTATCAGACACAAAACCAAAGTTACTGATATCGTAAAACATGTCATGGGTTGGTCATGTAACCAGACAGTACCACAGAAAATTGTCAAAAAAGTTAACCTAATGGTATATAAATAAGCAAAGAGGAGCACAGGTAGACTTCCAAAAATATGACTGGATGACATAAGAAGAACAGCAGGGGCCCATTGGCAACAAACAGCTCAAGACAGAAATGCATGGAAGAGACTAGAAGAGGCTGATGTCATGCGATGAACAACAAATAGCTAAGAAGAAGAAAAAGAAGATGTTAGGTAAGCTAAAATGGGAATATAAGAAGAGAAACTAAATATACTCATTTTTAAAAAATATAATATATGTGTATGAGGAAAGACAGACAACTTAGCATTAAGAAAAGACACCGTCAAGGCATGTACCAAATATAGGTACTTCACCCAAGAAAACTCGAGAAAATGTACTTAGACGAAAAGTTGGGAAATGGGAAACGCTAAATGGGACGATATGGAACCTTATTAAACAAGCAAAACGAAACATCTTTAGTTTACATTACAAAAAGCACCTAAAGTTACAGAAAGTATAAAAACTTGCAGCGGAGAAAAATGATCGCTTACCAAAAACGTCAGAACTGAACTATATGCAGCAATATATCCGTAGATACAGAATAAGAACGCTCACAGTATGGAAAGAAATAAAAGTCTATTACAAAAAGATTAGAGAAAAGAGCATTAAGATGGTACGGATACGCCGAAAGGTTGGAGGAAGAATTGGTTACTACGAGACAAAAGTAAAAAGGATAGTAACCTGTTAAATATAAACCATATACAAATAATTTAATAACAGAGAAAGGATTAAACGAACACGATTAGGAAGATAGAAAATATTGGAATATGAGAATGATGAACACTTAATCAGATATAGAAAGAGAGACAGGTCCTTCTTCAACGGATGGCTGGTAAGTACATTCATTGATACAGCACCAGTAGGTAAATCTATTATTCTTGGCTTGCTAGAGAAGTATCACTTGCAGACATCGTTCAATCAAAATATCTAACCGTAATAATAATACGAACACTTACGTCTGATTATTCATAATGCTCTTGAATAATTTGAGAATTTTTTATTGAAACAACCATCCGAGTACCGACCGCGGATAATTTTTGATCGATGCCCATAGTAGTTGACCATGCAACGACTCATAGTTTGATGTTAATTCGTTTACAAAAATTTCTCTGTAAAACTTACATTTATGATTGGATATGTCTTTGTCGTTTTAATAGAATTGATGACATCAATTGTTCGAGATTTATATACGTGTTGTCTACTTAATGTTCTTTTCTGTAATTTACAAAGTAAATAAATTGGTTCTTTTTTAACTAAATAGCTATAGCTACTCACTAACTGCTGATTTGCAGTTTTAGAAGAATGGTTTGATCATTGCAATAAGGAATGCACCATGCCATGCTATGGAGAAGGAATATATGTTAGAACAGTTACGATTAACACATATAGACTTTGATACAGATATGGTTCCGTTTGAAATTTTACTTTTAATTGGTCCACATGAAGAATAACACAATTCGTGCGTAACCGAAAAAATAGATAATAAAATTATAACAATATTTTCACCATAACTGAACTAATATGGATTCAGGTAAAAAATAAGATTGAATGCAAAAACCATGTTTCTAATTTTTAAAAAGGCTAAAAGTGCTTTATTGTAAGAAGTCATAATAGTCCAAAAAAGACCGCCCAAGCTATGAAAGGAGTGCTGGACATCGACGTTTGGAACAAACAGGCCAAATGTCTATACCAAAGATAATAAAGAAGAAGACAAAAGCTACTGGCGTATCACAGAAGCCTGAGAAGTCTGAGCTTCCCGCGCAAAATTTCAGGGGGCACCAAAGTGGAATGATTGACAAAAAATTGGTTTCACACTTGCCACTGCAGCAAGCGTTCACTAAAAAAATTGTGAGGATGTAGATAAGGAATGAGCAAAATTGTGTAAATTAGCAGGAATCGGAACGATGTATGTAATTGGAGCAGTAAAATCATTTCTCTTGGAGTTGAGAGTGACACCGGTTTATCTCTGAGATGAGATGATGATTTCAGATTATTTTCTACTTTTTGTAACACATTTTATATTTACTTTAAATATAGCGAGATATAATAATACTACGTTAGTTCTGTGCCTTATATTTTATATATTTAGCAAAATTGAATTCTATTGCATATATTAGCGAATTTTCAATATAAAAAGAACTATTTAATATATTTCAAACAAACTACATTCATTTCCCTAATTCTGATTGTCACAGCTTATGAAATTGGAACAAGAAGAGAAAAAATCAAATCTCAAATCGGAGGTAGTCGAGAGTAATGCGACTATCAGACTAAAAATGTTTCTCGCAGTCAATCGAATGCATATTGTCTTGGAAAAATCATGAAAGCTAAAACTATGACATTTATCTGATTAGAGCCCGAGAGCCAAAGATTCGAGAGTTCTTTGAAAATGTCATAATTTTGAAATGGTCGGACTTGTGTTGTGGTTGTTGTATTTGCGGTCAGGGTAATTATTGTTGCATATGCGGTCGACGAAATAGTATATTGTATGTTAAGAGCTGAAAGTGCATTCTTGCCGCTTGCGCATGAATATTGCTGGTTGAGGCGAAGCCGAAACCAGCAATCATGCAAAAGCGGCAAGCGCACATTTAGCTCGAAACATACATATCTATTATTTTTTCGACGACTGAGCATATTATTAAAGGAAAATATCAAATTTCATTTTATCGCAAAAATTTATTGACAATCAAGTTAACATTACTCGCACAGTCTATATGACATGTGACGCGAATATTTCAGCAAATGACGGGCATTATCAAGTAAACATTCGGACGTGGATGTTGTCAAATGACAGTGAGAAAAATCTACTTTCGACGTCAGTCGTCAAAAAAACATTTTTAAGGCAAACTAAAATCTACTCTTACAGGAGTCTTTCAACTGTTTTTGTAATGCTAACCCTTTCCTTCAGATTTTATTTAGGTTTGAGACGGGCAATGCCCGATTTAACATTAGCCTGTTGAAAAGTAAAGTTGCAAGAATTTTTATTTTTTTTAAATTGTCATTGTTTTTTGTATGGCTTACTATTTTATTATTTTTTGATTGTTTTATTTTTTATTACTAAAATTTCTGGATGTAAGCAAGTGACTTAACAATACATTGCTGATTCTCTTCTCCAGTTGTATACTATAAAGGGAAATCATTACCGTTAATTTCAAAATGTATGTATGTAATTTTTGCAGTGTTATATAGATCGATGCAAGCAAAACATCGAATTTGCTAGATGCCAAAATTATGCATTTATTATATAAGTGTATAAGTAAGTAAGTTACTAAAGTTTAGATCAGCAGTAATTTCATTTTTCACATCAACCGTTCTGTGAGTTTAATTTTAGATATTATAGTATTTATTAATTATTTAAAATAATTTTGCAGTATTCACCTGATGATTGCTTGTTTAATCAAAACATAATAAAACAAAATTGCAAAGAATGTATGGAATTAAACTATAAAAACAAATGTTAACAACAACGAGAAAAGGAGTTGACCCCAAATGAGACTTCTATAAGAGTAAATTCTAAGATATACTTAAAATGTTTGGCGTTGACCGCATATGCAACGATAATCACCATAACCGCAAATGCAACGACCGCATCTGAGACGACAACATAATTTTACCTTAAATGTTTTTTTCTTAAACATTGCTTGAACCCCACAACATTTTTTTGTAGAGATAATCGCTAATTTTCTAGTCACGTGGAAAGATTATTTCCAACTTCAGTAATATTGCTTTTTATTATAATAATTTGTTGACATTTGAAAAATGTGTGTAGGTGCCGGACGATGCAATAATCAGTCATGATAAAAATTTTATTTGAATAATTGTTGGGCGCAATGACCGTTTGCATTTTTTGATCCATCAAAGCATCAGATGTTGGAAATAATCGCCAAAAACGATCAACAGTAATTACATAAATGGTGATAATTTTTTGATAATTTTAACTAGATACACGAATCTTTGTTGCTATGATAAGTGCTAATCTAGTTAAAATTATAAAAATAAATTATTACCACGAATGTAATTCGGCGTGATTATTTTTTAAACAGTAGAAGTAGTAGATAGGGTTTGATGGAGTTTCCAGATGAGTGTCCTGTTATGTTTAACAGGTGTTGCTCACCTACTCCACTTTTAGCTAGTTGTGTTACAGCAGAAGAACGATTTGAATGGTTTGTGAAAAAATAGTCGCTGTAATCGGCTACTAGCAAATAGTCAGTGTAATTTTGATGCTACTAGCAAATAATGATGCTATTGGTCGATTTGAATTTTTTTCTCATTACCATTGGCTGATAGGACTGTTTAAAAAATAATCACTTATAATACCATGAGTAGTCAAAGGTATGTCGACTATTTTTGCGGTGGTGTCACGAATGTCCATTGCGCTTTGGTACGATTAGGACGAGTGCGCTAGCACGAGTCCTAATCCCAAGCGCAATGGACATGAGTAGTGATACCACTGCAAAAATAATCTACTTAACTTTGACTAAGAATGGTATTCGAGGGACTATTTAATGAACCAAACTACTTTTTCAAATTAGTTTTCAGTAAATCTAGCAACAAACTACGCAATTTCTATAGTAACAGAACACTAATATTGACTTTTTCTAATAAAAATCGCATTTGTTAAAAATAGTCACTTGAATACCTTCTAGGAAGATATATCCACTGATATTTTTTTGATTGGTCAAGAAACGTCAGAATTCTCGATTTTCATTGGTCACTTTTTGACAGATGACAGGTGAATTGAATAGTCAAGGGTAATACCACAAGCAGTGGATATATTTTTGACAAATATTTTGTCGTTTCCATGTAAATTATTGCGTTTAAATTTCACGATACAAAATCACATCAAAAATGTCACGAGCCGAAGGCGAGTGACATTTAAATGTGATTTTGTTGAGTGAAATTTGCAATAATTTCTATGGAAATGGCAAAATATTTAAAAAAAATATATCCACTTCGAGTGGTATTTGGGACGACTATTTAACAATATTAATACATAACGATTAACTTTATTGAAAAATATTGCAACAATTAATATAATTATTCATTCTCAATTAAATTCAGCGGAATACTTCCAAAACACAGCATTTTAAAATTTTTAAAACAAGCCACACAGTTTGTTGGGGTTTAGTGTTACGTAACCTAGCGATATCACTAAGGACAGAACATCGTTGCTAAACGATACTTCGCAACAAGGCTATTTATTTTTTGAGTACGTACATTGTTTTGCGAATATTTTGCATGGTGCCCAATATTCAGTGATATACTGCTGTTATTGGTTGAAAAAAGCAAATGTCTGCAATGTGATTGGCTTATATGTTATACTGTTGAATAGTCAGAAAAATACAAATTTCATTAGGAACTTTCTAATAAGAAATGTAAAAATAGTTTTCATAGCTAAGTACCTACAATTACATACCTAGGTATAATTAGGTAATTTAAGTATGTAATTAGGTAATTAATATTACAAATGGCCATTCATTATCTTTCTAAAGGAATTCCAAAAAATAAGGTTGTCACTTTCACCACAGTAAAATCAAGATTGTATGATTAAACCGATTACACAATTTTTATTGTGCTTGTCTCGAGCTTATACCTAAATTCAAATACTAAGAATAAAGTACATGATGGTTCGAAAATTAATATTGATGTTTGTTCAAAATATTTATTGAAAAATATATAAATGTAATATTGCAAGACAGATAAGTACCTACTTATGTAGTACAGTATGCCAGTGTATAGTATTCCAACCAGAAATTGGAAAGCTATTTAAAATCAGGCCAGCATTGAAAACAGTAAGTCACTTCGTAATTTAATTCATAAAATTACTGTTTGATCGTCATTCAGTGACACTTCGATAATAACCTTCAAATTTGACAGATGTATTGGGAAGTTTGGAAGATATATACGTTTTTCAAAATTTTCTATGCTACTATACGGTTTTAAAAACTCAACTAGTACCTACTTAAATCATGCACAATGTTACAATGCCTTAATAAAACAGTTACATGTACAATTTACAGATGAACTGTCATTATTTGAAAGCTGATTGACATTAGAATATTATTTACTAATTGTATGAAACCAACTTAGACATGACTTACACTTTTCATGGTGCACTGGATTTTAAATAACTTTCCAATTTTTTGTTGGAATACTATACCTTATGAACAATTCGCTTTATTCGTAGCTGAATTTAAGTATACTATAATTGATAAATCTATGATTCATAAATGTAAAAAGTGTGTTCTTTCAAGGTGGCTGCAAGCATGCTCTGGCATTCTTGATGTGGGTGCATGAAAAAAGCAGCCTGCCGGCTTCAACCGAAGTTGAATGTTACTGGAAGAAGCCGAAACTATCTGGAGTTGGTAGCACACTGAAGTTTGTAACTTTAAAGGATTTTGGGACTGGAAAATCCTACAATGTTCCTGGAGCCTCCACGTTTGAAGAGGAATTTATTGCTGCAGCACAATCAGTAAACCCCAGACCAAACTCCCAGTGCCTGAAATATTTTGAAGAACCTGACAAACTTAGAAAATTAAGCATGCATCGGTTGATGTTTTTATTTGTTAAGAAAGAAGTGGTTTATTCAGATTTTTTAATGTATGCTTCTACTGTACTGGAAGATCATCTCTGCAGTGAAGGAGAAAAGGCTACCAGAACGCAGGCTGACAGCGAACTGTGGCACGAGTTGCGCTATGGTCGTATTACAGCTTCTAAGCTGTATGCTGCAGCTCACTGTAAAACGGCAGAGGGAACGCTTGTTGAGCAAATATTAGGGGCATCAAAATTGAAGCCCACTAGGTTTATGATAAGGTGCCAAGTATTAGAATCGGAAGTGTTACAAGAACTGCAACATAATTTGCAAACAAGTTTCCAACGGGTAGGGTTACTCGTAACAGCCGAACATCCAGAACTAGGTGCTTCACCTGATGCAGTCGGTGATGATTGTGTTGTGGAAATTAAGTGCCCCGGTAGTGACAAGAGTTTTAAAAGTTATATATTGCAAAATAATCAAATTGCATCTAAACACAAAGCGCAACTTCAGTTGCAGATGATGATTTTTAAAAAGAATAAGGGAATTTTTTGTGTAGCTGATCCCAATTTTGAACAGAATAAAAAAATTCATGTAATTGAGGAAGATTATGATGCAGCGTGTATTGCAGGTATTGTGGCTAAAGCTAAAAAATTTTGGAAAGAATCTGTATATCCAGTTCTTTTAAAGAGTGTTAAATAATTGAATTCTGAGCACATTACTTTTTTTATTGTTTAAATTATAGTTTAAGTTATATTTTTTATATTTGTAGGTTTGTAATAAATAAGTGTCTTTATCAAATTTTCTTGTTTTATTTTTTATTAATTTTTATTTACATGTTATTTCTTTATTAATGCACCTTCAAATTAATTAAAGCTGAAGCAATTATAATTATTTTATCCATATTTACAATAATTTTATTATTAATGCAAGAATGTGGTTTCAATATTTTAAACTCCCTTAATCTTCTAATAACCCTTTCGATGTGGATCCTTAAAGCAGCTATTCTTTTTGTTTGCAGCACCTCTTCTTTTGTGCTTTTTAATCCAGCTGCAACACTAGGTGATCTAACTAATGTACAGTTGAGAGGTTGTAGAATTACATCCATTCTTTTAAAACCTCGATCAGCCATTACAGAACAACCTTGAGGCAGGATATTTAAGTATCCACAATGTTCCACTATGACCATGTCAGAAGTTCGGCCACCAAATCCACCAGATACATAATTCACTAAGCCATCTGGTGAAGAAGATATTAAATATTTTAAAGTGTTTGCTTTTTTATATTCAGACCAAGTGCAACTTTGTTTTATAGGATCGGTTGGTTTTTCAATTTCAATTTCAAAGCAATCGATTATACTTTGGACATTGCTATAACGGCTTCTAAATGCAATTGGAAGATTTTGCTGGATATCATCCGAATGATGCCAAATAATTAATCTTTTTAAGCACTTGGCAATTGGATCAACTGTTGTGTTAAAATATTTGCCGGCAACACTTTTTGATATTCCAAAATCGTCTGCTAGCTGTTGGAATGGTCAGTTGGTTCTAATTTTTTTTAACGTAACGAAAATATGAACCTCTGTACATTTTATATTTCTTAATAATAAATTTACTAAAAAATAAACATCCTCTGGTATGCCTAAATAGAATAAACTTTTGTTCTGCACAATATACGTTGATCCATCAGCTAACTTCTTCCTGTAATTTTCATCTACATCAGTACTATCCCAAGAAACATCGCTGTTTGTAGAACTTACAGAGAACCCTGACATAGTTACGGACACATCACTAGAGGTATCGCTTGCTGAAATAGACGTGTTGAGACAAAACTATGTGTCGAATGGTGCATTATACAGAAGTGGTGAATATTTTATAGGAGAAGAAGCAGTTGAGGCGTATTTAATTTCCCTTTTTGTTAAAAGATCACACTGAACAAATTTACTTCTAAACTTGGGTGTACACTGTATGCCAACACTTTGCGAACAACTTGACTTGACATGTGGCTCTTTTAACACTATATTATTGGCAAAGTTGCACAATGCAGTTGCTGCTTCTGTGTCTTCTAAAGTATATTGTGGGGTTTCTTCAGGTACAGGAAAGTTGCACAATATATTTCCAGCTTCTGAGACTTGCGGTTGGGTTTCCGAATGGGTTGTCGTAGCTAGCACGGATTTGAGCAACTTTCGTCTAGCTCGTTTTCAACGTCTTCTTCTAGCTAAAATGTATTTTGTTCAACGTTTCACATTCCATGATCATAAAAAAGGCAGGCATACTTACGTTGAAATGATCTTCACACAAATAGGCTACAGTTTGGTTAGACAAATCTGTTGGTGTTCGCCTAATTGCTATAAGCCATGCTTGTCTTCTTTTTATGTTTTTTTCATTGCCCCCTGGTATTGTAATAAATACTTTTGTTGGGGTTGTCACCCTTGTGTTGTTGCACATGGGCACAAAGCAGTATTTGTAAGCTATTTTTGCCATAGGTACTTATTAAAAAAAGCGAAATAGTTGGATTGCACGCTTGTACACAGTAAGGTAGCGTGGCTCAGTCGCTTAGCTCGCTGGGATGCTGATCCACGTTCCTCTAGATGGCCAGGTTCGAATCTCGCTGGGGCTGTGTACTTTAGCGTTTTTAGAGACTAAAAATAGTCGTGGAAGGCAACGGGATACCACCACGATGCCACCGAAACTATCCCCAGGATGTTTCCACCCCATTCAAGCAGGGCCGAGCCAAGGGTATCTGCCGCCCGGGTGCAAGATATAGTTTGCCGCCCCTATAACGTATAGCTCCTTAGACGTAAATAGTGTTAATTTTAAAATTCTGCGTTGCCTTGATAACTGTAACTTGTTTTAAAAAATAAAAAAATATAAAGGTTATTATAAACTTTATTATTTGTATAAATTAAAAAATTAAATATTTAAAACAACTAACATAATGCTTTAATAGTTATAAAACAAAGTATTGCTTAAATTATTTATTATTAGTAACTTAGAAGTTATAAACATGAACTAAAAACTACATAAATTCTAAATTTAAATATCAAAAGCGACTTTTCTTGCTTTTTTAATTGCAAATTCTCGTATTAAATCCGTCATATCTAACGCCTGGCAGATCTCTTCCTCGATGCTTATTACAGCCAAATTTGTAAGTCTGTTCTGGCTCATAGTAGATCTCAAATAGTTTTTAATTATTTTTAATTTTGAAAACGATCTCTCACCATGAGCCACAGTGACAGGCATCGTTAAAAAAATTCGTAGGGCTACAGATAAATTCGGGAAAGTGCTAATTAAATCATTAGCCACAAGGTATTCTAAAGTTTCCTTGGCCGAAGTCGTATTGCTTTTATTATAAATGGACAATATTTCAATTTCATTGCACAAATCAATTGCATTAACATCCATTTGTTTTGTAGATGAATCGGTTAATTTAATTTGTAAATCCATACAACATTTCATTAATTCTTCTTTATCTATAGATAAAGAGCCTAAATTATTTAAAAAGCCAAAACAGGAGTTGCACTCGTTTAACTGTTCAAATCGGTCATTTAATTTTGATATTACTATATCAAGAATATAAAAATAAAAATTGACTTTGAAATTCAACTCTGGTGATTCGATTGATTCATCTCTATGTTCATAATAAAAAAAACCTTTGCTTTTCTCGGTCTAACCAAGCCTACAGCTGGAAAAACACTTTCGCAGTCTATATCTTCAGCAATTTTTTTTGCCTCATTAAGCATAGCTGTAAAACTACCTTCAGATCGTATTTCAATGAAAAAAATTTGAATTTCTGTCAACATTTTTACAGTTTCTGGTAAAATAATATTAGATTTTTGCATGATATTGCTTACAGTGTTTATTTTTGATAAAATATTGTACCAAATTACTAGAGAACACACAAATTTATATGATTTTATTTTATTAATTAGTGACTTTGCAAGGTTTTTTGTGTCATTGTCTCTTGATGTATCATTATAAAGGGAAAAGAGAGCATCATAAATTTTTTCTAAATTAAATCTAAGGGTTTTAATGGCATCGATTCTACTCTCCCACCGTGTATCAGATAAAGGTTTTACAGTTATGGTAGGAAGTTCTTTCATGAGAATATGCCAACGGTAGGTGGAGGCTGAAAAAAAACATATATTTCTTGAATAATAGCAAAGAAATTTGTTACTTCAAGCGAACTTTTCGCAGCATCATTGACAACTAAATTAAGACTATGAGCTGCACAAGGGACAAAAAAGGCTCTAGGATTTATATCAAGAATTCTTTTTTGCAGCCCATTATGTTTGCCTTTCATGTTGGCACCGTTGTCATATCCCTGCCCTCGCATATCCTTAATATCAATATTTAATTCTTTTAAATAATTCAATAAAAAGGCCGTTAGTCCTTCACCAGTTGTATCTGTAACTGGGCAGAACCCTAAAAAATGCTCTCTAATTTCTATACCCTTTGAAATATCATTAATGAAAACGAACCTGACAACTACAGTTATTTGTTCTTCGTGACTCACATCAGGTGTACAATCTAATATAATTGAATAATATTTACACAATTTTAAAGTTTCGATTATATTTTGCTTGACTTTTTCACCTATTAGACAAATTAATTCATTTTGGATTTTATCACCTAAATAATGTGGCATATTATTGGTATCTTTTTGAATTCTGCCAATATGTTCCGCCATTATATTATCGAATTTTGCAATTGATTCAATTAGCTTCAAAAAATTACCATTGCCTTTTTCGAAAAGTTTTTGATTACTTCCTCTAAAAGCTGCATTTTGTCCAGCTAAATACTGTATGACACAAATGATTCTTTCAATAATTGACGTCCATCGTTTTTTTTTCAACTTAATTAAATTTTGGTTGACTGAGTCAACAGTTGTCCCTTTTTCAATCGATTTTTTTAGCTCGACCCATTTCTTAACACTCTCAAAATGCCCCTTACTTTTTTCGTGCCTGTCTAAATTTTGAGATAAGTGTCGCCACTCAGTATAACCTTTATCATCGTTAAAAACATTATCAGTAACTTTAAATAATTTGCAACAAAAACAAAATACAGAATTATTTGACTTAGAATAAACTAACCATGTTCTAGGAACTTTTTCATTATTGCTTAATTTTTTGTCATAATAAGTAGTTGAAAAAGATCTGTTTGAATCGTCTAATGGAAATGCAATATTTTTCAATTGTAATGGCCCCAATTCAAGAATAGACATTTTAATGTTATCTGTTAAAACTTGCGGCCAAAGAGCAGGATCTTTCAATATTTCCATCCCAGCGTCCTCAGCAGCAACCTCGGTTGGTGGTGGTGAATCCGGTGTGTCCTGTGCATCCGCCTCGGATTTATTATTTTCTTGCCCTATTTCTGGATTTTCCATATGCATGTCCTTGTTCGAATCAAGCTGTTCCTCCACTTGCAGGCTTGTTGATGGTTGTTCGGCTGCAGCCGCCGTGGAAACAAAAAAATTTTTTAAGGAGCGAGCCAGTCCTTTTTTAATTTCGTCTTTTTCGGACTTTCTTTTTCGATACTGAAAGCCGGAAAGTCTCTTTCTGCCATCGGCCATCTGAATTAAGCACAAATAAATTCTAAGGATAGCGAAACAGAAAAATAAGCAGAAAAGTTCAAATGTTTAAAATAATGAAAAATACTTACGTTTTAAAACTTTCAACTTTAAAAAGCACTATATTATTTAGCTCTTGCTTGAAACGTTTAGCCTTTTTATTTCTGCTTAGTTCAGTACAATCTTACTAGCATTCAATCGCAAACTAAACTAACCCCCAATTGCCCTTTTTAAGTTTGTTATCGTATATGCCGGCGGCATGCATGAGCATGAAGCATGTTGCAACAAAGCACAATTACACAATTTACTCATTATTTTTGTGTCTAAAGAGGGCCGCTTAGTCTAGCTGATTTCGCTGATCTATATAGTTTCGTGTTTCATGACGCTGCACCATAGCGACAGAGCGATAACTCGTGTGTCGGTATAATCACCGTGTACAATAGCAAACGGCACCGACGCGACGTGTTTATAATAAAAATAAATTATAAGTAATAAATTATTATTGTATGCTTGCCGCCTTAAAAATGCAACCGTTTCTCTGTATCAAGTTACCTTTATACGAAAAAAAGCCAGACACAAGACTATAACTTGATAAAAAATGTTGCATTTTCTAATGCCGCAAGGCACAAGCATACCTATCTTAAATTTCTTTCATTTTTCATTTTGCCGCCCCAAATAGTTTGCCGCCCGGGTGCTGTGCACGCTTTGCACCCCAGGCACGGCTCGGCTCTGCATTCAAGGTTGGAAATCGCCAACGTGCTGCAGTATTTACATAGTGTACCTGTATAATACTTTAGTAAGAGTAGAGCAAACAGCGAAAAATGTTGGATCATTTTTTCATGGCTACCATGATTTAAAGATATATTGAAAAACAAGGTTGGTAAAACTGACACACGAGTTGTCAATTTCATCAACTTTGGAAAAAAAACTATTAATTTGACGTAAAGTGTCAATATAAACCGTAAATTTTCAAATTATTCTTTAAACTTTTATTTCATCATGACTGATTGTAGCGTAAAGGGCTGCAGGAATAGATCCGAGGAAGGATTTATACTTAAATCCGTTTCCAAAAATGCATCTACACGGGCTGTTTGGAGCAGAAACTTAAGAGTGGATTTGAAAAAGAACTCTTGGATATGCGAAAAGCATTTTTCGAAATCGCAATGGAAAGTTTTTGGTGTTAAATTATCTTCCGGTGCTGTACCTACAATCCTTGCAAGACCAAATACGTCTTCCGAAATATCAGGTGATGAAAAATGTACAGAAAAGGAAGAGTATATTTCATCTTCACCTAGAACTGGACAAACCAATATAAAAATCAAATACAGAAATTTAAGGAAGCAATATTTCGTTCTTAAAGCAAGTAACAAAAAATTAGCTCATCGACTCTGTCTTCAAAAACAGGAAAATAGAAAATTAAAAAACGAATTTGCAAACATGTTTACAAAAGACCAAATTAGTGCAATTAAAGGCAAAAAATTTAAGAAGTGTTCAAATGAAACAATTACTAAATCATTAAAATTAAAATTTGCGTGTGGTGGAAACAGATATTAAGCCAAGTCTTGAATACTGTACTGCTTCAAAGTCATATTTTGGACGTATAACTCTCCTTGATCATGAAGGCATAGCATCTAAGGCGCTAGTCTTCATGTTAAGTGGAATTACTACACGATGGAAGCAAGTAGTTGGTTATTATTACTCTGGAGATAGTACCAATGGCGAAGTTATAGCAAACGAATTGAAAAAAATTATTCAAAAATAACAACAGGATTAAACATCCTGGCAATCACTTCAGATATGGGTGCCACAAATCAGGCCATGTGGAAAAAACTTGGTATAATGGCAGGAAGATCCTGTAAAATACAATATTTTATTATAAACCCAATTAATAACCAAAACATTTATTTTTTGGCAGACGCGCACCACTTGTTCAAGAATATAAAACAATGTTTAGTGCAAAATAAAATTATTCAGATACCAAAATTCTTTGTAGAAAAGTATAATTTGCCTACTAATTTAGTGAAATCTGAACATATAGTAAAGTTTTGTAATGATGAGAGTGATTTAGATTTAAAATTTTCACCAAAATTAAATATCGCACTTTTGAATTCTGGGCATTTCGTTAAAATGAAGGTGAGCAATTCGTACAATGTCTTAAATTGGAATGTAAGCTGTGGCATAAAATATGATGCAGAGGAAAATGAAGACAAGTCTTCATTAACCACTGCTTGGTTTATAGAATCAATTTTTAAATGGTTTGAAGTGGTAATGTCTAGATCCTATATTTCAGCAATAAGTAAATATGTATAATGTGGCAGTTTATGAAAAAACTCTAATATTTCTTTATGAGATAATAGACCTAACTATTTACAGATTTAAAAGTAAATTCTAATGCCAATGGAAAATCAATATGGAAGCCAATTCAAACTAGGGTAATTTTTACAACAACATCTATAATAGATTTACAAGATGAAAGAGGGTACAAGTTCTTGCTGACATCAAGATTTTCTCAAGATTGTTTGATCAGAATGAGACATCCAGTTCCCACTGTACTACAATTTAAACAGGACTTGAAATTAATATCTATTTCGCAATATTTGACAATACCAAATAGCACAAGTTATCATGAAGACGAGCGGATGATACTTGTTGATGGTTTTTTAAACTATATAAAAGAAAATAAGCAATCAAATTCATCCGACAATAAGAAAGAGGAGTCAGTTTTTCCAAGTAATTGGAATGCCCGCAGAAATGAAATACCTATAAGAGAACAAAATGCTCTATACAACTACGGTGACCACGTAGTAAATAGCATGAGGAAGAAGAAAAATATTTGCAAAAAATGTTTTTCATCTTTAGGGATAAAAAGAATAACTAATCACCCGTACACTAAATTTGTAGCTTTGAAGGAGTCTAAGGTTGGAATTCTTGTTTATGTTAAGCCGGATGTGTTCCAAATTGCCGTTTTAATAGAACAAATGTTCAGAAATTTAAAGTCCTATTTACCAAGTAGTAACACTAACTTTATAAGAATAATGCAAACTGAAATTAATTCCAATCAAAATTTTCAGTTAATTAATTTACCCAAGTGTTGTAGCGTTAAATCAAAATTTACTTTAAGATTCATGGTTTACCAACTGAAAATTTATACTAGTAAGCTGAAGGCTCAAATAAGGAAAGAACAGAAAATAAAATGGTCTAGCAAAAGTCATGGTATGAGAGACTGCATCAAAAATGTTAGAACTTCCAAATAATATTAGATTAGATTATTTTATTATTACTATTAGATTATTGATTAGATTGTTCACTAAAGTTATTAGTTCAAAAAACTTGTTTTTCTACTCACTGTATAGAAAGTCGGCTTTTGTGCCCTAGTTTTAGGAAACAAAACTGTCGATTTCCCACCAGCGGGAGCCAATTTTTATTTGCTCCCGGCGGGGGCCATATCACACCAAAACTTTACAACGTTATGCTGATTTGGAAATTAGACAAAATGTCACTACAGAAATCTAGAGTCACGGTAATGATTTACTAAAGCAACATGTGTTCGAAGAAAAAATCATATATATATCACTGGAGAAAAGGTTCATTTCCTCCCTTGTGTTTAATGCCCTCCGCTAAGGCGTCGGGCATTAAATTCACACGCGGGAGGAATTTAATACCTTTGCTCCCTAGATATATAAATAGCTATTAACGTTTTTTTTTGTTTGTTTTTAGCATAAAAGGCAAATTAAATTATTATTAATGTTTTATTTATTTTGACATAAAAATAATTATTTTGTCAAATTCATGGTTTCCATTAAATCTCGATAAGTCTTGAAAAAGTGATCTAACCAATCTGAAAGAATTTCGCTATTTGCTCAACTCTTACTAAAGTATTATGCAGGTACACTAGACCTGTCTAAATGGCGGTTTTTTCCACATGGCCTAATTTGTGGCACCCATATCTGAAGTGATTGTCAGAATGTTTAAACCTGTTGTTATTTTTTGAATAACTTTTGTCAATTCGTTTGCTATAACCTCGCCATTGGTACTATCTCCAGACTAATAATAACCAACTACTTGCTTCCATCGTGTAGTAGTTCTACTTAACATAAAGACTAGCGCCTTAGATGCTATGCCTTCATGATCAGAGAGTTATAGGGCCAAAATATGTCTTTGAAGCAAAACAGTATTCAAGACTTGGCTTAATATCTGTTTCCACCACACGCAAATTTTAATTTTAATGATTTAGTAATTGTTTCATTTGAACACTTCTTAAATTTTTTGCCTTTAATTGCACTAATTTGGTCTTTTGTAAACATGTTTGCAAATTCGTTTTTTAATTTTTTATTTTCCTGTTTTTGGAGACAGAGTCGATGAGCTAATTTTTTGTTACTTGCTTTAAGAACGAAATATTGCTTCCTTAAATTTCTGTATTTGATTTCTATATTGGTTTGCCCAGTTCTAGGTGAAAATGAAATATACTCTTTCTTTTCTGTACATTTTTCATCACCTGATATTTCGGAAGACGTATCTGGTCTTGCAAGGACTGTGGGTACAGCACCGGAAGATAATTTAACACCAAAAACTTTCCATTGCGATCTCGAAAAATGCTTTTCGAATATCCGAGAGTTCTTTTTCAAATCAACTCTTAAGTTTCTGCTCCAAACAGCCCGTGTAGACGCATTTTTGGGAACGGATCTAAGTATAATAGTCCAGTCAAATTAGACAAATTTACGGCAAACTTTCGGAATAATTCAAAGTGAGCTGAATTTTTGTGTACACCTTTATTTGGTGTTTTCAAACAACATTCGAAAAGTACCGTTGATTTGACCTTGAGATTCGTGAGTTATAGGGTGCAGATGTGGGAAAAATTTGGTTTTTCGCTTATATCTTCTTTTCTATTGACTTTAGGTATATGACATTGTACAGAGAAATTGAAGGGCACAAAATTCTGCACAAAAAAGTACTGGGTAGTTTTTTTGTAGGGCCGACCGTTTCTGTGAAAACTCGCCATGAACGTTGATCTGAAGGATAACACTACAGAAATACCGAGTTCCACAACTAATTTGAGGTCTGGAATGTAAAAATATACCATGAGGTGAATCGAAGGGTCTTTTTCGTACACTATTAAGACAACAATGTTTCCAAAATAAAATAATTCAAGGAAATCGCTTGGAAGGCAGCAGCTGCATCTTCCCTCTCCTATTCGGCATCAAGGGTCGACCGAGGGGTTTCTACCTGCGGTCCGGTCTTGTTCTAGCGTGTTCCCAGCGTAGCCTGTAGAGTCTGCCTGCAGCCTGTTTAGCGTGTTAGTATTTAATCGGTTGTGTCGCAAGAAGTACGTGTATAACGCATAATTTTTGAAATAGACTTAGTTGCCGCCGAAGCAAAATATCACAATCATTGCTTCGTGAAACTCTGTGCACCAATAACTGACCATAAAGTAGGTCGCCTAATAGATGGTGATAACAGCGATGGAACAGATATTTTCTTACATCGAAAATAATGAAGATTGGCAGTTTACTTTAACTGAATTAAAAGGAGCGTTAACAAATAAAATCGCAAACGGCAAAACGATTAAAAAAAAAAGAAGAAAGATGGAGACAGAATTGCAATTACAACAAAACAAGCCGGACAATGTATCATATGTTTTCGTGATACTAGTTACGATATTTTGAATAAAGCTTGGTATGATTCGAAAAAAGAAAATGCAGATGAGAGATTCAGGGTTTTGGAAGCAGCAGCAGCAATTCTTCGCCAGGACATACGAACCCAAGTTTGCATCACTTCCGACTATCCTTCAACTATCACTATGTTCGATAACGTTAATGATTCTATTCCTCATAGCTTATTGGTTTTTATTGAGAAGATTATTTTAAAGAGTAGAAAAGGTAAATTAGAGTCACCAAAAAAAGATTTGTACGACTATCAGCCGTTCTATCATGACTGCGGTCAATGCTAGGTCCTTCTTGTATTCTTTACAACTTGTAGATCTCTTCGTACTCCTGATAGCTCGTACGCCAGTTGATAGAGAAATTTATTTTATGAAGCCAAACAGAGAAAAAGTTCCACAAAGAATTTACTCATCCCAAAGTTGTTACCAATATAAATCCAGTAAACATCATCTTTTATTTTTACATGCTGTCTCCGGGTGTGACACAACGTCAGCTCTTATTAGTAAAGGTAAAACGACAGCTTTGAAGCTGTTAGAAAACCGCCAAGATTTGCAAGCTGCGGCTCAAGTTTTCACACAAATAGATTCCTCACACGAATTGATTTCTTCCAATGTGATTAAATTTTTACTGGCATTATATGGTGCTCCAATTCAAAAAGTGTATATTGATCAATATCGTTACATGTGTTTCACGAAATTAATAGGTACGTAAAAGTAACCCGGTGAAATTGAATTTATTGCCGCCAACAGATAGTGCAGCTAAAGAGTACCTTTACAGAGTTTATTTTCAAATACAAAAGTGGTTGGAGAATGAACTAAACCCTATTGAGTGGGGATGGACATTAAGAAACGATGTATTGGAACCAAAGAAAACAATGCAAGCTCCCGCTCCAGATTTTTTTCTAAACATGATCTTCTGTAATTGCACCAAAGGTTGTGGGCCATTGTGTGGATGTAGAAAGTTGGGGATTAAATGCTCGTCATTGTCATTGCAACGAACAACCGTGTTTAAATGCCAATGCAATTGAAAACATCTTAGAAAACCAAGTTGATGAAGGAGAGAATGAAAACCGATTAGAGACATTTTCTTCGGATTATCTGGAACAACGCGACATAGAAGGAGAGGGAGAAGAAGATGAATAAAATTAACATAACGCTATTTTGACTGTTTTAAGAATATAGAGGATATTTTGACCGACTGAGGCCGTGGATTAGGCCTGAAATGGGATACCACATTTTAAAAAAAAAACGCGCCTCAAAGGTGGTGTGGAATAGGGTACTTAGTATTGAACTCATAGTTTCAACGCTATACTAAGCGAAAACGGTCGATCCTACAAAAAAAACTATTGAGTACGTTTTTCTACAGAATTTTGTGCCCTTCAATTTCTCTGTACAATATCATATACCTAAAGTCAATAGAAAAGAAGATATAAGCGAAAAACCAAATTTTTCCCATATCTGTACCATATAACTCGCGAAGCTCAAGGTCAAATCAAGGGTACTTTTCGGATGTTGTTTGAAAACACTAAATAAAGGTGTACACGAAAATTCAGCTCACTTTGAATTATTCCGATCAAAAATCCTTATTTGATTGGACTATAAATCCTTCCTCGGATCTATTCCTGCAGCCTTTTACGCTACAATCAGTCATGTTGAAATAAAAGTTTAAAGAATAATTTGAAAATTTACGGTTTTTATTGACACTTTACGTCAAATTAATAGTTTTTTTCCAAAGTTGATGAAACTGACAACTCGTGTGTCAGTTTTACCAATCTTGTTTTTCAATATATCATTAAATCTTTGTAGCCATGAAAAAATGATCCAAAATTTTTTGCTGTTTGCTCTACTCTTACTAAAGTATTATACAGGTACACTATATTTACATAGAGTCCCTGTATATAATAAGAAAGAGTTGAGACATGTGGATCCACAAATCAAAACCACTTGATTTTACATTAAACATGTAACATGGTTAGCTAATATTTCAAACACTAATGTCAATATGTGAAACGCAAAAAATTCATTGTCAGTTTACGTTTTTAGTAGTATTCTAGTTTCAACTGACCGACAAGCTCTAAGCTGCTCTGATGACATCCGGCAACGTAAGAAGGCAAAATGTAGAGGAACAAGATTCTCACATTGCTACTGAGAGTTCAAAGCGAAACTCTTGCAGTTATATCGTAACTACAATGGAAAACCATTTAAATGAAATCAATCATTCAAACCCCAAAAAGAAAACAGATGCTTGGAGTTCTATAAGCAGCGAGTTGGAAAACATTTTAGAAGACCACCGATACCTGCAGATTAAAATAGAAAAACTTGCTGCGATCATATTCTGATTTTAAAACTAACAGTAATAAGACTGGACGAAAGCCTACCCGTTTCTTATCTTTGCAAGGAATGGGTCAGTTAGTAGGACAAAAACCAAACGTGTAGCTTACATTCTTTTAATGTTCTTTCTGCAGATTCTTCTACTGGCACTTTTAAAGAAAGTTTACCTGCCCGAGCAAACTCACATTCTACAGAATACACAAATGCATCTGCGGAACTTACCCCGAGAAATAAAAGCAGGTGGTAGGAGTGAGAACACAAAAAAAAAAGACTATTTGAGAAGAAAGTTAACAACTTCGACGAGAGGATAGGCATAAAGAAAAAATGAAATTGCTGGAATGAACGATTTTAGTTGACAAAAGGAAATGTGAACTTCTTGAGACATATATCAAATTAAAAGAACAAGAAAAAAATTAAATTTCCTAATAGATTTAATTATTTTATTACTTATGTACACTTGCTTTCAAAACTTTCGCGTACACCTATTTTTCGCTGTATTAAATCAGGGTTGTAATTAATCAACTCTGACATTTAAATTTTTGAAAAGTCAAAATGCCTCGACTGACAGCACATGCTGTCAATGTCATTTTTAACCTAATCTCAAAATTACCCGTTCACACAGCTAAAATTTTGCAAAATCGTTGTTACTTGATTTTGAATGTGTACGCGAAAGCTTTGAAAGCAAGTGTACATATAAACATTTCAATATTACTCCTACGTTTTCTACAAGACTATTATGGAAACATGTTTACAAATAAATGATCCCTCCCTCCTCTTGAAGTCTTTACCATCATCAACTACTGTACTATCATCGTTATCATCACTGGCTACATCTTCTACATCGATAGTTTCATTAAACTCTTCTTTCATATTTACTGCAATATTATGAAATGCCCGTAGCAGCAACAACACATTTTACAATGAAATAAATTTTTTTATTTTCAAAGAATTTTAACCGTCTAAATTATCAACTAAAAATTCAAGTGCAAGCAGGAGAGCTATAATTGCACGAAATATAACAGCCGTACTGTGCACACTAAACCCGTGTAGACCCAACCAGTCCAATTTTCATTAGGTCAGTATCAAAAGATGTTGGAGTCATGCTAATGCAATTTTGATATTCTTCAATATACTTCAGGGAAAGCTCTTTCATGAGAAGCACCATATGTCTTCCTTCTAGCACGACATTTCTTTATCCACACGCTTTTCTTGGAACTAATTATTCATCTTTCCAGTATTTTTATCAATTCCTGGCACATACATTTTATAACAATTTTCAGTATTCGTTTACGAGCGTGTTCTTAGTACCACTCATTTTGGAGCTTAAACTGGACTGTCTACTTACGCAAAATACTAAAAAAATGCATTGTTAAAACACTCACTTTTAGTACTGGCTATTAGTTACTTGTTCCCATGTAATGTAACTGACCCTTCGGAATAATTATTTGTCACTAATAATACGAATATACTTTGAACGATTTTGAACTGACGTCAAAAGTCATGTCAAAATAACCTAAAATAAGGCATTTGAATAGCTTACGTCAAATTAAAATATAATGTGATTATTATATTATTTTTTAAAATTCAAGTACTCCATGGTTTGTGGATCCAACCAATCACAATGGGTTGCACCAATGACTCGACTCTTTCTTATTATATACAGGGACTCTATATTTACATATAGCCCCTATATTTACATATAGTACCGACAACGATTGATGTTGCCGCTGGGGCAAAATCACGTTGGTATCCCTTAAGTCCCTAGCATATTTAAAAATCGCCTAGGAAGTTGCATAATTAAATTAAAATGTGACATTGACAGTTGTCGTGTTTTTATTCATTTTTCTCTTCGGGGGCTAATTTGAAGTCGAGGACGTGGAAATGCCAGGGTGTTGTGTCAATAAGTGTAAAAATAGTGGCAGAAAAGGATTTCAGGTATTCAGATCTGTTATTTTTTCACTGTTTACACTGAAATTTACCGTTTAGTAACTTTTTATATTTTCATGTTTGCATCAGGTTTGCCCCAAGATGTCGCTACTATTTGTAATAGAGGGGCTATATATTTACATAGAGATCCTGTATAAGTAACCTATATACAGGGACTCTATATTTACATTTCCATCAGCGCCACCTTCCGTGAAGTAGCAGTACAAAGACGAACCAATACAGGTTTAGGACTCTACTGGCGCTATACAACATATAATAAGTTATACTTGAATTTTTGAGCCCGTGCGTGCACGTCATCAATCCGCCTTTTAGTAAGGTTTTCAGTACCAACACTTGAAAAATATAAAACTACTCCTTTTTTCAATAAAATAATGATTAATATTGCTTTTGCTAATAATATAGCTTCATATATTGCTATAGCCGTACATTTTTTGTTTTAATATTTCATAATTTCCATGAACAATAGCAAAAACTATAATACGTCGGGGTACTTTGTGTTTTCAAGTTCTGCTCAGGGAATTAACACGTACGCATGTCGCTTTTTAAAACGACTTATTTGTTATAGTGGTTTTGACAGGTGTTGACAGTGACATATAGTTTAGTTTGCATTTTAAAAATCCGTTGTTTTCATAAGGAGCATTGGGAACAAGTTATACTGTTGTTTTTCCGCTGCTACAAATTACTTACTTTGGGGAAGAGTTTAGTTGCTGGAAACGTATAGGGATCTTTAAGCTAAAATGTCGACCGCCTTACCCAGAAGGTCAAAAGAGCTTGTTGCCGCTTTGATAAGGTATTTTGAACGAGAAAGAGACAACGATGGTGCACTTATACCGCTAACTGCTGTGAGACAAGTAAGTAATTTACACCTGTAATATAATAATTCGTAATATAATGACCAACTTTCTAATGGTTTGGTGTTACAGAGAGTTGCCAATGCTTTTAATTTAAGCATACGAACAGTCTGTTCTATTTCGCAGACCTGCAAATCTGTATACTGTATACACCATGGTTCAAAATAGTAAGTTGATACACGTATCATCATAAAGGACAAAATAGCCGAAAAACGCCGCCTCAGGCAACGATGGAAACTTACCAGATCGGACCTCGACAAACGAGAGTATAATAGGGCCAGCAAACATCTAAAAAAACTCCTTAGTCAACATTAAAATCAAGGAATACAGGCCGATGCCTTTGCTGAATATCTCACCAAAGTGTTTACACCCTTCCCTTGTCAACTCCCGAATGAAGATGCCAAAGATCAACATAAAGAAATCTCCAGGATATGACCTGATCGCTGGGACAATTATCAAACAATTACCAACTAAAGCTATACAAGCCCTTACACATCTATATAATTCTATCCTCAGAATCCGGCACTTCCCAAGTCAATGGAAAACAACGCAAATAATCATGATTATGAAACCTGGTAAACCACCAAAGGAAATTACATCATACAGGCCCATAAGCCTACTCCCATTCTGTCAAAGGTCCTTGAAAAATTGATTCTGAATAGATTAATGCCAATTTTAGACGACCAAGAACTAATCCCTAACCATCAATTGGGTTTCCGTAAACAACATGGTACCGTGGAGCAGGTGCACAGAATAACGGACAAGATATACAGAGACTTGGAAGGAAAAAGATACTGCTCTGCAGTGTTTTTGGATGTCAAACAAGCTTTCGACCGAGTTTGGCATCAAGGCTTATGCTACAAGCTCAAACAATACCTACCCTACCAGATGTTTGAACTTCTGAGCTCATACATAACAAACAAGCACTTTTTGATAAAATACAAATACGAAAATACAACATTACACCCTATCTCCTCTGACGTACCGTAGGGCAGCGCATTGGGTCCCATCTTATATTTAATATACACTGCTGACCTACCCACATCGCGTCTAACGACATCAGCGATCTACGCAGTCGACATGGCCATTCTAGCCTCTCACATCAATCCACAAGCCGCCTCAAAGTATCTCCAAGCTCATCTCAACAAGATCCAATGGTGGGCCAACAAATGGCGAATCAAAGTGAACGAAGCTAAGTTCCAACACGTAACCTTCACTATGAAAAAAGAAAATTTCCCTCCAATAACACTCAATGGACACCAACTACCACACTCAGAGGGCAGTCAAATATCTGGGTCTACACATTGATTGGAGACTAACCTGGAGAACCCACATATTCACCAAGCGTAAGCAACTCGGCCTTCAACTCCAAAAGTTATACTGGCTCATCGGTAGTAAATCTAAACTATCATTGGAAAATAATCTCTTAATTTACAAAATAGTTCTTAAACCAATATGGACTTATGGGATCTCCCTGTGTGGTACTGCAGCTACTTCCAATTTGGCAATGCTTTATCGGTTCCAAAATAAAGTACTAAGAATGATCGTTGACGCGCCATGGTAATAATGTGATTTTAAGTGATCTACAAATTCCCACAGTGAAAAGTGAAATTAAAAATTTTAGTGCGAGATACAAAGACAGACTGACCGTTCACCTCAACGATTCTGTGCAGCACCTTATGGAAGATAATAATAAACCCAAAAGACTTAAACGTTTTAAGCCATCTGATTTACCTACAAGATTTTAACTGTAACTGTAAATTACTTTTGACAAATAGTATATTCTTTTCATAACCCATACATTACATATTAAAATAATAAAATTTAATGTTTTAGTTATTTTAAAATGATACTGAAATGATTTATTTGATTTAGTTGTTAAAATACTGCGCAATTCCAATTATTATTCTTTGTAAAAATATGTAAATTATTTGCTATTATAGTCAATTTATTCGTTATTTCATGTGGTACTCAATACAATGTTTTTACTAAAATAAATCGAGCAAAATTGTATTTTTAATTGATTTTAAGTTGGGTCCGAAAAATTACATAAATACCTGCAGAGTACCTGTTATAAGTAGCCTCAACAGATAAATAACATATACAGCGAGCAAGCAAAGTATCAGTTATAGGAAAATGCGCCTTATCCGTATACCTGAAGTGCGCCAATTCATTTCACACAAGCTACATCATTCAAGTTTTCAAAGTGCTGATTTTCTGAGGTAGTTTGGTCACTTAATTTTACATTAATTGTAATTATGTAAATTAATATGATGTTGTCTTTAGTTTTCCTGTTGTGGTTTTTTCTTTCATCTTTAAAATATTAATTTAATATATTCATTAAATTCTAACTGTTAAAGTTGTATTTTATCTACCTTTTACTTCACATTAAAATGCAATTTTATCGTCTAGACGATAAAAAATTACATATTCACCTTGTTGGTAGCACTGCCAAGCTATGTGAAATCCGAAATTTTGCAGGTTATATTTTGCATCAGTCTGTGTCAAACAACGTACTTTTAGTGACTGTATAAGGATCATATAAACATACTAGGAGATGATGTCATCAATATGTTATGACGTGCACGCACGGGCTCAAAAATTCAGGTATAGTGATACGTATTATTGTAATGATAATGTAAAAATGTAAATAAAAGCATAAGGCACTTTAAGAAGACACAGTAACAGGTAAGTCAGAGGATGCACTGTCGTCAGAGCCGCGGCCATTTGTAATTCTGACGTCATACGCGTGCTGTAGATTTTTGAATATTGGTCATTTTAAATAATTTATATTGAAGTAAATAAACAACAGATAAATTTTTTAGTTAGCAATGTGGTACTTTGAACTGTTGTAGAATGCATATAAATTATTTATTTTTTTTTGGAGCCTACCCTATTGGAAAAGGAAAAAAATACAATTCATAGATACCTATCTTGTATTCCTTTTTTCCATTTTTAGAAGATAAATTCAGCTAAAATTTTAAATTTCAAATGCCAGGCTAATCGTTTATATATTGATTAGTTGAGTCAAAAGGCAGAATTTTAATATTTTTATCTACGATCGTGTAAAAAGTGACAATTTTTTATACGATTTTCTGTTGTGAAAGTTGTCATTTATGGCACTAGTGCCATAAAAATTTTATTGCACAGAAATGTCAACGGAAGATTTGTCAGGAAAATGTTATTTATTAAGTGAAACTATAATATACAAACAGTGATGCATGTAACCTATCCTATAACATCAAATCTATCTATATAAAATTAAAAATCATTAACATTATTATCAATTACATAGTGTACATCTACACTAACCCTGCAATTTGTACAATTCTGTATTATCACTCTTGGCACTTTACTTGGACCGGGTTCGCCGATGGTATTTTGAATATTGTTCTCATTATTTGACGTTTGCTTTGACAGTTCAGTTGAAACTTCAGAAGTTTGTTCTCGTCTTTGTAAAATTTGATTTGAAATTATTCGTTTGTTGTTAATAGAGTCTTCTATGTATGACTCAGCCACCGAAGAACTTTTCCATCCGCCGTGTCTTTTTAAATTTAAAATATCTGCCCCAGCGTCCGCAAGTAGAGTTGCAGATGACCTTCTAAAAGAGTGACCTGTGTAGAGGGATTTGGTAACTCAAGGTATGTAGCAATCAAAGAAGGTATTTTGCCGAAAGTGTTAATGCCAACGGGTTGAACTGAGCATTTTCCATTTCGATAATAAACAAAGAGTCGCTCATGAGGAGTGTGTGTTGGACGAAGAGAAATATATTTTCTGTAAATGTCCATCATATTTTTTGTATCCTGTGTAGATCCTTCGATAATAAATGCTCGCGGTTTCCCAGTTTTTGAAGTTGGTATTTTCACTAACAACGTCGTACCCCTCTCTTCAACGTCTTTAAGACTCATTCTGTGTAACTCATCTCTTCTAACAGCTCCAGCAACTCAAAAAATGGCAGCTAACTAAAATTGACACAACTGTCAGTCTAAATTCAAATTAAATGATTTGAAAACTTACTTTCATCATCAAAAACCTGTCATCCAGTGCCTCTGTTAGAAATTTATAGACAAGCTACCTTGGCCCCTGTTGGTCAATATATATGTTAATGACATAAAGGAGTGCTTTCCTGTCTGCAACTTCCTGGTGTGCGTTAATGGCCTGAAGTTGTTCTACGGAGTTACGTCTGCTGCTGATTATCAAATGCTACAAGAATATTTAACTCATCTTTATAATTATTGTATTCTTAACGGTCTTGTACTAAACTTCGATAAGTGTTTCAGCATATCGTTTACACGACATTTGTCTAAAATTACATAATTATCAAGATTCCTTCGGTAGTAATCTCATCAAATCAGTGTCCAAAGTAAAGGATCTCGGCGTAGTCTTCGATTCTAAATTGATATTCGATCAACTATCTTACCAGGAAGCTGTTCATAAGTGATTCCAATAACCGATAAAATGCACAGAGATTTTAACAATAACATGACCGCATTCTTAAACACACTGCACATAATAATCGCTAAAAACTTATTGCAGAAGGTCGTTTTGCAGCAACACATAAATGTCAGAGGTTATTCACCCACCTTGAAAATGTTTCTCACGAATAGAAAAACCTACATTCGCTTGTTTAGAAACACAGTTTTTGCTTTTTGGAGTATTAGTTCAGTCAATATAGCAGAAAAAATGGCAATTCCTTGTAAAAGGTCGGGTAGTTTCGAATTTTTGATATATCATTTGGGTTGCCAGAGTGATGCAAAATCTAAGTTTTCGACTTTGGCACACCCCACAACTTCGAAAAAACAACAAAATTTAGTAACTTGTTTTTTTTTTCTTGCCGTTTATTTCAAAAACTAAACGTTTGTCGAAAAAAATCACTCTTACCTTTTTAAAAGTAGAGTAAATTTGCTACAGTTTGAGCACCTTTGTATCTCAAAACGTTCGTGATACTATATATACACGATACGATATTTACACTTCGTGAAGGAAAGCAACATTTTTAGTCGTCTTTGTGGTAGTCCCTATCTTGAAGTTAGAGCTAGTGAAGTAAGAACGTTACATAAATAACACTACTAACCCACTGTTTGTTCAACCCCTTTTGCAAAACAAAAGAAAAGGGACAGCCTGTAACACTGCCCCTCTTTTACCTACCTACACTTACTGAATTACTACTTTAATTTGCCCTGGGTTCGCTAGCTGATTCAGTCGGTATCTATGAGACTCATTTTTTCGTTCCCAGTGTAGCTAAGGGAAAGCTAATGTTATTTGAGACCAAACTAATATTATTTAAGGCCAGCTCGTGGACACGTGAAATGTTGTACTCACCGCAACGTAAATATGAATGACAATAAAAATCCCGACAATTTACATTTAATACATATAATCTGTAAATAAACAAGAACACAAAGAAAAGATACATAAAAACAAATACACAACGTAGGTATATACTACGCAGAATAGAGTACCTTATAATAAACCACAAACGTTTAATCGAGTCGACAAAGTTAATTTCACGCACCCCATAACGGTTGGTACTCGTCGCTGTCTATTCTTGTTTTACCGAGGACGCATTGTGATTCACGCTTCAAAATGCACACGCCGCAAAATAACGTGCAATCGTACGGTTTATTTCAGCAATGTTCGGCCAACTCGCAATTAACACACAGAACTAACCTGGTGGTCTTTTATTGTTCCTCTCGTAGCTCGGAGCCGCTGGCGGACCCTGTAACTTTGGCAGTCGTTAGCTTCTTCCAGGGGGTGCTATAATTCCTAGCTGGTCCCAGGCGAAGGTCTCCAGTTAAACCGTGGAGGTATCACGTACTATTTCACCTGGTTCGTTATCTATGAACGAATCATATTGGCCCGCGTTGTTCGCAGGTCTTTTAGCTTCTCTGCTTTCGCTGGCTTAGGCGCGAATCGCTTGATTCGCCGAGCTTGCTGGCTTGGGCGCGAATGCCCTCCTCCAAGCATTTATAGATTCACGGGCATACGAGAAGATGTGCCACAGGTAAGGTGTTTGGTCTAAAGGGGGCAGAGGGGGAGGGGGGCCGCGAAAACCCATTCAAACCCGCCTAATTGCCTCTGTAATTGGCCTATTTCAAAAATCTTAACGCCAAAAAAACCCGCGTTGTGCCTCCTTTACCCAACACAAAGGATTTTAAAAACGCGCGGTAAATAAAAAAATTATAGCAAAAAAAGCCTTTTTTATAATTTTTTTTTATTAAAATTGACTTTGGGGGTAAGAAAAAGCGAAGGGTGTAAAAAACTACATGATGGGACGCAGTCTTTTTTTCCCACAATCTGGACTCGGGCACATTTTTGTCCGGTGGTTAGGAGGCGAGGGGCGGGGGGTAAAATTTTCGGGCCCCTAGCAGAGAGACGAAAGGATTACAGTGTTTACACTTGGTTCATAATGAAGATCTATCGTTCCTCTTCATAATATATTTGTCTCAATTTCCTACGTTAATTAGGGCCTGCAGGAGCCCGAGATACAAATTAGAATCTGCAATGCATTTTATGCCGCGTAGCAGCGGGATGCCGGGGGCGTGGCTTACGCTCCCACTCCCGACTTTTGTACATTGCTCTACCTCATTAACGTATTGAAATACTTTTAGTGTCTGTGTGTGTAGGAGCGCAGTAAATTGCGGTTCAAAATTTTCAACCTTATTTTGGCCACATCTTCCTCAATTTTTGTCGGAATCGCTTACTTTTTTTTGTTATTATTCGCGTATTTCCCGAGTCTGCTCTTGCCACACACAGCGGAAAATAAAAAACGGGGCGACTGTAATAGCTTTGTTTTGTTATTGTTGGTCATTTAGGTTGATTATGTTATACAGATTTTTGAGTGTTCGAAGAGCTGCTGACTGTCGTCGATTATCCGTTGTTGATTATGACTTTTTCACCACAGAACATCAAGGGGGAGAACTGCAGCTTGCATGTTAACTTGGGTAAACACATGGATATATTAGTACAGGATACGTTCACTACATGTAAACGTACGTCGAATCTTAAAATAACATATCACGGAGTTCGGTACCTTCCCCCATTTCATTCTAACCTATATCACTTTATTTCTCTCTCCCTTTAGACGTATTTCATACAATGTTTCGTACGCTTAATTTTGAAGTTTTGAAATGAAAACGTCAGAAGTGTCATACAATTTCACAGTTTATTCTTCGAAAATTGAACTTTAGCAATGGTTTTGATTGCTATTATCAAAGAGAATATATCCTCTTTGGCTATTATTATCAACCGTAAAACTCAAAGGCGTTAGAGAGTGAATATCTTGCACACCCCCACACCTCATCGAGTGAGGTTATCAAGTGTTACCTGTTGAGGTTATGTTTCCTAATTTGTGTTTATATATACGATTACTTCTTTTCTACATTTTGTAGCATCTTGAGACCAAAAAGACTATCTCTGGCACCATGTAACATGAGTTAAATGTATTTTATCAGAATTTCTCTCAATGGCGAGTCCAAGTACCTCTCTAAAGGATAGCGCTATACGTAATTCACGCATTGAGAGTGACAGAAATAGATGGTACGTCTTGTTCAACTATATCAACGGCACGCCATATCTTGTACTTATATATCTATGGGTAAACACGAGTCGTGGCGCCACCTGTTATTCTCCTGGCAAACTATTAATGTTTGGCGCCTTTTTTTAAACAATACACACGTCACTTTATTTGGCGCCTACTTTTACTTTTAATTTTTTTGCGCCTTACTAATCTGTTTTTATTTTTGAATAGGAAATAATATTTAGGTAGCAATAAAGACGGAATAACAAAAGAAATTAATAATAATTAATAATAATACCTCTCGATTACAAAACAATTTTATTTTATTGAATCATCAGCATCACACATCTAAATCTTAACATACTTAACTTAGTGTAATTACAAGAATAGCACTTAAAACAAATTAAAAACTACATAATATTATAATCTTATTACAAAAAATCTAAATAATACAATACAGCCGCTTAAAACTACATAGCTTGAAATTTTTTGATTTTTTTTAAAATGGCCAGAAGATATTTTTTTGAGTTGCTTCTTGTCCTTTATAAATTTATATATAACAAGTCTTATACACGTGCTTATTATTGACGTATGACAATCATGGTCAGGGCAGAATTTAAAAGAACCTAGCTCATCGACATACAACAGCTTAATTTTATTTTCCAATAAATTTTCATGACCATGATGTTCTAAAAAACTATAAACAATATCATGGACGAGTTCTGTCAAATTTATCAAGAGTTCACTGGCATATTGTAACTGGTTTTCTTCAGTGAATTCTTTAAACTGAACAAACAAATGTTTATCGCTTATTTCTTTAGAAAAAATACTTCTGTGGCAAGTCTCACAGTCAGGGATGTCAATTTTTTTAAGTAACCATCCTGCAACATAAGCCTTAGCGTAATTTTCTTCATGTTCTAAAAATGAAATATCCAATTTTTGGTGTTCATCGACATCAGTAATACTATTTTCTTTCATATTATCTGAAGGATTGTCGTCAAGATTTTGGCAGATAAAATTGGAAATAAAGCTTAAATTACTGCAGTCATCTGCCTCACAATTTCCATTCACGACTGTGGTTGTTAAATTATTAATTACAACTGTTTTTAGAGCAGCAGTAAATTGCCTGCAGGTAGGGTTCGTGTTGAAAACACCATGCTGTCTCACAATGCCAAAGAGGTTCTCTAATGGATCTTGATTAAAAGATCGCAAAGGAAGAAAATTAAAATGCTCTTTTATATTGTTCCATATGAACATAATTGATCTAATTGTGATCTGCCAACCAGACACGAAAGAATATTGTTTTGTTACATCTTTTCCACTAGTTAGTTCTATTAATTTCCAGTGGCTAATTTTCCTCAACATTTCTGACCAAAAATTTAAATGTTGCGAATCATGTGATAATGCACATCTAAATTTTTTTCCGTCTGTGGGTCGTGCACTTGATGAATTCAAAGAATCGAACAAATTGTCAATATCACTGACAAATTGGGCAGTATAAATGGCCTCAGATGGCAAATCAGTGCTAGCGACAAACGTTTCTAAACAAGCAGCAACGGAGTAGCTTAACTGCTGAGCTGCAATTTTTACTTTCATTTTTAAATACGAGTCCTTAAAATTGAAATGTACTGCTCTCAATCGTGGCAATTGCGTAATGTTCTTTTTTGTTTGTCTATATTAAATGCCGACTGTATATACTCAAACATAGCATACTTGCCACTTTCAAATTCGAGCTTGCACCGGAGGAGACAATTTCTAGTATTTTTAAGTAAATGTGGCACATCAAAAATTGTACATATAGGATCTCCATTTACAACAAAATGAAAAGGAGATGGTCTAATAGTATTTTCAGTGCAGAGTTGGCTTAAGGCTGCTTGATTAGTAGTGCCTTGGTCACAAACAGTAGCTAAAACTTTTAAACCAATCTTCTGCAATTCTGAAATGACTTCAACTAAAATTTTTTTAAAATTTACTGTTGCAATTGTTGATGCAGTGAAATAGTAGGCAACAACCTGCTTCCAACTTTTTCGCACTCCTCTAACCATGAAAACTAGTGCATGATTTGCTGGTTTTAATGTTCGTCCCAAGCCGCCTAGATCTTCGTAACCATAAATAATTTGTTTGTGCTGGTCATATTGAAACCCAGCACTTAATGACATTTCGTCAAAAAGCAGGCAGCAAAATCTGTCATGTTCGTGCATTTTTTGTACATCTTTTTGAAAATGTTCCAATAAAGAAATGTTTATACCAACTTCGAAAGGAATTTTTGATAGTACATCTTTTAATGTTCTTATAGAAGGCAACTGAAAATACTCCAAGAGGTACCTATATAAACGAGGACTTCGTTTATATATGGATAGTGCAAAGGTTTTATCTAGTACTGACCATCTCTTTGCTGAAGGCTTTTTGTTTATGTTTCGTAATTGAAAGTTTATAAACTCTTTAGTGACATTATTTAAGTTATCCTCTATATACTGAAATTTTCCTTGTTCATACAATGTTGTTAGAGTTTTAATTTTATCCCTTTGTTTATGCAGTGTAGTTTTTAATTTTGAAAGTTTTGAAAGTGCAGTGCGGTGAACTTTGTACATGATGGATTTTCTGAGTGATAATTCGCTTTTAGCAATATTAGCTTGTGTAAGAATGCCATTCCTAAAATTATTATTGTGTAATAGGAAATCGTATGTGTTTTTGCTTACTTCACAATCAGGTAATGAAAATGAGCAAGAGGGAACTGATACATTATTATCAGAATGGGCAAGGGTTTCTAAGGCCGTATTGATTATATCGTTTCCATTGTCAACAGAAATTGAATCAAGAAGTTGCGCGTTAAGGATTGGTGGAAGATTGTTTCAAGCACATGGAGTTATATATTTACAGGTTTTTGAGGAACTGCTTTATACGATAATCGTTTTTTTGATTCATTAACAAAATCAGCCCTCAAAAAGTGATCTTCGCACAAATAAAAGTGTACAGTGTTATCAGCCGCGATGTTGCTGTTACCTTTCCAAATTGCAAGCAGCTCTGGATCTCGAGGAAATATATAAAAATGTTTATTGATGTATCCGTCTTTCACTACTGGAGAATAGTACTTGTTCTCGCAGTTTGGAAATTTGCACGAGTATCTGAGCCTTCCAATATTCTCCATCGTATTACACCGACAATGAGCACCTACGAAAAAAACGTAAAGATTAATAATATTCCTCCTTTCTAAGAGAATTAAGGAAAAACGTTTGAACTTAGCCCACCTTTAAATGGCACTCGAATACTAATCGTTGGCAAGTGGCAGCACGGCAAAACACGATCACGCAGACTCTTGCAGCACAAAATATTAAATCACAGAACATACAAGGGGTATGAAATCAACGCCAAACCACAACCACATGTGACAGCACAGAACATACAAGTGTGACTGTGACAGTTCGATTTGTCGGTAATGCAGAACATGACGCCGGTATGGCAGCTTAAAATAATCCCCCCTTGCCTCTAACCCCACTCCGCGATGTCCTGGCAGTGACGTTTTAATGTTTATGGTTTTTCAATTTTACCTGCATCCCCGTGTTTTTCACCTCATATGGGCCGGATATCCCTTAATTTACCTCGTAATCGATGAATTTTTTATTTTGCGGTTTTCCAGCTATTCTGCTTCTACTTGGTTTGCAAGTTTCTGCCTTGAAAGCTCCATAAAATGTATATGTAAATAATTTGGTGCGCAGACATACAATTAAAGAATATTTTATTATAATTACATAATGGCCGAAATACATTTATATAAATATATATACATATATAAATATATTTATCAATTTTCGCGGCGTGCCTTCTTGCGAGGAATCACTGCATCTTGCTCGCTTGAACTACATTCATCATCAGTATTTTCATATTCGACCGCCCAATCCGTCTCGTCAGTATAGTCATTTATGATATCATCCGATTCAGGTGAATCAAGAGAATCCTCTTCGTGTAACCTAGAAGCTCTTTTTTTCACATTCACATAGTATATAGGCCCAGTTTCAGTTTCTTCGCAGATAGTACCGCCTGTAACTGGCGGGCTGGACTGCAAGTCAGATTGATCCCTTTCGGGGGATGCTGGGGGTGATGGTATATCATCTCCGTCAATTACGCCAAGGATACAATTCTCGCAGTTACCACCAGTACAATTTTGGCATATACTTGAACATTTTAGAGCTAATTTAAAGCACGAACAATGATTAGTTCTACAGCCTGTCTTGCAAGAGCACGATATCATAGAGAGCAATGAGTCTGGATACGCGCTTTTGATGTTCTGTGTAGGCATTAACCCACTAGGAGTCTTTTCCCACCCGAATTATGTCGGGTTGGCCGGTACCATGAGCCATTTAGCTATTTGCAAATGCACCCGAAGCATGTGCAAGTCCGCCACCTCACGTGTTGGCGGCAAAATCCGTAAATTTCCTTTAGTTTTTATCGTTCCTTTCTTCCAACATTGGAACCGCAAATTTTTCAAATTCGATACCTGTTGTCCTTTCAAACCTCCGTACAGGCAGATAAAGAAAGGTTCAGTATAATCGGATAATTGAGGGACCGAAAATTCAGGATAATATAGCTTGGCAACTGTTCGTAGGTAGGATTTCGTTGTTATGAGTTTCATGATTTTTTTTTTAATTGAAAATACCGGACGTTGTATCACACCCGGAGCAGGCGTGAATGAACAATATTAACTGCCTTAAATCTGCATGTACGAAGGATGTTCGATTGTAATATCTATTTGGAACTTTTCCAGCCCCCGGTTTGTACATATATAAGCGACATTCTTTATTATGCGTAAGTTGAGTCATTATGACTAGCAAATCAATATCCGTCCCCACTATTACCACATCTCGGGCGGGATATTTTTCGGTTAGGCCAATTGCAGTGTGGACAATGAGTGCGTCCGCGTCGTCGTCACAAACTTCCGTACCTATATTAATCTTATTCATTTCGGCCACAATCATCTTAATTAGTCTCTGTTTATTAAAGCTGTTGGATAAAAATTTACTTTGGGCAACGTGAGGATGCATATTGCCGGTAAACACGAAGTCGGTACATGCATTTCTCTGTAACCGGAAAGCACGAGTCACACTAGGCTGCTAACCAGCTGCTGCTGACCAGCGGCTGGCAGTAGCACCAGCAAGCAGCGGCTGGCAAGCCGGTCACACTGTCGGCTGCTACTCGCCAGTTTTTACTAGCAAGAAGCGGCTGGCAACCCGGTCACACTGTCGGTTGCTACTCGCCAGTTTGCTATTCGATATTCAGCAAGCAAGTCTTCTAAAAGGTTATTGTACGATACCTCTTTCACATTCCGATTCAAATAATCTTTTGACGTAACGTCCCACAAACATGGATAATTTTGAAATATATTTAAAAACGAAATAATTTCTTTCCCATTCCACTTTAATTTATTCATTGTAACTGTTAAGTGTTTCATAAATTTTGCCGCTTCGCTTGTAGTTGTGCGTTGTACTATGCGCATTTCAGAACTCTTGGAGCTTACCTTCCCCGCGCCACTTACGCTCCGTCTGTCAAACTGACTGCACGCGGGCAGGTCCACTCCGAGAAACGCTAATTCTTTGTTTAAATGTTCAATGTTTGTGTACTAATTTATTGCGAATAAATTACCTACTTTGCTTTCAACGAGTGTATAATTTAGTGAAGAAAAAATCAATACAGTCCATTCCAGTCCAAGGCGAGCTAGCAACCAGGAATTTTCCAAACATAGCGGAAAACTGGGAAGCTCCCCCACATTGTTCCTTCGAGCCGCATGGTCCATCGGCCCGGAAAAGCAGCCCAAATTCGCCAGCAAGGCAAGTACAAGGCAAGTTTCAATCGTACATTCGTCCCTAACGAGAGGAAGGAAGACTGCAGACGGTGCTATCAACGTAGGAGCGAGAAAGCCAAACGCCAAGTTCGTGCAGGTGGGCAGGCCAGCTGCCGGCGAGACGGCAGTTCAAACCGCAATAATGAGAAAGGCGGCACACACCAATATCAATGTAAGCCTAAATTCCCTTTGTGAGATTTCCTATGCATGAATTTGGTTTTCTATCATCTGTGTCTGCATGTGCATAATTTCAGCTGCGTATTATTGCGTAAACAAATGGTTTATGAGTCATATAAACATTTTAATTGCGTGAAATGCCAAGCTATGTCGTTTGTTCGCGAGTACAATATCCCCTGCATGTTCTATATTGCAGTCGAATTATTCACAAGTTAATCTCGCGTTGTACCAGGGCCGTTCTTTGCGTCGTAGCGACAAGTTAATCCCGCGTTGTACCAGGACCGTTCTTTGCGTCGTAGCGCCAAGTTAATTTCGCGTCGTGGCATCGCTGTCTTGCGTTCTAAACAAAATTCCGCGCCAGGGGCGTACGAAAGTTAGTTCTATCTGTTAAACTGTTTTAATTTCAACAATTATGGATCCGCTTGTAAGAGTACGAGGCTCAATCAAAGGCAAGGTTACGATTTTCGCAAATTACGTGCAATCTTTGCAAACAATTCACGATGAAGATCAATTCTTATCTAGCGCTCAGATTATTCAATTGCAAGAAAGATTGAATGATACAGCCACCTTGTTATCAGAATATTATGTGGTTCATGAACAAATTTTAGAAAACAGTAAAGATGCAGAATCTGAAATGCAGCAACAAGTTGAATTTGAAGATTCTTATTATTTTGCAATCTCGCAAGCTAAATATTTGATTAATGAATACAACAAGCAGTCTGATGTTGCACCAGATCGTTCTGGATCTCCTAACGGTAGCGTGAGATCAGGGCATTAAAACTGCAGTTCGCATTGCAATAATTGAGCTGTACGCTTTCCTACCATCTCGATTCCCAAATATTCAGGGAACGTGTCAGAGTGGTTGGAATTTCGTGAGATTTTTATTAGCTTAATTCATGAGAATCAAACGCTAACTAATATTCAAAAGCTGCATTACTTAAAGGCTAGTTTACAGGGTGATGCAAGCCAAATTAGAAAAAGTTTAGAGTTTACTGCGAGTAATTATACTCTAGCTTGGGATGCATTGTGTAATCGTTACAATGATCCAAACATTCTGATTCATAACCACCTCAATGCTATTTTCGAACTTGAATCGTGCAGTAAGGAATCTGCAACTAAATTACGCACGATTAGCGATATGTTATTCAAACATTTTACAGCAATCAAATCATTACCTACCGAAAGCGAGCTTCTTGATGTTGATATCATTTATGTCGTTTCTAAAAAACTCGACCCCACGACATTCCGTGAATGGGAGGTCCTTAGAAGTTCTGACCTGCCTAATCTTGACGAGTTCAAGGAATTTTTACAAAACACAGCAAATCTTCTAGAAACTCTGGAAGTAAAAAATATTAAGCTTGTACCCGAAAAGTCTTCCAAGGTACATTCGAAATCATTTGTGTCAGGTACCCCTTCGTGTCCACTTTGTAAAGGATCTCCTCCCTTGTACAAATGCGACAAGTTTGTCAAGCTGTCTTCTCTTGACAGAAATTCAAAGGCAAAGGAGCTCCGTGTATGCTTTAATTGCCTAACTCAGGGTCACCTTTCGAGCCGCTGTAGCTCCAAATATACGTGTAGAAAGTGCAAATCAAGGCACAACACCCTTCTGCATGAGGATAAATTTCAAAATGCTTCTTCTAGTCAACCAGGATCTGCGATGTCGGCAGAAACCCCTGTTGAACTAAATCAATCGATTTCGGCATTCTGTTCGAATGCTTTGCAGGTACTCTTACCTACGGCTACCGCTAAACTCATCGCTGATGATGGTACGCCTCATGTTGTGCGAATCCTGTTGGATTCCGGTTCCCAATCGAACTTCATACGTTCAGATTTGTGTAAAAGGTTGAAGCTTCCAACTCGCGAAGTCAACGTTACTGTTTCTGGCTTAAGTAAAGCTACTTCTCAAATCAAAGCTAGGTGTGATATCAAGCTGCAAGCCCCTCACACCTCATACAGTATTAACCTATCCTGTCTTGTTCTCGATGAGATTACAGGTACAACCCCAAGTTTTCGCGTCCAGCGAAACAGTTTCAAGGTTCCTGATAACATCAAGTTATCAGATCTGTCCTATGACCAACCGGGCACCATCGACATTTTGATTGGTTCGCCCATTTTCTGGCAGCTCCTTTGTATTGGACAAATTGGTCTAGGCCCACATCTTCCCATCCTCCAAAAAACTCGTTTTGGCTGGATTGTTTCTGGCCCCACAGGCCCCCCTTCTGCGTACCCTGTACATTGCATTCTTAGCACGATCGAGGATGTTTCTGACCCCATTGCTAGGTTTTGGCAACAAGAACATTACCCAGAGGAAAAGGTCCGAACAAATGAAGAGAACGCCTGTGAGGCACATTTCGTGCAAAATACGCAACGAGAAGCGAATGGTCGATTCGTTGTCTCTATCCCTCTCAAGAAACCTGTAGAGGTATTGGGTGATTCATTGCAAATCGCTCAGAAAAGATTCTTATCATTAGAAAAGCGGTTACAAGCGAACCCTGACTTGTCCAATCGCTATTCGAATTTCATGAATGAATATTCTGAATTGGGTCATATGTCCGTTTCAAACCCTAATTCAAACGAGATATCCTATTATCTACCCCACCACGGAGTCTTAAAAGAATTAAGCCTTTGGTGGCATGGTCCCACCTGGCTAAGCGAAGATGAGGCATCTTGGCCTACTTCCAAACATGTTCTTGCTGATCTTCCAGAATTCAAAAAAGAAGCTCAGAGTTTTTCTGTAACCTCTGTTGAACCATTTCCGTTCAATCAGTATTCAAGTTTGGCTCCATTACAACGAGTTACAGCTTATTGCTTTCGTTTTTATAACAATGCGCGGACCCCCAAAGCTGATCGCCTTTCTGGGCCCCTTTCTACAGATGAACTGCAAGCATCCCTTGTAAGGCTTGCAAGGTTTTCACAACGCGAGTCATTTCCTGACGAATTGAAGCTGTTGTCACAGAACAAGCCTGTGAAACAATCTTCTGCTTTGATATCCTTGAATCCCTTTCTGGATTCTAAGGGACTGCTAAGAGTTGGTGGTAGGCTCCACAACTCTCAATTACCTTTTGACAAGAAGTTTCCTCTAGTGATTTCTGGCAAACATCCATTCGCCAAACTCCTAGTCTCACATGAGCACCTTCGGCTTCTCCATGCCGGACCTCAAATGCTGTTATCTAATCTCAGAGAACGATATTGGATTACCTCTGGCAGAAATATAGTCAAGCAAGTGGTTCATCAATGCTTGCGGTGTTTTAGATTTTCTCCTAAGTTAACCGAACCCATAATGGGAGATCTGCCAGCCTCTCGTATTCAATCATCGCCCCCATTTCATACGACTGGTATCGATTATGGTGGACCGTTCATGATAAAGGATCGCAAAGGACGTGGTTCTAAACTAGTGAAGTCCTACCTTTGCCTATTCGTTTGTTTTGTCACAAAGGCAGTGCACCTTGAATTGGTCGCTGACCTTTCTACTGAAACCTTCTTAATGGCTTTTCGTCGGTGTGTAGCTCGTCGAGGCAAACCGCTCCATGTCTATTCAGACAATGGCACTAATTTTGTCGGCGCTAATTCCGAATTAATCGAATTAGGCAATTTTCTTGCGGAACAAAGCCTTTCTATTTCCGAATCAGTCGCGAACGACGGAGTAGCTTGGCATTTTATACCCGCGCACAGTCCCCACTTTGGCGGATTGTGGGAGGCCGGAATTAAGTCCTCCAAACATCACATACGGCGCGTTATAGGTAACGCTAGTCTAAATTACGATGAATTTTGCACTTTGCTAGCACAGGTGGAAGCAACCTTAAACTCCCGACCCCTGTCTCCTTTGTCCGCTGATCCAAACGACCTTCAGCCTTTGACTCCTGCTCATTTTCTGATCGGTCGTCCTTTGGTGTCACTGCCTGATCCCAACGTTACTGAGATAGCCGAGTCTCGGCTGTCTAGATACCAAAGAATACAACAGCTCCACCAGAATGTATGGAAAAGATGGAGCAAGGAGTACATCTCAGAACTCCAACAGCGCACCAAATGGCGCACACACCTTTCGGACCTCCAGCCTGGTTCCATGGTCCTCATCAAGGATGACAATCTTCCCCCTCTGAAGTGGAGGTTAGGCCGGGTCACCGAGCTGCACCCTGGCCTTGACGGCGTTACGCGTGTTGCGTCAGTGAAAACTGTGTCAGGAATCGTAAAGCGATCCTTCCCCAAGCTGTGCCCGCTACCTAGTGTTGTGAACTAGGACGTTAGTTTTTTGCGCAGTGTTTCGTAAAGCCTTTTGGATAGCCATTGTTCGGGTTTTCTTGTATTACCTTAAGATCTATATATTATTATGCTTTGTATATGTCGATTTTAGTTACATGTCTTACTCTAGCTGTTACATGTCAAATTTGTACTGTTGTTATTTGAAAGGTTACCATTTCCAAGGCGGGCGGTATGTTAAGTGTTTCATAAATTTTGCCGCTTCGCTTGTAGTTGTGCGTTGTACTATGCGCATTTCAGAACTCTTGGAGCTTACCTTCCCCGCGCCACTTACGCTCCGTCTGTCAAACTGACTGCACGCGGGCAGGTCCACTCCGAGAAACGCTAATTCTTTTTTTAAATGTTCAATGTTTGTGTACTAATTTATTGCGAATAAATTACCTACTTTGCTTTCAACGAGCGTATAATTTAGTGAAGAAAAAATCAATACAGTCCATTCCAGTCCAAGGCGAGCTAGCAACCAGGAATTTTCCAAACATAGCGGAAAACTGGGAAGCTCCCCACAGTAACAATATATATAACAATTATAACAAAAAACAAAAGACCACGTGGTAGGCACGATAGCTGGGTATTCGATGCTGATAGTGGCAATAGTGGTCAGATTGCTCTGCCGGCTGGTATCAGCGGTCACGTGATCTATTAGTCGCCGCTGCCTGCTGCCAAAAGTTGAACATGTCCAACTTCGCCAGCCGCTGATGAATACTCGCCGGCTGGCGACGCCAGCGTCGAATTTTGTGGTCACACCAAGCTGATTGACGGCTGACAGTAGCGGCTACTAAATTTTTGGCTGGCAACCAGCCTAGTGTGACCCGTGCTTAATATACGCTCGGGGTTCTTGGTAGAAAGATTTGGGTCTGGATAACCATCGAAAATAACTAAAGCTTGGGGGGAGAAATGGTTTTTAACGTATGTTACGTAAGAATTGACTATTTCATCGAATGTGGAACCTTTAATCCAAACAATACGATGGAGTAAAAACCCGCCATCAACGACATATTTTGGTGATGTCAATTGAGGATCTACGATCATCGGATTAAAGAAATCATACAGACTTGCTTTATCGGAGTCAAGCATCCCCAGGCTGTTAAATAGAGACAATGGATATGGTGCCAGTTCATACTGGAACAAGTCCAACAAATCTTCGTCGCTTTTCTTCAGCAGACATATACATTGAAAAAGTTGCAGTGGATCCACGGCTACCAGTTTGCCGTGCACTTTAACGGTTTTGCGGATTTCATCTAGTGCTACAATACGGTTTTTCCTAGGTATTTTAACTAGATCGCACTCCCTGGAAAAAACTCTTGTCAGGTTCTGCACTCCAATTTCGAACGCTCGATGACAATTTATTGAGTTGTCAGCTAAAATTCCAGTTGACAGACTCATAAGATAGGGGGATCCGTTAAAAGGGGGGTGTAATTCAAACCATTCCGAGAATGTCGCGACAGCGATAGCGTCATGTTTGATACGAGCAGTACCCGCATCGTCGTGTCTCTCAAGTGAATTGCCTTGTTCACTCATGGTATTATTGTTAATACCGATGAATTCTGAAAATTTGTTCGGTCAGCTGCAATGAATCTCTTAAGGAGCACGACCATTTTATAATACTGGAGCCACAGTTGTGACGTGGGTGATAGTGAACTGGCCAATTTGTTCAACTGAGTTTCGAATAATTCATGAATTTTTTTAAATTCAGGTTTCTGGAGTTCTTCGAAGAAATAAATCTCACCAACGAGATTCATCATAAAGGGTGGTATGAATAAAAACGAAGTACATGCTAATACTAGAAGTATTAGCATTTTCTACAAAGTATATATTTCAAAACTAAGAAGAAACTACATTTCAAAGTAGATACTTTTAATTTTTCCGGAACTTACTACACCAAGTAGCACTTTTGTTAAAATACTAAAGTATTTACTACAATTTGAAGTACCGACTTCTTACAGCAGATACTTCGATTTCAAGAAGAAATTTAGTATTTGCTTGACGTTAGCGAAGTTGGTATAATAGCATCTCCGCTGAGATTGCTACGGTAACTTTGGTTAATGGATAGAATACGGAGGAGAAAAATATATAATGCAAGGCGACGCTACAATGATGATATTTTATATCGTAAAATATTCCGGTAACTTAACATAAGGTATAACTTTCAATCATTTTTTAAATCCCTTTTTCTTTTAGGTTCAATAGGGAAAACGTATCTTACCTAGCTAATACATTTCTGACAGAAGTAAACGAAACTAGAGGTTGTGCGCTTACACACATTCAGCAAATGGAAGTGTTTTTAAGAAGCTTAGGTATGTTTAAATAGAAATTAAATTAAATAGGAAAAATAAAGCAAAGTATACCAAAAATATAATAAAAGACTTGAAATGAAACAACTAATTTGAATATCGTTGTTTAAGGGGACCCTGGATTTCAGCTAGGCGTTGGAGTTGATGTTGGGATTCATCAAACAACTGTTTCAAAAATTATTGATAAAGTATCACGTGCAATCTGCAGCAAGAAAAATTATTGGATTAAATTCCCTGCTACAGGCGATACGTTTAACATAGCTAAAAATGAGTGGGCAGTACATCATGCAATACCCAATGTTATTGGTGCAATTGACTGCACTCACGTTAAAATTTTAAAACCTTACGTACATGGTGACGAATATATTAACAGAAAAGGAGTTTCTTCAATAAATGTACAAGCCACGTGTAACAGTAGAGAAATGTTTACTAGCGTTGATGCAACATGGCCTGGATCTGTCCACGATTCTAGAATATGGTACAATTCTTTCATCTACCCTATTATGTACAACAATCAAGAAAGAGTTTGTCTTTTGGGTGATTCTGGATATGCTGTAACTCCTTGGATGCTCACACCATTTAAAAATCCGTCAACAACTATTGAAATGTATTTTAATAAAATACATGCAAGAGAACGTGTTATTATAGAAAGATGCTTTGGGCAGTTAAAAAGAAGATTTCCAATGTTAAATTATTCAATCCGACTTAAAACTGATAGAATATGTCGATATATTATGTGTGGATTTATTTTACACAATTGTGCCAAGTTTTTGAACGATCCATTTGAAAATTTTGAACAAATTGATGTAGAAGAAGAACCAGTTATGCCTGAATTATATGCTGAACCAAATAACGCTGAAGTGAGACGCCGAGGTATCCAGTTTCGTAATGAAATTGCAGAACTGATGTACAGACAACGTTGAAACAGTAAATCAATAAATATTTTTTGTTAATTTGGATTTTATATTTCGATTAAAAGCTATATCAGAATAATTAAACGTAATAAATTTAATTATAAAATAATAGAACGTAAACCTCAATTCTTATTTAACAATAACAACTAAGTAGTGAAAAGATACAGATACTTAAGTTTCTATTTTTAAATTAATTTAAATGCTCGCCTGTTGTCGTGCAAAGTAATCTTCTACGAATTGTTCTACAGCTCCTGCAGCGTTTCCTACAGCTATGAAAGCTTTTTCCTGAGCTATAGCGGCTTTTTCTTGAGCTCTAGCAGTATTTATTTGTTGAATAAGTAATTTCTTTTGCAATTTTTTAATTGATTCGTTGTTATCACTAAAAGGTGTCTCATCCTCTTCATCGGTAAATCGATCTGCATATTCATCTCTACTGGTGCCTGCAATCACTCCCCCTAAAAACGTATTTCATAATTACATTACAAATTACGAAAAAGGATTATAAGTATACCTGGCACTCTTTGAATTACTGGATTCTCATTTCCGTTCCATATGTCAAAAAAATTTTGTTGCCACTCATTTAATTTTATTTTCTTATTTCCTGTTTTCTTCATATCCGTAATTTTCTTTATTTTGCTTTTCATATTATTAACTTTTTTTAATATTTGTTTAACATCTAAGTCTTGTTTTGTATTGTTGTTATACATCACTGTTAATTCTTTAAGGGCTTTGTCTTTTGCAGACTTGATGGAAGGTGTCATTTTTTTATCCAGAATTATCTTGTGGTCTTCTAGCATCGTAACAAAGGCTAATTGTAAGTCTTAATTTTGGGACTCTTCTTGATGGGGCATTTCTTCATCTGAAGACATTTTACACAACCACGAGTACTCTACCACTTTAATACTTCAAATAAAATAAACCAACAAATCTTATAGACTTGCAAATTCTCGAGCAGAAGTCAAAGTGAGAAGATGCTACACATTTTAAAGCAAATACTACGAAATACAAGTAGATACTACAAGGAGTGTAGTAAATACTTCGACGTTAAGCAAATACTACCGGAACTGACCAGATGCTTCATGATGGAGCACATACTTCGAAGTAGATCCTTAAAATTGTAGCATTAGCATCTACTTCGTTTTTATTCATACCACCAAAAGTTTAAATGAATCGGCCGTTGCAGAAAGGGCTTAAGTCACAAATATTAACTTTTGAGAAAAATAAAAAAACTTCCTCAGTTGGGTAATTTTGATATTAGGAATATATTTTTGTATGTTAGTTGTGTATAATCGCCCACTGAACCAAAGTAGTGGGCAACAACTCACAAAATTTGTAAAATCAACGTTCTATTGTTTAAACAAAATATGGACTTAAGCCCTTTCTGCATATTACAACCCTAAATTAGCAAGTTAAACAAACGTTGAACACAATTTTTTTATTGAAATTTATTAATGAACACTTAAATTAATGTATAATACAAAAAACTTAATTTTTAACAGGCCAGTCTTTTATGTCATCATAATAGCTTTTATATTCTTCATCAACAAATTGTATGCATTTAAGGATTCCATCTAATGACTTCTGCTTAATGGGCACTTTTCCTAATGGGTATGCTGGTTGAGTTGGCAATATAATGGAATTTTTCCCAGGTTGACTAAGTTTAAATGTATGCTGTAAAAGCCCACCAACAAATTCCGATGCCACTACAGTACCAGGTGTCTTTGCATCATATTGAAAGCAGTGGAAGTTGCTTATGTTAAACTTAATTTTTTTATTTCTTGGCACTTTGCGATTTGAGGTTTCTTCAGAGGTGCTGTTTTTTTATAATACTTAGGCCACCGGTCTTTAAAGTTGTATATCTCCTTTGTGACAACTTCTTTGACTGTAAATTTATTTATGTTTTTCTGTGAACTAGTAACAATCAGTTCATTAATTTGATGGATGGTGAAGATTCTATCATGTTTTTTCAGACTTCGCTTTACCATCGAAAATCAAGATCACATGGCAGGTAGCTATGCCCATTGGAAAATAGTGTATTATTTTAGAAAATCTTTTAGTATCTGTTAATGCAAGCATTAGTCGAATAATACAATGATTTTTATTTTGACCCCAGCAATTGTCGCTATAGAGGTGAAGTTCGGTATATCTGTCATATCATAGCTGTTGTTTAAAATATATTCCATTAAAAATGAACATACAGTGTTTTCCAATTGCTTTTCACCATGTATCAGTTGTGTTTCACTTTATCTCAAATGCTTTTCCCTCTTGTCAATACTTGTCATTATTGACAAATAGGAATTACATTTGACATATAGTGAAACACCATTGATACATGGCGAAAAGCAATCGGAAAACCCTGTACTTCATCAGGGGATTTTTTTGGCTTGTCCTTCGTGATAAACATAAATTTTTTTAATATCGTGTATGCAAAACACATTAGTTGTAAGTTGATTGTAATAAAACACTTCACCTACGGGTGTAACTGGTAACTGAATATTCTGCATATAATCAAAACATAATGCCAAAACATGCTTAACGTTTCGATTCTCCGATTCATTATGAAGAGCATTGTAGAATGTCTGGCTTCTTCGCTTGTGAACCATTAATTCTGCAACTGCAGCCCTTTTTGCATTATCATTCAGTTGTTCATTTTTGATTTTAATATTAAGTATCTCACATGTTGAACAAGAATCTATTTGGGGACGTCCAAATAAATATTTAAAATTTTCGTTAAAAAATCGGCAATAATAGGAATAGCTAACTTTTACTGTGGGGTAAATAATGCGTGCATAATTTTTAAATTCAAATTTGCATTAAGATATTTGAATTCCTTGCCGGAGTAATGGCTTTCTTTTATTGAAAATGATAAGATATGTTCACGAACACACAGTTTTATCTCTTCAGTAAACGCGTTTGCGCTGGCATTTTTACCTCTCATATCTTGTGGAGATCTTCCTGCAGCAGCCAACATTCTTATTCTTTTTACCCGTTTATCAGTAATAGCCAGTAATGATAAAAATGCTGCATAACATACATCTACCTTACTAGTATCTCCACGATGTACATGATACTTGAAAGAGTGATTTTGTTTCCTAACTGTTTCCTCCTTCCTGGTACGACGGCGGTTTACTGTGCAGACATCTATCAATCCTTGTATATAAATATCTTGCTCATTTTTTGTAGCCAAAGAATAAAAGCTTGAGAAGTTCTGCTCATTTTCTTCTGCAGTCAACCTTTCAAAGCATTTTTTCTTGCACCTTAAATATTTAATAAGGAATTAATTACACCATTTACCATGAAATTCAGAAAAGTAACTTACTTTCAGGGTAAACCAATTTGTTTTGTACAAACTGTATTTCCTGTATAATTTGTATGCTGTGTACCTTCAACTCTTGCCTTTTTAATAATATTTCTTTTGTAAGAACCAATATTTAACTTTCGTTTCTTTCCACTATTACACTCCATCACAAAATAATAACCTTAAAACCTCACTATGATGACACATAACTAACACATATGTTTGGTCAAATGACAGCAGCCTACTACAGAGACACGAGTACTACACCTCAATCGCTGCAGAAAAGGCTAAAGTCCGTGACTTTAGACCTTTCTGCATAGTAGCTGAAAATAATGCGCGCGGCAATAGTCAACCGTAAGTCGGACATTAGCCCTTTCAACGTAGAAAAAATGGACTTAAGCCCTTTCTGCAACGGCCGATTCAAATATTCTATTTCTACTGGGCTCAATTCAATCATACGAAATATTTCCCTAGACATAGCAACCTGGATCAATGTGTGAGCTCTAACTGATCTAGCGTATGCATGACCACTCATTATATGCTTAACCGTATCTGCAGCATAAACGGTAGAAATTAATTCCTCTAATCCACTGCCGACCATTATATTGCCGATAGCTCCTAAATATGACATTGCTAGGTGGAATGGTCCTAGTCTCAGCTTAACACCTTTAACCCATTAACGCCGAAATTATTTTTTTTTATAATAATTTTATTTTTTCAGCTGTAAATTAAGGGTAGATGTATACTTTAAAAGAAAATATATTATTTTGATTTTTTTTTCTGACAGTTTTTGAGAAAAATGGTGGTACCATATGGTACCGCTAGGCGCTTTACTGGCGATTTTCCCTAAACATTATGAAAGAGGAATAACTACTAATAGAAAAAAAAAGAGTTGGTAAAAGTTACTTTATTTAACGTGGAAATTTTTAAAACATTCTATACATAATCCAACGTTACATTTTTGGCACATTGTTCTAACTCTGCTTTTACATAGAGCTCCTGCACATCTTCTTCTGCCTCCCTCTCCTGTTGGAACCACATAGTGATGCATTCCATCGTACCTGACGTCATCAGAAACACGAAAGTCGCTGCCAGGTGCCTTTGATGTTCGACCTGCGCCTTTTGGTTTATTTTTAAATCGTGTTAAATATGTCTAAAAGGCATAACAAAAGAATGTTGACTATATAATCATTTCAATGTTACATCACGAACCTGTACAATATTTCTTCTAAAAGCTAATTGGCTTATATTTCCACCACTTTTCCTGTAGATGATCCATGCATTTTGCACTGCAGCATCGATCAAATATGTAAAAATTGACCAATACCACTTTTTAGATCTAATTCCTATACGGTAACTAAAATATTAGAAGCTCTTTTTTAGTTTTAGTTATGAATATTGTTACGGTATTAATTCATCAGATCGACATTGATCAAGAGCACTGTCAAAAATCGGGTACAAACTACAGGGTTCGCCGGCTTTACTGAAAAGAACACAGATCTTAATGTGTTGGAGCAGATTTCGTTGCTCCGATTCCTCGCACTTGGCTCAGTCGGGAAGGCGTGGTTCGAGAGTACAAAGAAAAACCGGCGGCACTTACCCTGATGGATTGCTTAAGATAGATGCCTAGAGCGCCACTTGTTTCTAGATAGGGAATGGCAAACGTGTTAGAAACAAGAACACACACGTAGCCTATGTAGAAGTCCTCCAGGTTCGCCGCTATTCACCTCGGCGCTGTCCACCGGGCTTCCTCCGAGTCTTCAGATTTCAACACACAGGTGGCCACGAAGCAAATGACTTACCTTGATTGGCCACCCGCCTAGTTTAACATAAAAACGCAATGACTGACACTAACCCCAGTTCTTAGGGTTCACTTATCAACAAGGACATGCTGTCGTCTTTACAAATTAATTACATGTGGCCTTTGCCATGCTAAATGGGTTGAAGACCCCTACCAGGAAGGTTTAGCATTCACTAAAAGAATAAGTTGAACTTTAATAAAGTTTATTATTGAAAGGAATTAAATGGCACAAATATTCACATGAAATATCGGGGCCCCCAAAAAAAAACAATTACCCTATTGTCTAAGAAAAGGAATATATAGTTACACGCTGGGCAACACGAAGTACATAACCGGGGTGAAGCCCCTAATTGATAACACATACATCAAATTATAGGCTTGAGTGAACGGGCGCAATGTTTATGAACACTCGAAAAACACACAATAAAATTATAGACGCCACTCAACTCGGCACTTCAGTTACGCTGTAGAAACAATAAACAGATCCTACCTGAGAGCTGTCAGCATGTTATTTGGGGTTGGCGATAGTTACGAACTCCACTTCGGCGAAGGCCGGTGTGACGTTGCAGAGGTGTAGCGGGCTCCCCAAATGGGAACGAAAGGGTTGTACAGGGGCCAATTCGGTACGGAGGGCCAGAGGGTCGGTTTACCCCACGAAGAAGGATGGCAGCCAGCGGCGGGCGACGGGTAACTTCGAATTAACACGGCTTCACAGAATTCGCAACAGAGTTGCCGAAACTTTTTCCACTGATATGAAAAGTATTGTAGGCTTATGAGGACACCTTTGTTGAATGTGCAAAAGGGTGCAACTTGCTTTTCCACTCCTGGCTGGAGGGCAAAAGCCGATAGAAGGCGCCTCGCCAATAATTCGAAACAGCTTAACGAAACATCGCCCTTAGCCCGCGTACGTGAAGATCACAAAGTTCACATAACGTGGACACTAAACTACACTGCGTTCACAGAAAGTTCCCCGGACCGCAGCACGCGGCCCGGGGGCGACAAAATTTGCACGTTAGTTCTGGTTCACAGCTCGATGCCAATTAATTCAGAAACGCGCGGTAAAAACGATGGTCAACCCCCGCGCAGAATGATCTCATTCTTTCAGAACAAAGAACCTGCCAGTCTTGCAAAAGAAACAAGGAACAAATAACACGAACAACTCTAGAACCTTCGACAACCTAATCAGCGCTTTCAGCGAGCGAGGGGCGCAATTCAAGAAGCTAAGAAAAGGTATCATTTTACAATCTAATTTCCAGGAAAGAAACTTCACGTCGGCCTTGTGCAGGCGTTCGGTTCCTGCAGTAAAGAATGAATTCACGGACCCAATTCGGCAAATGCAACATAAACGGTGATATTTATAATATAGTTTCGAGGAAAGAAATCTTACTATGGCCTTGCGCCAGTGTTAAAGAATTGGTTACTTAAGAAAACAAATACGAAGCGCAAGCATTTCAATACCCGCCGGACTAAATTTAAATATAACTAGTACAGGGCCGAATCCAGTGAAATTTTAAATAGAATAATTTCAGCTTAAATGCACTAATAACACCCAATCGTGGAATTGATAACAAGGATAGCTTACTGACGTCAAAATCACTTAACAATATACATAGAAACCTTACCAAGCAATATTACCATCCATAAGATCACTCCCTCCCATATTCTTATTGTACTGTAACACGACATCCGGGCGTGGGATAAAAACATTTTTTTTCTCTTTTCTTGAAAACCTTTCGACAGTTATTATTGGTGCCACTCCAAAACACGTACTTGCCATTGTAACAACGCTGTTGTCCTTCCACCGCACGAAAATAATTCCAGCATTTTTCTCCAACGCAGAAGAAAAATCACCTCTATTTCCTTTCATAAGGTCCTTTTTAGACACTATAGGACATTCCTTGGGTATCCTATTGTCTCGTACAGTACCAGTAGCGCCATAACCATTAGCTTTCAACGTAGAAAGTAAGTTCATACCAGTAAAAAGATTATCAAAAAAGACATTGTATCTATAACATCTTAACAAAGCTCGGTTCTTTGCTCAGTCGGTAGATCCTACAATGGCGTCAGCGGAAGGAGGGGTGTAGGTGTTACTCTTGTCGATGCAGCTAAATCGATTGGAGTAAACTGTTTGTTTTAATACTTTTATTCCTATTGGCAACCAGATACACATGAAAACTTAATATTATATATACAAAAGAAAAACAAATACGAAAACACGAAAAACAAAAAAAACATATATACAAAAAAAACCGCCTAGTCTTGGGCGCTAGGGGCGCGGGAGGTGATGGGGCGGCCTTTCCCGGTTGTCGGAGGCGGGGAACGTGGCCTGGACGTGGTCCGTCCCTTCCGGGGAGCGGTGCGGGGTACGGTTCGGGCTTCCGCTAGGGGAGTCCGGGGAAGAGAGGTCCGTTGCCAGCGGGGCTGCGAGGCTCTCCTGGGGCGTCGGCGGCGCGAGTAGCCCTCCCGGGGACGTCGGCTGGAGCGGGGCGTGGTCGGGGCGCGGGGTTGGGTGGTCCGTCGCCAGCGGGGGCCGCGACGTGGGCTGCTATCTGGGCAGATGGCCTGCCACAGGGCTTCGAGCTCGGCCTCCTCGGCGTCCGTCAGTCGCACCTCGAGGTCCCAGTTGAGGATCCGTGGACGGGGAGCCTGGGGGTCGGCGGGCGGCGCAGCCGGGCAAAAGGTGCGTCCCGAAGATGTTGTACCAAAGGGCTCCTCTGGGGGGTGCCGAGCTCCGGATCGCTCTCGTCCGTGAAGCCGTCGAAATCCGGGGTAGGCGCCCTTGTTGGTGTTCGGGGACTCCCTGATGGCAGGCGTCCCTCCCAGTACGGATGGGGCCGGTGTAGCTCCTGGATCCGGGCGCGGGCGATCTGGGCCAAGGGGGAGGCCGGGGGCGTCTTGGGCGATGGGCCGAACAATTCCTCGATGCGGCGCTTCCTGGAACACAAGGTTCGTTGTCAGGCGGCGGGCGCAAGACGAGACCTCCACTGGTTCCGGGCTGGCTTACATATCAGACCTGGGGGTGTCCATGGCGAGCGGGCGATGAGGCGGCAGGCTGAGAGCAGCGGCGGCGGCTGGCGGAAGTGGCTCGAATTCCAAGTCCCACGAAGACGGCGGACAGCAGAGTCCAATGAAGTGGATTGGCTCTAAGTCCACGAAGGTGATGGGCTCGTAATCCAGCAAGGGCGATAGGCTCTAAGTCCAACAAAGCGGCAGCTCGGTGAACGGCAGAGTCCAGAAGGGGAGGCGGCTGGCGGTCCTGGGAGGCTGGAGGCTGCTGGTGGTCCTGGAGAGAGCTTCTAAGGCTGGAGTTGAGTCCTGGAAGGCTGGATGCTGCTGGTTGACTCTCCTGGGTTGAGTGATTTCCTTCTAGCCTGGGTCGCTCTATTTAAAGCAGCCCCGATCTTTGTTTTCAGCTTCCTGGGCTCTCATTGGTCCGAGGAGAAGGGATGACTGCTTATTTTGATCGCGATTCTTAATTCCGCGGCGTGACGTATTAGTGCTTCGATTTGTGTCCTAATAAATAGTCGTCGAAATGTTGATTCTAATGACACCCAATTTGCTAGGGTTTGTTGAAGATTAATTGAAATTGGAATTTTTAATTCCGCGTTCTGCGTATAAACTTACTTAAGCATTACTCTTATTGTGTATGTGAAAGAGTTCTTTTTGCTTCGATGGGTTGCGCGCTAATTTTATATGAATTTTGATACCATTTACGCCTTTCTGGGATGCTTCCTTCCGCTAATTATAATTTAATTTGTAATATTTGCACCCTCGCTCGCTGTAATCGGTCGTTGCCCTGATTTCTCCGTTACCAAAAATGCGTTTGTGTTAAGCCTCCGCTGGTGTCGAATTTCTCTTGTTCTGTCGGGAGAAATTTGCCCGCTCGTTTTATTCGACCTGTATGGGTGCTGGAGACTTGGGGTTAATTTTATCGGGTGGCGGGGGTTAATTTTATCGGGTGGCGGCTAATTTTTTCTATCGGCAGGTATCCTCATGCGGGGTTTTGATTGGGCGCACTATGATTTAGGAGCGTTTTATTAATTGTACTTGGATTTTAATTTGGCCGCGCGCTCGGAGCTGTTTTCAGCTGCGCCGTTTGTCGGCTCTCGGGTGTTTTATTGGTGTGGGTTATTTGCTTGCAATTTTTTTATGACTGGCAAACTGTTGGCCCTTTATTGTCTTTGTTGTGCAGAGGTTTGCATTTGAAAATTGGTGCTTCTTTGAGCTGGCATGCCGCGATTTATTGTTTTATTTTTGTAACGGTTTTCTTTTAAAATTCGTGTAGGATTAGGGCGCTCTGCTGGTGAACAGATGTGTTTGTAATTTGTTTGCTGCCTGCTTGGCGATGGAAAATTACTTCGTTGATTTTATCTGTTCACCGATTCATATTAATCTCTTTTCAGCCAATTCTTCTAGCATGTGGATGAGAGGAGCCGGAGCGTTTCCAAACAATTCTTGGTACGCGTTATTTGTTTTGGGATTTTTCCCTTGATAAATTTCAAAATTCACAAGGTATCCACTGGGGGTAGTTAGGGACCAAACTTTGTAGCCGAATCTTACCGGTTTACCACGGATGAACTGCTTGCATCCGTGGCGGCCAAAATACCTTATCATTGACTCGTCGTATGAAAGATTCTGTTCAGGTATAAAATGTTCTTGGAACTTGGCTGTCAAAAGTATCGGTTAGTAATCGCAACTTGAACATTTTATCCTGGGCATCCAACGCATTATTATCTGCAAAATGCATGAAACGGCAGATCTGTAAGAATCGATCTCGTCTCATTGCTTCAGAAACTAAAATATTTTTCATGTCAGATGAATTTTCCCAATAGCTTCTTTTTGATGGCAGATTATTGTATCCACTCAAAAGTAAAATTGCAAGAAACACTTTCATTTCTGAAATCGACACGGATGGGTCAGGGCAATTTTTAAACAACGCATATCTGCCTATCTCGACGAGAATCTTATGCAAAAGATTGTCCGAAAAAAATAGCTCAAATAGCTGAACACAGCTCATATCACTATATTTGCTATAGTCTGGTTCAGGAAAAACATGTTTTGGAGGTTCGAGATCTCCTAACTGACAAAAACTTAAATTTTGAGGTTTACTGACTTTTATCATTGAATAATCGTTATAGACTTCTTCATCCTGGGTTTTTACCTGTTCTTGCGTTTGCTGTTTATTTGATTCAGTTTCGTCATCAATTTCCATTTGTTGTGTGTTGGTATGTTCTGTTTCTCTAGGCTCATTTATTCTAGTGTTATCATGCAAAACAATTTCTGCAGGAGCAGAAAGTTGTCGCCTACTAAGGTTATCAACTAAACCTCCATCGTCCTCGTCTGCCGAGTCTTCGTCCGTCAGAATATGACATTCTGGAGGTTCTATATAAATATCTCTGACGTCACCTACATCTTCTGACTCATCATATGCAAGTTCCAATGCCTCTTGCAACGTTAGTCCCCTAAAATGTTTTACATCAAATAACAATCATTGTAAACCAAAAACCGCCTAGCGGTACCATATGGGATCAGCATTGTTTACACCTCAAAAAATACAACAACGTAACAAATGTTTTCAAATGCAAAATATAAAATAAAAAACGTCGTCTTTTAGGAAAATTAAAATGTACTTACAATGCACAGATCGTAAAGGGTATTTGCATTAGAATACTTACACTAATCGAAAGTCAATGTTTTCTTGTAAACTCATATCTGTTAAAATTGTAATTGCTCACTAACACGTGTAACACCTCACACGAGCTCCAGACAGCGCACAATGTGTTCAGGGGTATCTAAACCATTGTCTGGCACATGCGCATTTTCACTTAACATAACAGTGGTGACACGAGTAATCAAGAAGTGAACACCTGATTGGTGGTACCATGAGGTACCGGTAGCCGCTAATGGGTTAAGACGATTCTCTACACGATAACAAAACTTTAATTGCCTTAGCGTACAAGGGTTGGTCAAACGTCACGAAAGCATATGTTTGATTATTGCATGTAGCTCGATTAGCTGCATCAAGTAAAGCAGTGAAAATCGTGTTAACATCAGATGGAGCGGATGATATGAATGGAAGGCAAATAACTCTAGATTTCATGAATGGTCTCATTTTCATGGCAAGCTCCATGAATCCACTCCAACCGGGCGTATTCGTCGGGTCGGTAGATTTCTTGTACATCCAAAAAAAATTTTCAGGCTGCATTTTGATATCGAGTATAAAATCTGTATCGCTGGCCGATAAAAAATATGGAATCGGATGAAACAAAGTGCCTTGCATTCCAAGCGGTCCGCGTTTGGATATTCCTTCAGTTGTGTAACGCCTCTTGTTGCGATTTCCGCTGAGCACAATATATTTTTATCGCGATTGAAGGGAAAATAAGTAGCGGATAAGCCTGGCTCCACAAACTGCACTCCCGCCATACAGTGACGTGTCCCTTTGCCGTCCAATGTATTAGTGTTATGATCGGCATTGTCATACGAAAAATGTGAGAAATTAGGTTGCAAATGAGGCTTGATGTTCCCAGCAATGACGCTGTTTTGGAAAACACGGACCTCATTGTAGCTTGCGCAGTACCCTAGGCGATTTAGCATGTACAGTAGCTTTTTCGACCCAAACATATGATGCAAAACTAATGCGATACCCACTTGAAATACAGAAAACGTACTGCGAGGGTTACTGGCGACCATAACATGATTAGCTAACGACGGGATAAGTCGATTTTCATCGTCTACATGTTTTCTGACGATAACGGCACTGCAAAACAGTTCCAGAAGCGGGGGAATTTGATCTGCACTATTTTTAAACAATTCCTCAGCAGCGGGGTAGATATCCCGAGACCATTTTTCTTTTGCAATTTCAAGGGTAATTATTTTGGCCGCATCTACAACGATAGATTTTTCTTTCTCATATACTTCATTGTCAGAGGTTCGGAATTCCCGATCTGCGAACGACCTGCGACAAACGATTGCGCGTTCGGTACGAGTTTTAACCACGAGTAAGCGATCGGAAGGAAGATTTTTCGATAGATTTTCGGCACCGAGTGATCGCACCGTTGCTATATTGACGTCTACGAATTTTGGATTGACGGACTGAAACCTGGTGAGTAAGTCCATGAGACACATCATTTTTACGTGCAAATTTTCCCGGAAATACTGTGAAATGTAGCTTTCAAAGCTTGGCCAAAACTTTTTTGGGGGCCACTCCATTTTTCCGTCGGCGAATTTATCAAAACACTTAACGTGGTACTTCAATTCCAAATTAATCAAATTATCACCTGCGCTTTCAATACGATTAGCTACTAAAGCCGCGCCCTCGCCGGGATCTGGCGACTTCGATATTTCACGAATTTGTTGTACGAAATCATTGCTCTCTGGATTTTTCATGCTAATGCGTTTTCTTACATTCCTCTCATGACACATATTTGATGATGAATTAGCCCAAAGTTCTGCACAGAATATGCAATTGATATTGAAGTCGAAGGCCAATGTGGTTCTACGTGTACAATGACTTCTATCAGTTTTCGCTTCAGCAGTCGTAGGTTTATACTTTGTGAACGCTATGTAACAATTGAGGTGAAAAGTTTGTTCAGTAGCACTAGACGATATGCGAACATTATTATACTTATAGTAATCCTTATTTGCACTTCGCATCGTTTTCAAGCCCCTGCTTTTAACAACCCGCACGGGTTGATCATCTAGGATGTCCAGATTACAAATTGTACAGACCTTTAATTCAGCCATACTGATGTCAGGTTTGCTGATTTATCTGAGTGTGATGTCCGAAATCCAGAAATCAAGAGGCAGCCGCATTTAATCCCATGTGACAGTCTGTGATAGACGTGCACTGACAAGTACTGGGTTTTCTAATGCCAGGGTCAATCTTGAAGCAAATGTGTCTGTCGATTCCTATCAAATCAACGCTACAATATATTATATGTATGAAGCATATAGTATAGTATAATAGTCTCGCGTATCGAGAACATTCAGAAGCATCCCGTGGAAAATTGTAGATACACTTACCGCTGCTTGTAGCGTAATGAATCTCCGAATCAACAAAACTTCAACAATATTTATTCTTACTGTACACAGAATAAAATGTCGCAGGAACCACGTGCAACCAATAAGACAGTAGAACAATGAGCGTAAGCCACGCCCCCGGCATCCCGCTGCTACTCGGCATAAAATGCATTGCAGATTCTAATTTGTATCTCGGGCTCCTGCAGGCCCTAATTAACGTAGGAATTTGAGACAAATATATTATGAAGAGGAACGATAGATCTTCATTATGAACAAGTGTAAACACTGTAACCCTTTCCGTCTCCCTGCTAGGGGCCGGGAACTTTGACCCCCCGCTCCTCCCCTCCTAACCACCGGACAAAAATGTGCCCGAGTCCAGATTGTGGGGGAAAAAAAACTGCGTCCCATCATGTAGTTTTTTTTACACCCTTCGCTTTTTCTTACCCCCAAAAAATCAATTTTAATTAAAAAAAAATTAATAAAAAAAGGCTTTTTTTGCTATAATTTTTTTATTTACCGCGCGTTTTTAAAATCCTTTGTGTTGGTTAAAGGAGACACAGCGCGGGATTTTTTGGCGTTAAGATTTTTGAAATAGGCCAATTACAGAGGCAATTAGGCGGGTTTGAATGGGTTTTCGCGGCCCCTCTTCCCCTCGCGAAGGCATCCGTGAAAACCCATTTTTGCACATTTTTCGGGCCAATTTATCCCCCCATTAAATAGTGCGGTCATATTCACCTCCAGACATAAATACAGACCCGAAGTATATATAAAAAAAAATTAAAAAAAAATCATGGACGGAATCGTGGGCCTTTTTTCCAGTACTCCACTATAAGACTGGGTTACCCCTGTAAATACGTTAATTACTATATATTAATTAGAGCCTTCTGTACGCAATCCTTCAGATAAACAAACCGCTCTAACATAGTATGGAGGCTATTCCATCTAGTTTTGCAATCTAGGATCAGAGTAAGTTCCTTACCATGTTTTGTAGTTACATAATTTTGCAATATGTGATTTTTTGTAGATCTCCGAAACATTCTAACAACTTTTCTGACCTTCACTAAAAGAAAAATATTATCATTGTTAGTAAGTGCATTGTAGTCATTTCCCGTTTCTGTGTTTTACAAGTCTAAACCCCCGTCGTCAAAATTTCCCTTAACTTCACTATTACTGCCTGCATCTGAAATTTCCATTTCTTCAATCTCTGCATTCTCTGGAGCTAGTGCCGATTGTCTTTTATAAAGCACATCCAAAATGGCTAGGTAAATGGCATGCGCACAACATAGTTGATGTTTTGGTTTAATCAAATTTCCGAACTTTTTCATTACACTTGCTCCGTCCGTACATCACTATTTACACATAAATTGAATTTTTCTACAGCCGTCAAAAAAAAAACGTGACATTTATGCATCGCTATAGATACGCGAAGTTGAACTTTTTTTAACACGTGAAAAATAGTTATTTATGCAACAAGTGAGTAAAGTACAACTTTTTTTACGCGTAGGAAAGTTTGACCGCACGAGCCGAAGGCGAGTGCGGCAATTCCTACAAGTGAAAAAAAGGTGCTTTACTCACGAGTTTCATACAAAATTTTTTCTACGTCCGTAGATTCAAATAAATTCGATAAAGCCTTTATTAATTTTTATTTTGTAATAGTAATATTAAAAGTACAATTGTTAGCATTATTAATTTGCAGTGAAGAAGAACTTACATGACTACTAGTATTTGAATTGGCAACATTTAATGAGTTTGAAGAAATAATATCATCTAAATTTGTATTAGTCGTACTACCTATGGCTTTGTTAGTAGGATCGTCAACATTTAAAACATTACTAGTCCCTGCTAACATTTTTGCGGCATTTTATTTTGCAATGAGTCATCTACGTAACCCTCGGCAACTGTGCTGGATTTCCATCCACCGTGTTGTTTTAGTTGAATTATATCGCCTCCGGAATCCACCAACAGGGATGCGGAAGAGCGCCGAAATGCGTGGCCAGTGTAGTTTTTTGGGTTAGGTAAATTCAGATATGTTACTATTAGTGAGGGAATTTTTGAAAAATTATTAATACCCATAACCTGGGTTTTGCATTGACCATTTCTATACTGCAAAAAGAAATGATCGGTTTTGACATTTATGGGTCGTTGGGTTTTATATTTTTTATAAATGTTTATCAAGTTTAGACCATTTTCAGGTGTTTCACCAATAACAGTGAATCGACGTTGAACATGAGTTTTAGTATCAGGTACTGTGATTATTAAAACGTTTCCGGTATCATTAATATCCTCACACTTCATTTTATACAATTCTTCCCTCCGCAGAGCTCCCGCGATTCCAAATATTAATGAAACCTAAAACATATAAAAATAATAAGTTTGCATTCAAATTTCGTGCTGTCAGTAATACCTTATGCATGAGATAATGATCATCTGGAGCTTGGAATAAAAACTTATAGATTTCTTCTCGGGAAAACGTTTTGGATTTCTTGGGATTATATCCAGTTGATTTATTTTTTAAATATGCAATGAGTTTAGAGTATTTACTGATGTCTACATCGTTGTTTACCATTAGAGTGCCTTTCAGTTTGGAATAAGTCGACCAAGGGGTTGAAGACTTCCACATTTTGGATTTCATTTCAAAGTAAGCTAGCAGGACTCTTTCTGTGAAGCTATTTATGCCTTTTTTAATACGCCAGTTCATTAAAGAATTATATTCATTTAAATATTGCTCTTTAGATTTCGCAGGGAGAAGATTCATCGTCGCTGTAGTTGCCGACTCGATAACATCTTCCGGGGTGCAATTGAGGCTTTGTTCACTGACACTCTCCATGATTAATAACTAATAATTACCTAATAACACTTTTTTAAACTTCACTTCACGTAACTTTTAAGAATAAACATGTTTTTCCGAATAGAAACGAAAGTTTGACAGTTTATCGAGGAACATATTGACATAAGAGCGAAACGTTCATAGCACTCTAATCAGCGAGTGTATTCGCGTATTGCATTAAAAAATGACACGTTACGGCAGTTTTTTTAACGCAAAAGTGTGAAAAAATGAACCGCTACGGCACTTTTTTTAACGCTTTTTTATCCATTCAGGAATTGCGTATTTTATGAACAGAAATTAATTAAAAAAACTGTTAGTTTTATAACGGACATAGAAATAGTATATTAAAGTATGAGTGGATAACAAGGTCTTTAAAACACGCGCGAGTTTTAAAGACCAGTTATCCACGAATACTTGACGCTAGTTTTTATTATACCTACAATGCTGGAAATAAATTACGCAGTAAAAACTTAGAAATAATTTTTGTCGTGATAAATCGAGAGGGCATAATAATATTGCTACTATAGTTACGAGAATTATTTACGTTTTTGTCGTATCCATGTCCGTTGTTGCATTCAGTCGTTTCCTTGACAACCTTTAAAGCTCGGCGAGCTTTAATCGCCTGTATTCGCACGCTCAGGCGTGCTTTAAATGGCGATTCTGATGCAGGTATAATAATAGTAATTTACGATACAAGTGCGTAAAGCTACTCTTTAGGCACGAGTGGGGTAGAGTTAAAACGCGAGTGAGCGAGCGTTTTAAGCCCCACGAGTGACTAAAGATGCTTTACGCATGTGTATCGTACAATATTTTATTTACGATAGACTCTAAAAAATATGGTAAATATAAAAAATATTTCACATGTAAATTAGAATTACTAGCAACCGGTCCTAATTTTGAGTGTTTTAAAAATTTTAAAACACGTTGCTACTAACTACGTGCCTAATGACATTTTTTAAGTACGTTGCTATTAACGACGTAAACTAATGAAAACATGTTATTAAACAGTCGTTTTACAAACTTAAAACTGCCAACTAAAAGGCAATTTTACACACTGTCGTAGATAATAGTATATTAAAGTATAAGTGGATAACAAGGTATTTAAAACACGCGCGAGTTTTCGAGCTCGACGGCGTAGCCGGAGTGCTCGAAATAGAGCAAGTGTTTTAAAGACCAGTTATCCACGAATACTTTACGCTATTTTTTATTATACCTCCAATACTGGAAATAAATTACGCACTGAAAACTTAGAAATAATTTTTGTGGTGATAAATCGAGAGGGCATAATAATATTGCTACTATAGTTACGAGAATTATTTACGTTTTTGTCGCGTCCATGTCCGTTGTTGCATTCAGTCGTTTCCTTGACAACCTTTAAAGCTCGGCGAGCTTTAATCGCCTGTATTCGCACGCTCAGGCGTGCTTTAAACGGCGATTATGATGCAGGTATAATAAAAAAAATAATATTTCTTCACTGCTAGCAGTAAAAAACTGTTTTGGAACACCATTTCCTCAGTTACAACAGATATAAAACGTTACGCACATAATAATGTTACTCTACTTATTTGCTATATACGTATGATTTTGTTGCAGAGAATCTTTTATTCTTTTTTTGACGGCTGTAGAAAAAACGTTCTTTGTATTTCGTGGCAAAATTCGTGTTTTTATGGCGCGTTTAAATGACTTTTCTGCCTCGACCTGACGGTCTCGGCGAAAATTGACATTCTCGCGCGCCTTAAAAAAACACTCATTTCGCGCACTCAATACAAATATTACTATTTTGTAATCTATGATTCAATACATCCACACAATCTTCAGCTGACATTGAGCCTATTATTCGTATTAGCCCGATGTTCCAGATTTTTATGTCAGATTTATCGGAATTTGAATCTAATTCATGAACATTTACGTTCATACATATACCTTTTATTTGCGACAGAAGTCCATTCATCAAGTGTCAACGTGAAACGTTGCTCTTTTTTCTTGAGTACTGGCGACTCTTGAATATAAAAATTTACAATTTTCATTTTATAAGCTAACACTCTGCTACAAACTGCAGTTGCCGAATTTGGAGTGTTTCCTAATCCTCTAGTTTGCAATGCTTGTCTCAAGTCTCTAGATGTGATAAATACTCTAAATGGTAATCCGTCTAGGGACGTCATACGGGCAAGTACGGCATCCAACGAATTGTTATCAGGCGAAACAAAATAGTCAATAATTTTTCTTTGATTTTTAGGTGTAGGTGGCAGTGGTTCTGGTTCAACGCTATTGTTCTTAGTATCAGTGTCTAGGTTTTTAGAGCATGATGCTTGGATGATTTGTTCTAGTGACTGTGAGTTTAGAATTATAATGTACATGCAGACCTTTGGTCGAACCTCCTTTAATATTTATCATTTTCTCACAAAGTTTACATTTTGCAGTTTCTTTATTCCACATTGATTTATTATCGTCATATTTTTTTTTTCGGATGTATAAAATACTTGTTATTATCGGCCATTCTTGAATTTAGGCTAACAGAAGAATTGTAATAGTACTAACTGCGTGAAGGAATATGTAATATATAACCTTAAATGGACAATAAACAAAAGTTAGATGACTTATTATTATAATAAAAATATACTTCTATGCAGTCTGTTACCAACTAATATTACTATCAAAGTTAATGTAAAGAATCAGTGTTTTAAACACGTATTTTTTCACACAACAATCACGACGCACACAGTATCCAATTCAAAACAGAAATGTACGTATCCGCTTCCGCTAGGCCGCTTCGTGCTTCGTGAAGGTCTGGATCATGAACCTGCAGAATGTACTAATATTTAGTTGCTTAGGTAAATCCCCGACTCATTCGACGGTAATATACTGCCCGTGTATAGGATACAGCATGCAGTCTGTATAATACGTTAACATTATACACTATACACATTTATTTCACGCCTACAGCGCAATAAATTAAGGAATTAGCGTTTGTATATTGGGGATAATTTTTTCGGGATCCCGGGATATTTTCGGGATTGCGAATTACATACTTTGTTCGGGATCCCGGGATTTCGGGATCTTGGAATCCCGGGATGGATTCCCTAATGCTAATGAATACTGTTTTTATTTAGAGTATCCTGTTCGCTCAGAGCACATTACACATAGTTATACAATAATACTACAGGAATAACAAATATTGAGAAATAAGATCCACAGGCACTGACGCACCAATACTACACTCAACCATACACACATACGACAATCATTCATACAAAAATATTAGAGACTTAATACTAAATATAAAATGGTCTCTGGCTCGGAGCTACAGTTCGAGGGGGGGGGGGACACTTGGAACTAGCGGCACGCGTTATATTAGTTCACGAAACTGCACTGACTCTCGATTCACAGGTGAGGGGGGGGGGAGGCTTCGTTGTCCGTGGGGCCCGCTCGGGTTACTGGGGGCGGCGATGGCGCGAGTGACGTCGACGTCCTGGTATGCGGCGGGGTTCTCGCACCAGGGGCAACGGCGAGCGAAGCCGCAGGCGGGCGTTCCTCCGTGGATCCCGTCCTTCGATGGCGCGGGCGAGGGCGTCTCGGGGGCGGCGGGGGTTGCGCTGCACTTCGCGCAGCGGATAGCGATGGTCGGCCTCCAACCTGAGTTCCTCCCACAAGCTCTCGAACTCGGCCTACTCCGCCGGGCTGAGGAAGAAGGCGACTCCCAGAAGCTGGGGGCGGCAGGTGATACGGACCTGGGCTACGCGCAGCGGCGGGCGAGCTTCCGGGGTTGCGGCCTCGTAGGCGGCGCGTCTGGTGGGGGTGTCTCCTGGCTGCGGCGTCCTAGGGCTGCTGGGGAACGGCGTCTCGGTGGGGGCGGCGGCTTGGGCACTTGGGGAACGGTGGGGTAGCCGAGCTTCGTGGAGGAGGGGGTCCTGTGGGGAACACGGCGGCGATGGGCCGAATAGTCGTTCCAGCAACTCTTGACGACTGTAATCAAACAAATAAGTGTGGGGGTTGGAGGCTAGCTCGTACCTGGGAGGGCGGCGATGCCTTAGGCGGCGGTCTGGCTAACGTAACGTCCGGAATGATCGTCCAGGGCTTACTTTTGCTGCATCCTGGCTGCGCGTGTTCCGTGGCGTGGAGAAGGCGATGCCGCGGGGGCGGCGAGGAGCGCTACGGTCGGGTGCGGCAGGACCTGGAGCACAGCGATGCACAGGCCTGTGGTTGGACGGCGACGTAGGCGGCTCTTCGGGCTCTAGCTGACGTGGGTGCTGGATGCTCCTCCAGGCGTAGACAACGAGGATAGTAGGCGTGGGCGGCGGTAACCCGGACACCTTTTAGTGACTGCGATCAGAGATCTAACAATCACCAGGAGTCGCAAGGTCGACTTCTGTGATCAGGGATCGAACAGAAGGTTTGGTGGTTTGTGTACTTCCTAGTGACCGGAAGGCCTAAGCTAGTGAAGTAGGTGGTCTGAGAGCAGGGCTCGATCAGATAACATTGTCGGTCGGGGCAGCTCTTTTTATAGGGATCCGTACTCCCACTGTTTCCTTCGGATGTCGGTTTATTTAGAGTGGGATGAATTACGTTGCTTCTGGGGTGGTTTGTTACTCTATTTATTAATTCCGGGTTTTGTGCATGTATTGTTGCTTGTGGAATTTTTTAATGCCATTTTTCAGACCGCTGGTCTTACAGCGCGTCTATTGATACCCCATTTGCCTATATTAGAAATACTTTATCGCGACTTTTAATTAATCGCGATGTGTGCTTTCGATTAATCCGCGTATGCTGAATGCGGGTGTTTTTACCTTTAGTTAGCGCTGCGCCTTACGTGGCCTTTTGTCCGGCTGTCTAAAGGTATTATTCCTTTGTAATCCGCTTAGCGGTCGTTGGCCGGCAGGCTTCTTTGTGTCGGGGCGGAATTTTCTCTTTGAGCGCTGCGATCTTTCCAAATTATTTATTTAAATGTCGCGTGCTGGCTTCTGTCTTGATCTTACGCTTTTATAAACAATTCCCTTTAGTTCCTTTGCTTCTCGGAGTTAGTGTTTTTTTCTTGTGATCCTCGCGTTCGTGGATTGGAAATTGTAAAATTGTTTCTAGCCTTTTGTGTACGCAAATCGGCCGGTGGCCGTCTTGTTTTAATTTTATTTTTGTTTCGCCCGCGTTGTATATTTCTTTAACGCTAACCTAACGTGTCCCAGTGTTGGTTAATTAATGCCAGTGAATGCTGGAAAGCCGATTGTCTTTTTCTTAATTGGCTGCGTTATTTAACTGTTGTTCATTCTGCGTTATTTTCTGGGGTTTTTCCGTAGTTGCTTAGGCGAGCTAGGGTCGAGGAATTTTTATTAGGGGCTTTTGTTGGCGGCTTCGTTTATGGCGTTGTTTTGACCACTTCGGGAGCTGTCAGCGTTTATGCTGAAATCGAGGGGCGTTCGCGATTTCTTTTGTTTAAAAGTCAAGCGGCGTTGGGACGCGATATTGACGCTAATCTTTTTAGGATGGCGGCTTATCTCCGCCTTCGAGGAGGTTTAGCGTAGGTGAATCATATCAAGCTGGTACTATATTTCATATATCTCAGGAAAGTTTTGACATAGAACGGTAATCTTGTGCTCAAATTGTTGGAAATTTAATGTACTTTAAATGTGATCGTAATATATTTTTACATACACCACTTAGTTTACGAGATATTTAACATAATTCATAGGCATTTTTTGTAAATCTTTGTACTTTGAAAAATGATCTCTCGAGAACTACCAAACTTATATAGCTCGTCTTGTACTCAAATTGTAGACAATTTACTCTACTTTCAAAAAGGTAAGAAGGATTTTTTTCGACAAACCTTTAGTTTTTGAAATATTCTACAGAAACGAAAACAAGTGTTTAAATTTTACAGTTTTTGCGAGGTGGCGCTGCGCGCGGTGGTGCGCCGAGGTCGAAAACTGGGATTTAACTCACTGTGGTAACCCAAATGACATATAAATAATTCAGAACCACCCGACCTTTTGCAAGGAATTTTGATATATTTACTGGACTATATATAGATTTTTTTCTTAACGTATGTATGCCTTTTTGCAAAGATTGCCTAGTGATTTGTTTAACTAGCGGCCTATCGCGAAATTGCTCGAATCAATATTTAAAAATGTATACGACAAGATTATTCCTGAGCAGCAAGGTTTTTTTCCTGGAAGATCTGTTGAGTCTAACTGAATTCATTACGCTGATAAAATATCTCAATCGCTCGACGGTTGAACCTAGGTGGACGCTGCGTATACAGACTTCAGGAAGACCTTTGATAATATTGACCACAATATTTTTATTCGTAAACTTGTTCACTTGGCAATAACCGAAGAACTCTTGAGATGGGTAATTTCATATTTATCTATGCGATCACAAATAGTCAATATTAACGGATATGTGTCCTCAAGGGTCTTCCTGACTTTCGCAGAGAAACCACCTTTAATATATATGTTAATGACATAAATGAGTACTTTCGTGTCTGCAACTTCTTGATGTACGCCAGCGATGCACAGACTTATAGGGAACCTAGGCCACTCGGGAAAATTATAAGCTAAGGACGGGCCACTACAAACAATACTGATTAACACAAAAAAAAATTTTTTTAATAGTATGAATTACAATGATAATAATAAAAGAACATTCAAAAATGTTTGTTGTAATTATGTACCTAATCGCAATGTAATCTCATCATTACAATGTAATATTTCATGTTTTATTATTTTGATGCACGACATTGCATTGAACTAACAAGTTTTTTATATTTGGCTCCACATTACTTGTCGCCACACGTAAAATTGCTTCCAAATTTTCATTTGCCAGACGGTTTCGATTTTTTGTTTTGTTAAGTTTCATCACTGAAAACGTTTGTTCACAAATATACGTCGATCCAAAAAAGCTTGCGCATTTCAACGCATTTATTCGCAACTCTTTATAAGCGTTTTTATCAACGCAACGGTAGAAGTTGAGTAAATTATCATCATTTTGCATGTCTATCAATTCCAGCTGCATTGATTCCGGCGCATTTTCAGGTGAAATGTTGAAAGGATTGCTGAAAATGTCCAATAGAGGTTTAACTTTTTTGAAGTCTTCAAAACGATCTTGAAAAGCTTGTATCAAAATATAAATTTTTTCAACATAAGCGAAATTGACGTCAGTTTTATTGAATTTCTCCATTTGTTTTTTGTAGTTCAGAAAATGGCCGTAATTGGCTGAATTGAATTGTGTCCTGAAAAGACTCAATTTGCATTGAAAGGACAAAACATGAGAGTATAACTGCGAAATCAATAGATCTTTGCCTTGGAGTCGCGTATTTAAGACATTCAAGTGATTTGTGATGTCTACAAGAAACGCTAAGTCACACAGCCAATCAGGATTGTCTAGTTCGGGGACGTCCTTTTTCTTTTCCGCCAGAAATATTTTGATTTCTTCAATCAAGTTAAGAAACCGCTCTAGTGTCAACCCACGACTTAGCCACCTTACTTCACTGTAAAACAGGAGATCACCATATTCGCTCTCAATATCCTCGAGAAATTGTTTGAATTGTCGGTGATTGAGACCTCGTGATTTTATAAAGTTTACAGTAGGCACTACAACTTTCATCACATTTTCAAATCCCAATAATTTTGAACAGAGGGCCTCTTGATGTATAATGCAATGAAACCGCATAAATTCCTTGGTATCTATGTTTTTAGTTTGTAAATACTCTTCTAACAAGGTTGCTACCCCAGACATACTTCCAACCATTGAAGGTGCTCCGTCAGTCGTAATTCCAGATATTTTCGTTAAATCCAAATCGATTATAGAACATTTTTCCAGAAGAGCTTTGAACATGTCACTCGCCGTGGTTTACCTGTCAAAGAACTTATACCAATCAGTTCTTCACTCACTTCAAAATTTTGCGTTACAGCTCGTAAAAATATTAAGAGTTGAGCAGTGGAACTTATATCTGTAGATTCGTCGAGTGCTATAGAAAAATACTCAAAACTTTTCGATTTCGTAGCTAATTGCTCTTCTATATTAGCTGCTAATGTGGTAATTCTTCTTTGAACGGTCATCCGATTCAACTGAATTTTCCCAAACTTCTTTGCATATTCCGGACACATTTTTTTTGCGGCGATATCTAAACACTGCTTAACAAACTCACCATCTTTAAAAGGCCGACAAGTTTTCGCTATTATTCGAGATATTTCAACGCTGTTTCAGCATCTTAAATTGGTTTTGAATTGGTTTTGTAAACATAGCTTGCTGGCCTATTAGTTCCCGTTGTAAAGTGGAAATTTTTTGCGTTCGATTTTCGCCAGTTACTTTGGTAAAAGTAGGATGCTGGGTTTCATAGTGCCTTTTTATATTATATTCCTTCGGAACAGAAACACTACTCTTGCATATTAAACAGACAATTTTGTTATGCGATGAAATAAAAAAGTTTTTTTCGGTCCAAATACCTTGAAACTGTCGATTTTCATCTTCAACCTTACGACTACGTTTGTTACTGGGGCCTGGTTTATCCATATCAAAGTTGATATTATATTGTTACGTAGATAGATGCTAAGTTCCAACGACGAAATATTTATTCGTCACAGATTACAGTTCAATCAGTATAACGTTCGCGTGTCCGTAGTTAAAACTTAACTGCCTCGGTAGCGGGCAATGCGTCGTATTTATACGAGTTACCAAACATCGAGAACCTTGCGTGTTTCGCGGATCTTCGAGTAATCTCGTTGATTCGACAGATTTCTAGTCTCGTAACAATATGCTTGGACCGGCGAGTAGAATACCTGTCTTACGTCGTAAACCTGAATAAGAAAGTAGTAGGTACTTAAAGATACTTTTGTAGTTTTTCGAACAATTTTTAAAATTCGTTGGCGGGCCGCATAAATATCGACAGTGGGCCGCATGCGGCCCGCGGGCCGCGCTATGTGCATCACTGATGTACGCTGATGACTGATGACCTGAAGTTGTTCTACGAAGTTATGTCTGCTGCTGATTGTCAAATGTTACAAGCAGATTTAACACGTCTTTATAATTAATGTATTCTTAACGGTCTTGTACTAAACTTCGATAAGTGTTTTAGTATATCGTTTACACGAAATATGTCTAAAATTACGTTATCAGTATTCCTTCGGTAGTAATCTCATCAAATCAGTGTCCAAAATAAAGCATCTCGGCGTAGTCTTCGATTCTAAATTGATATTCGATCAACTATACTACCAGCAAGCTGTTCATAAGTGATTGCAATAACCGATAAAATGCACAGACATTTTAACAATAACATGACCGCATTCTTAAACACACTGCAGAGAATAACCGCTAAAAACCTGTTGCATAAGGTCGTTTTCAAGCAGCAAATATAAATGTCGGAGGTTATCAATCCACCTAGACGTTTCTCGCGAGTAGAAAAACCTACATCCGCTTGTCTAGAAATACAGTTGTTGCTTTTGTATATTGATTTTGCCCTTAACTTATGTATGCTCTTTTACAGAGATTGCCTGGCGATTTGTTTATAACATAGAAAAGTGGATATATTTCTATTTTCCATATGCAACTTTTGTACGAGTGAAATATACATTTGGAGGAGCTATAATATTTAAGTTGAAGTTTTTGAGGTATCAAAAATTGAAATAATTTTTTATTTTGGCAAACAAAGATTTTCGGTAAACTGTTAAATTAATTTCAAATAGCCTGAGGATGTAAAAGCATCTAAGTATGTAAAAATACCAGCGGAGTGAGTTTTAGATGAAACACATTTAACAGTTTTACTCTTACAGGTTAGTATTTCGATCTGTGCAAATAAATAATCTCTGTCAATAATTTCTTATTGCAGAATTACAGATGATTAAAGTTAATGTTGGAAGCAAAATCCATTAACACATTTATATTAAACAATGGTACTCAAAAAGCTTCATAAACCTACACGATCGAAAGAAATCCGAGTATTAACACATATTGATAAACAAATAAAGTTAATATGAAAGTAATAAGCTAATTTCTTTAAAAATAAAATATAATGGTGTTTAAAATCAGACAGAAAATGAAGAAATTAGTTATTTGCAAAAATCTAGTAGGCCGTGTACTTTTTATAGAAAACTACAGCAATATTAAATTAAGCCCGATTCACATTTAAGCCCGATTCACATAATTATATAGTCCAAGGCACATGCCATGCAACAGCAAGGATTTCTTCAAGCATTCACACTGCAGTGGCTTTGCGACGGATTTCAGTCATTCTTTACAAGCTTTTGGAATATGTTGTGAACCTCAACGTTAATAAAAGTTGCTATAATATTACACCATGAAGATGAAGAAGAACAAGCAAAGCGATGTCGAAAAAGGAAACGATGTTTTTGGGTACATAACATGCTAAAAAGCGTAATGAAGAAAGAGAATTTGCGACATTGCACACCGAGCTCATAGAAGATGAAACTACATTTTTAAAATATTATAGAATGACACTCGAGGAGTTTCAGAATTTGTGGGGACAAATTGGGGAAGTTTTACAAAGACAGAATACTACTTTCCGTTAGTCCATTCCACCTATTCAAAAGCTTGCAGTGTGCTTAAGGTAAAATTAAGTATATTGTTTTATAATGTTTATATTTATATATTTTTCTATTGAACACTATATCGTACGAGGGTTGAGCTGAAAAATGTTAGTTATTAAAAGACCGTTGCATTTTATAACAAAAAATCTTTAATATTTTTCAAAATATTCTCCATTCAGACTAATACACTTATGCATTCTTCCAAACCACTTTTTAAAACATTCGGAAAATTCATTTTTTGAAAGGTCCTCAAAAATTCTTTGAAATTCTGCAACTGCTGCATCTGCGCTAGAAAATCTTTTACCTTGCAAACTTTTTTTTAACAGTTGGAAACAAACAAAAAAGTCGCACGGCGCCATATCTGGGCTATACGGAGGATGAGTTACCAATTGAACTCCCGAATCTTTCAAAAAATCCAATGTTCTGGCAGCAGTGTGGGAGGAGGCGTTGTCATGATGGACTAAGATGTTACGCGAACCGGAACTTTGGCGACCTGTCTGTAATTTTCCAAACATCTGTGGTAAAGCCACTTCGCAGTACCATTCAGAATTAACAGTTCTGCGATCTTCAAGTGGAATAACAGCAACAGGACCACTTCGGCAGAAAAAAAACAGCAATAATTTTCTTATTGACGCTTCTGCCACGAATTACTTTTGTGGGCAGGTCTTCATCTTCGAATACCCAAACACTAGACTGCTGTTTAGTTTCAAGGTCGTAACTGTATGCCCAAGATTCGTCACCTGTTACAATGTATGTCACTTGCTTGGAAGCTCCCCCGTCTCCCGAGTCTACTCGATCTTGTTTTTGACTTTCTGAGAGCAAATGCGGTATCTAACGCCTTGCTAGCTTTCTTACCCCAATATGTTTATGCGAAATGGTATTCACCACCGAGGATCCAATCTTCCCTTCCTCCTGAATCTCCCTATAAGTAATATTTCGATTGGAGGACTGAATCAAGCTTGCCACACGATCATCATTTTCTGAACAGGCAGCTCTCGCAGGTTTTGCTTCGTCTTCTAGCAGCTCTCGCCCTCGTAGAAATTCGCGGAACCAATGACTAACATCGGATAATGAAGGGACAGCATCGCCAAAAGCTGCTATCAAATTTTCATGGCTTTGCTGGTATCCTAACTTTCTTTTATAGTCATAGAAAATCATAGCTCTAAAAGCTGTTCGCGGAATGCTCATTTTAACTGAATTAAAAATGCACAACTACTTAACTTACAAAATTAACTACGTTTCACAGGGAAATCGGAACGTTTGACAATTGTGGGTAACGAATGTCAACTAATGCGACATTCAATTGTTGCAATTGTTTCTAGCCAATTGTGCTTCCATGGCCTGCTACTAGCTGTTAACAGAGCATACCTCGTATAAGCAATATTAATGTAGTTAGAACATCGAAACTGATTATTTTCCTATACATATATTGTCAGGGTCCCGGGTGGTGTAGCTTGAATAAGCGTCCACGTTCGATCAGTAGAGTTAAGCAACGCTCTTTCTGGTCAAAACTTGGATGGGAGTTGCAAGGTTGCTTCTCTCGGCGCCTCGTGGTACGGCTGCCACGGAAATAGTTGGTCCCGGATGTCATAATAACATCATGACAGTTGTTTGTGGGGTTGGAAGTCCCCATAAATGTACAGCGACGCCTATAATTGGCCTAACGGCTATTGGCTGAGTACGGAATAAATAAAAAATAAATTGTGTCAAAAAGTGTTTATACAGGGTGAGTCGGAAGGAATAGACCAAACTCCTGGAGTATATTATACACGTAAAAATAATGTAGAAATACTAAAATGTTATGCGATTTTCATTTGTTTTCAAGTTACAGCATTACAAAAAGCAACTTTTTTGGAGAACTTAACTGAGTTAACAATCAACATTTTTGTTAATTTAAGACTTAAACATTTTCAAACAATCGGGAAATGCACTATTTATTACAAAAGCTAAAATAAAATATTCCGTATGGGGACTTCTTTATGACGCTGTATCTTGAAAACAAATGAAAATCGGATAACAACATTTGAGTTTTTTTACATTATTTTCACGTGTATAATACACTCCTGGAGTTTGGTCCATTCCTTCCGACTCACCCTGTATATGGTGAAAATGAAACATGTAGGTATTTATTACAATCAAATTTTACTCTTTCTCAAAAAAATTGAACATTAAAAAATACAAATATATTTAAATTGCAAATACATATTAGTAATAATACATACCGTAAAATGGCGATACTTGGGACATATTTTTTCTTTTTTTTAACTTTCACCTGAACCACGCATCCCTCATATCTAATAAATAAAAAAATGCATATCACACAAACGTCTCTCATGTATATAAGGAGCGTTTCATTCATATTGTTTAGTTCTCAGGTTCCAAGAAGTACAAAAAAAATGATTTGAGAGGTCTTTGTTTCGAATTTTTTGGCTTCTAATGGCCCTAAACGGGATCAAGTTTTGTTTTACAACTTGATGTTGAGTGAAATAATAGCCATTTTTTTCTTAGCGTTTACTTCTTATAAATGTGTAAAAATACAAACGAAAAAACATTTTGCTATAAAATTAGGAACTAAACCAAAAACGAAATAGTATGTAACATTACAAGCCAGGTAAAACAGGTTTTACTGGCGATAGGATTAGGATGACTGGCGAGCCTGTCATATCCTTGAGCCAATAAAAATGGTTACCTGGCGTGTATTGTTGAATGTTTTATTTGTTCCTCACTTGTAAATAACTAGAAATTCACCATTTATTCAAAATATCAAACTGACAAGCAACTAAATTAATCAATATGACACATACTAAGGAAGACAACTCTGGCTTTGCACGCTATCATTTATCTATGAGCACGCTTGTAAAATATAAGAAACATTTTCAAGGTGAATACAGTGACTTGATAAATTGGTGTTTACATGTGAGGAACAAATAAATACATTTTTCTGTAACATTAGGAACGAAACAAAAAACAAAAACACATGTTTAAATTAAAAACTTCAAAAATTAACAATTGTAAACATAGGTACTAACCCTTAGTTTAACATTTTTAATGCAGCCGGTCAGTACGATTTTCTAATTCCTTGAAAAAATAGCGGCTTCTAGAAACCTGAACTTCTTTGAGAACTTTTACGATTGTTTTTTCATCAATCTCGCACTTATCGAGTATGTTTGGATAGATAAAAAACTGATTATTTTTTGTGTTTTGTCGTAAAAAATTACACTGGAACTTTCTAGGTTCACAACCAACAAACAGCCTCTACAAGACCTATGAAATATTTTTGACAGTTTTTTTTCTTTGGGGCATCAAACAAAAATCTACACACAACAAAATCTCCTATTTTAACGCCTTCTGCTTGTGGTTCTTGAATGCCGCAAATTTCTTCATTTTCACTTTCCATAAGTTGTTCACTTTCTCTGTCGCTTCGTAGTTCGTTTCGGTCTCTAAAATTCTCAGGATTTTGCGAGTGTTCAAAATCTTGTGTTTATCCAATGTTTTCAAAGTCTTCAGAACCTACCGAACTGTCAGTGTCATGTAGCGAAAAATCATCGCTATTATTTTCATCCTCACTACTACTCTCATCTGAAGCCGCTAGGCTAACTCCAGGTCTCGCATTTAACTCCTTTTTTTATCTTTTATCAATGTTGTGTCCCTTTTCTCAGATAACATACGCGCAAAGGTTTCACCCCATATTGGATCTGTGCCCGGTGGTGGATTATTCTCATCTTTCCGAGGAATGCGTTTTAATACTTCCTCCTGATTGATTGGGAAGATCCCTGTTGCTCTAAATCCAGATATTAAAGTTTGCTCAATGTTTTCATTTAATTTCTCCAGTGTTTGGTTTAATAGGCTTGGAAAGGTGTCCTTTGGAATGCATCCTTTGTGTGTTTCTTTCCAAGTTGATAAAACTTGCCGCCAGTATATTTTTAATGGGCGGAACACCGCCACATCTAGAGGTTGGCAAAGGTGCGTGCTGTTTGGAGGAAACAGCACAAATCGTATGTTATATTCCTTGCAAATATTGATGCCATTTATACATGCGAAGCCAAATTATCGCCAATTAACATTTTCGGCTGCTCTTCATCAAATCGTTGGAAATATTTCAAGGCAACAGTCGTAAACCAGTCCTCAAATATTACTCCATCAAACCAACCGCTTTTTGAGTGATTATATCGTGTTCCTCGTGGTCCGTTTTCTTTCCACGTATTATAGAGATGCTCGGCTTTATAAACCACATAGCAAGGTAGGAGAACGCCTGAAGCAGTTCCAGCAAACATCACCGATGTGCTACTTTTGCTTGTGTCTTTTATTCTTTCAGGTCTTTTAAAACCTCTCCTTACGATGGCCTTTACACGTCCTGGATCGTCAGTGAGATTAGTCTCGTCATAGTTTATGATTAAATGATTTAGTATTCCCTTAACTGACGTTTCTAAGTTTTTAAAATATTCTTTTAAAGTGTTTTCGTCTACCTCAGCTCTGAACCATTTTACATTTTCACACAGCCTAGTTGATAATACACCTTTATGCCTTTGTAGGAAAGAGTTTGTCCAATCTGGACCAGGCAGGTTGTTTCTGAATCGAGCCTCGACCACTCCTTTATGGTCTAAATACCTTTTAACTACACATCTAATATCAAACGCTGTTAGTGGAAAACCCCACTCCGCTGCTATTGTTAAACCATTTATTAATTCTTGTTCGTCATTGCTTCCTAAAACTGTCGGTCTTCCATATTTGCGTGACTGAATATTTCGGCTCCTTCTATGCAGAGTGGATTTGGAGACTTTCCACCTTTCAGCTGCAATTCTTATAACTGTTCCTGACCTCACATCATCGATGGCACGTCTCATGTTTTCCTCATCAAAATCATGATATTTCCTAACCAAAATCATGATATTTCCTAGAGCCTACTTTCCTCTTATGCGTTCTAGGCATGGTTATCAAGAAGTTAACAAGAAGTAAAAAATGAAGAGACCTATGTTTCTGGGTAATATGGCACAAATCGGGTAACATGGGACAAGTGTCCCAAGTTGCCCCGAATAGGTGACTTTTTGTTATCTTTGTTTAAAAAACATTTAATGTGTAATTTTAACTGTTGTTTTGAAGGCCTATCCTATGTAAAAGATGTTAAAGTAATAACTTTAGATGAAAAAACATGTTTATTTACTTTTGCTCTGTGTTTCCCGGTTAAAGTTATTTGCACTATATTTTAAACAGTTTTTAGTCTTACCTTTAAATATTTTTTCCTGCGAGCCCGATTAGTCTTAATCACACAAATTATTCACTGTAATTGTTAACACAATGTTCTAAGTCACATGTAATTAAATTTCGAGGTTACGTTCGGAACGCAAGTGGCTACAGCACTGGCGACGTGAACATAAAGTTTTGTCCCAAATTACCCCTTAGTACCAAGTATCCCCATTTTACGGTACCGTTTCTGATACTAGTTAAATGAGCCTATTGAAAAAAATACCTTTAACGAAAATACTGCTCACAAAATTATTTGAATACTTCAATAAAAATGAATTTTATACGTAATAGTTTGTCTTTACTAAAGCGCTCTTTAAAAATAGTATCATGAAATCGGTTGTAAGTATGATTTTACAATTAATCAAAACTGTTTTGTGGAGAAAACGTTTACAAGTAAGAGGCTGCGGATGACGAATGATATGATTGAGACAAGGAAGTACTTGAAGACGGACGGGATGGTATAGGTGTTGCCAGTGCTTTAGTCGTAAAATATGAACTACCGGTACTCACTTAAATTTTTAAAATTTTCCACATGGATTCATAGGGATGAGGTGCCCTGTCCATTTTTCTTTTTCGGGAACGGGTGTTTTCGGCGGAACGTTTACCAGAAGTTATCCAAGTTTTCACATAGGGCATTGGGTCAAAATCATAAAGAGGAGGTCCAACAAGATTAAGGAACATTAATTCCGCAACATGTTCCACTAAAAGAGTACTTCGAATGGGAGTAACAATTTCGTTCATTGAACTAAACGACCGTTCGCACTCTACAGTTGATATTGCAATACCACAGCTGTTAGAAGAGGTCGAAGATCCAATGGAGTTCTTTCGTTGATTCTGTCTTCTTTATACTCCCGAAAGGCTCTAATAACATTCTTATTATATTTAACCTTAAATTGTTCACACAAATTCCTTATACTTTCTTCCCCATACAAAATATCCAAAGCTTCAGGCCAGCTGGAAGGATGCGGAACTCATAAGTCGTTTATGAGATCATTATAATTATTTTGATCTAAGTTCGTATCATGTAGTCCCTTGTGTGATGATTGAGTTGTTAGTAATCTGAGCTGTAAGTTGACAGCAAGACTTCTGAAGAACTGTCCATCATTAATGGTTTGTATTTTGTTATTATTAATTAAAGGTATTGCCTTGAATTCAAAGTTTGCCGTACAATTTCTTGCTAATTTAGTGTAGTGGCCTTGATTTCGTTGCATTGACTCAAACACTCTTATTGTTCTTCTAATAAGTTTGTCCGCCAGTGGCAGTGTCATTGCTCGTTTCTGAAGATCTAATGAAAGGTCACCTAGTTCAGTTAAAGC
>CALNHX010000995.1:0-261857 GCA_940337035.1 Agriotes lineatus
CGTCAACTCCAGGCTGCCGTAACAATAGACTATTCCATGAGTCTTGGAAGCGAGCGCCTATGGCAGTCAACCCTCCTGAGGACGCTACCCACCACATACGAGGGTGACCCATTCCTGTGGTGGCGGCGGCATGTAGAGGTCCCCATCCAGCGCTTTCTCGCTCGGCTAGCAGATGGGGATGTAGTATATATTACTTATTGTTGGTTTGATTAAATATATGTATATAAAGGTGTCTGTGTTTTTATTGCACTCCTAGCGACGTCTATGATTATTGATATTTTATAAGTAGAAGCCCACGCTTTCAGTATTCATATCCAGTTCGACGCTTGAGCAATGCCTATCGATAAATTTGACAAACATATGCATGCGAATTCCACATCACACCCGCAGGTGTTTTTGGTTCAAGAGCTAAGCGAGCCTTTATATTATGAATGAGATTTACAACTAGTATCCATTGCCTTCAATGATGATAGATGGTACATCCTACCGCATGGTGACATCGAATATACTATTCCCTTCCGTGAAGCTTAAATAACAAATGTCTTACTTTATCCCGAAAATACCCAAAATTATATCAACATGATGGGGTCATATAAATTACACGAAATGATTGGGATGACATTAAAAAAGGGTGATATGCTAAAATTTTGGGCAGTCAAGCCAAATATGTTATATGTGGAATTTCAACTCAAGGTTCCCATAATTGTTGAGTCCAAAAAGGTAGTGCAGTAAACATGACTTCAAGGTTGCGTTTACGCTCACCTCCTACCACATATAACCTTGGAAATGTGAAAATAAAAGCGCGTAGAAGAGTCTGCAAGGGTAGTAGCATCCGATAGTCGTGCAAAAATGAAAGCCTTGTTGAAAGCTATCGAGGTAGTTCAGAGTAATAAAGCAAGAAAGCCGCAACCACTGTTCTGTCCAGAACTTCTGAATAGTAGGACGTACAAATTAAATAAATCAAGTTCTAGGTACGTGAGTGTAGGGTTTGATTGGAGTTCGCAATTTAACCCAAGTATTATAATACGGGGTGCCAAAAATGACTGGGTGCAGTTAAATGAATGGGAGTGGACAGCCCTGATTGCAAATCAAGGAGTGATTTCCAACTACTTCTATTCTCTCGACGGTGAGTGGCCAGCTCTGAAAATAGGAAAGAAGAGGATTGTATTTGAAGCGATCCAGACAAGGAAAATAATCAAATTGGAGGAAGTGGGCTTGTCAGAGGTGCGTTTAGCGAGCGAAACTGTAGAAGAATTGTGGCGCTTGCAGAAACTCGTGGAAGTGCGATTCGCACAATTAAAAGCGTTACACTTTGAGAGTTTCTATAAAGAGATAGTGAAGGGTGTAGCAAACCTTTGTGGAGACTGTTTAGTAAATGTATGGTCTGTAGTGAATCAGCTGGAGGAGAACTCTCAAAAGACTGCGTGTATGGTGGAAGTGCTAACGTTCGCAAGTTCTATGGTAAAGTGCGACATCGAAGTGGAAGCCCTGAGTCATCAGTTGGCAGTGCAGTCATGTGGATGAATTATAGAGACGCTGCTCGACCGGCTGCAAGAGACGTACCTAGTGCGGTTGAACGATTAGTGAGTTCGTTATAGGATTTAGCTTTTGAAGCGTCGCACGAAGTCATATATGGGTTAGGACGTTCCGGATTCAGTAACGAAGAGTTGTATAAAAAAGAAAAACAGTACAAAAACGGTGCTGCTGTCGGTCAACTATTCTTAGACAGAGCCATAAATGAAGGGCTCCTTGTAGATTTAATGGATAGTCTTGGCCTAAAATGGCATATGTGTGAAGTAAAAGCCTTTATAGATATATTACAGCTTTTTTTCAGGCCTGAAGGCCTATAGCTTGGATGTGGGTTCTCCACAACTTTCGATTTTTTGCTAGATTTAGCCAGTTCTGCAAGTTATGTTGGTTAATGTCTTCATGTATATTGTCCAACCATGTCTTTCTTGGTCTTCCTCTTCTGTTTCTTCCGGGCATTTCTTTGTCTATAATAATTTTTAGAGTGTCTTCTTGAGGTAAGCGTGCAAGGTGACCTAGCCATCTGAGTCTATTTTGTGTAATGATTGTGTTTATTCCTATGTCGTTGTATAAGGCCTTGATTTCTTCATTTGTTCTTCTTTTCCAGTGCCCATTTTCTTTTTTGCCACCAAAAATTCTTCTCTGGATTCTTCTTTCAAATACTTCAAGTCTTGTTTTGCTATCTTTGGTAACGGTCCAGGTTTCGCTGGCATATGTTACTGTGGGTCTTATTACGGTCTTGTATAAATGAATTTTTAAGTTTCTCGATATGTTTTTATCACGTAGCACTTTATTTAATGTTCCTGCGCATCTTGATCCTGTCGTTATTCGTCTTTTAATTTCACTAGAGCATTCACCTTTACTTGTAATTTCTGTTCCCAGGTATATTGCACTGTTGACTAGGTTAAATTTGTACTCACTATTGTCACTTTTTATTTTAAGGCTGAGGTTTTCAGGTTGGTTTTTGTTACCTAAAATCATATAGGAGGATTTATGTTGGTTAATTTCAAGACCTACTTCTTTTGCCGCTTTTTCGAATTTGCTTGAGATGTGTTTCAGTTCTTCTTTTGTTCTTGATAAAATTATGACGTCATCAGCAAAGGCTAACAGTTGGTATGAGTTGTTCAAGATGGTATTATTTGTTTTTATTTTACATTTTCTTATTACATCTTCTAGAGTTATGTTAAATAAAGTAGATGATAGTGGGTCGCCTTGTTTGACTCCTGTGTTACTTCTAAAGCCTCTGGAATATTGTCCTTGGTATGTTATCTTATTTGTTGTTTCTTGTAGTGTCATTTTAGTTAACTGTATGAGTTTAGTAGGTATCTCTAGATTTTGCATTGCTTCGTATATACTTTCTCTTATTAACTTGTCGAATGCTTATTTGAGGTCTACTAATAGTGCATGGATTGTGATGTTCTTCTTTTCGCAGTTTTCTTGTATTTGTCTCAGCATAAATATGTGGTTTATTGTTGACTTACCACTTCTGAACCCCGCTTGATATTGGCCTATTTTGTTCTGGATGTTGTTTTGTATTCTATTGTTTATTAATTTTGCTAACAGTTTGTAAGTAACGTTTAGCAGTGCAATTGGGCGATAGTTTTCGGGGTTTTGTGTGTTTCCTTTTTTGTGTATGGGGTGAATGAGCGATTGGTTCCATTCAGCAGGCATGGTTTGGTTTATCCAGATTTGTTTAATAAGCTTGTGCAGTCTTTTAAATAGTTCTTCATTGCAATTTTTTATTTACTCGATTACGATGCCATCATATCCTGGACTTTTGTTGATTTTTGTTTCCTTGATCACTTTTATCAATTCTTCTTCAGTTGGTTCGTTCTCATGTATAATAGGATTATTTTGTATATGTGACTCATTTGAACTTTCACTGGTATCTTGTGTTAAGGTATTTTTGAAGAATTGTTTCCAAATATTTAGGATTTCTTTCGTTTCTAAGCAGACTTCTCCTTGTTGATTCTTTAACGCGGCTGTGGGCGGTTTAAAGCCTTTTCTCTCATTTTTTATAGTTTTGTAAAATAGTTTTGTGTTCTTGTTTTTATAATGTTCTTCAATTTCCTGCAGTTTTTGTTTTGCCATTTCTCTTTTCATATTTCTGATAAGGTTATGTGTATCGTTCCTTGTTCTTTTATATAGTTCGATGTTTTCTTGTGTATTAGTTTGTAGCATTTTAATTCTTGTTTCTTTCCTTTTTTGTATTGCTTTTTTGCAGTCATTGTCGAACCACTCTTGTTTTCCTCTGTGTGTTGGCGTGTTTAGTGATAATGTTGCACTTAGTAATATTGTGTCTTTGATGTTCCACCATTCATCGTTCACATCTTGTGCTTCGGTTTTTGAGGTTATTATTTTCTTAGTATTTTCTTCATATTTTATTTTGTCGTATTTTTTGTTCCTGCTAGATTGCTTCTTGTTTGTATTATTTGTTAGGACGGGCCTTTTTTGTTTGAGTTTTGCTATTACTAGCATGTGAACAGAACCGATGTCTGCTCCCCTTTATAGAGAGGAAGGAAAATGAAGAAGAGCGTGCAGTTTGACGACTCGAAGAATAAGATTTATAATTTGCATACGTGGACGTATGCTTATCGAGAAGCTCGAAAAGGACGGTGGGAATGGGCAGGTGTGGATAGGTTGCGGTTCCATCGGAGGATACTTACTATGGATGAAGTACTGCGAGACGTCTTGTGCGCCGAACATAAGCAGACAATTTATGTAGAACGCTTTTCCACTAGTACGTAGATGTTTAATCCATGTAGTTAAACTATACAGTGTGGTCCATTAAGTGTGCAACAAATGGGACATTTTTTTATTAGTTGTAAAATCAAAATTTAAATACGGTCACAAGTTAGTGCATGTTCGATAACCAAATCAGATGCATTTAGAATGGCTCCAAATAAACAGCATACAGGGCAGGACAAAAATATGAAATTCGTTCAAGAATAAAGTTACCTTATTTCAAAAAATATAGCAAAATTTTATTGAGAAAAGTTGTTTAGAATCAAAAGTTTTGCTCAAATACAAAGTCACGGCCTCCTATTCGAATTTTGATTCTTTTTTGTTTAATTTTGTATTATCCCTGTATGATACATATTTTTATTATTCTGATTTTATTGAGAGTTTTTTCATATGTAAATTAGTATTAGTAAAGCATTTGCTTTGTTAAAAAGAATATTTGCAAAATTCTAAAGTTCTGTTAAATATCGTTGCAACAAACATGAAGTGGACGCTTACCTAAAAAAATATAAATCAAAGTAAATTTTACAAATACGCTTCAAGTTGCTAAAAGTCATTTAAAAGTGATGTGGTTGTGGCTACTTTAAATACATATAAAATCAGAATAATAAAAATATGTATCATACGGGAGTAATACAAAATTTTCCAAAAAAGAATCAAAATTCGAATAGGAGGCCGTGACTTTGTATTTGAGCATAACTTTTGATTCTAAACAACTTTTCTCAATAAAATTTTGCTATATTTTTTGAAATAAGGTAACTTTATTCTTGAACAAATTTTATATTTTTTGTCCTGCCCTGTATATTGTTTGACTTGAAGCCATTCTAAGGGCATCTGATATGGTTATCGAACATGCACTAACTTTTGGCGGTATTTAAATTTCGATTGTACAACTAATAAAAAAAATTCCCATTTGTTACACACTTAATGGACCACACTGTATATTGTAAACAAATAAAAAACAATAAAAATTAAAAAAGGTTGTTTTATTCCATTATGTAGTGATTATAAATATGATACACGTTAGATAAAGCGCAATAACAAATCGGTTTGGAATGATATAAACAAGCGGGTTGTGATGGGGTGAGGGCCGGTCTTTCTTCCACTTTGATGATTGGGATGGTAGTAAAGCGACGTAGAAAAGTTGCCTTTTCTCGACCTTTCACATATACTTCGGTGGCACCTTGCAGAAGACGTTGCAAGATTGCAGGAAACATGTATGCTGGAGTAAATCCCTCATTCCAGTCGATGCAATGGTGATTAGTCATTACCCAGTGGGCTTGTTGTTGTAAATGAGGTGTTAAGGAATGGAGGGCGAAAGGGGGTTTAAAAATGTGGTGAGATACTGAGGTACCGTCGTAGGAGGCCAATTCTTTTGGGCTAAAGTGCTTATCGGACGTCTTAAAACCTTGAATATCGATAATGATCTTCATCGTATTAGGTATAGGGAGCACGGTCTAGTTACGCTAAAAGTCGAGGTGCAACTGAAGTGTTTTGCGAAATTACAGTTGTTTAACTGCTTTTGACAATGCGTTGTAGGTAAAAACCCGATCGTGAAGAACGAGACAATACGCAGTTTTGTTGGCTGGCACGTTAGCGAAAGTATCAAATTCAACACGAAAAACGACGGCGTTTGCATGAAGGTAGTCTTTTTGATGGGAACAATCGATTACAACAATGGGCGCCTTGTGTACAAAGTCATGGCGGGAGAAGAAGGGCTTATAGATTTTGCTATAATAAGATGATTGGAACTTGGAATACATGTCGTATAATGTTGCGTAATGATTGAGTGCATAATTGTTATGTAAATTGTCGTATGGGAATCGTTCAGTGTTCAGATAAACTCGGAAATTAGTAAGACCAATTTTATCGAAATTAGCATTGTCTTTAGCGATTAGCCCCGAACGACCTGATTGAAACCCTACGATGACATATCTGGGGGTTTGTAATTTTGTGCTTGTAGCGATAGCGTGAGAATGTTGAGTCACAGCATGAACACCGGGTATGATATGAAGCTGCCAGCTGCTAAATGCGACTTGAGTGTCAATATTTTTATCGATGTATTTGGTCAGGGCTAATTCTTGAGCAAGACCTGGAGTGATATGAGGAACCTTCCAATATAGTTTGTCAATCGTAACTTTAGCCGTATCCCCTACGGTAGCACTGAATACGGCGTCGGCATCGGTATTGCTGCGAATTAATACGAGTTCTTGTCGGATGTTAAGTATTACTTTACCATAATCTTCGGCAAATCCTAACAGCATTCTCAACGGTATGCAGGCACTAAAGTTACCTTCCTGATCGGTAATGGGAGGATCGCCGCCGGCAAACCAACCTGCATTTTGAAGCTTTTTAACGTCAGCGGAACTGTAGGACACATATCCCTTAAGAGTAGACGTAATACCAGGTTTGGTGACAGAGTCGACAACGACGCCATTGATTTCGTATCGGATTTTGCTAAATAAGTAAGCCAAACCATTGTTAAGGAATTTAGCCGTTGTAACTTCACCGTTTTCCTTCCGCAACTTTCCCTCTAGGTACAGATAGCTCAGGCCGGGAAGAGTTGACATATCTTCGGGAATTGGAATTTGAATTTCATCGTTATAGTCAAAACGGTTTGTATACGGTTGATGTGTGTGCAATTGATTGCTAATGATAGAAGTGTCGACGAGGACTCGCTCTCCAATATTTAAAATACTCATTACACTATTGTAAAGCATAAGGACCGCAAGAAGTCTCTGTTTGCTTTAGTTAGCTGCGTGGTGGACGAAGCCGTACTGATCTTACGAGGGTGTGGGCGACGATTCTTATAGGAAGTGAAGCAGGGGCGGTACGGAGTGGTGAATCGAAAACCCATTACAGTTTCTTTTTATTTATTTATTTATTTATTTATTGCACCCAGTTACAATACATAGGAAAAAAGCATAAAAAATATAAAGTATACTTAAGATTACAGTACAAGAAAACTATTGTATAATTTGCACGCAAATTTTGTAACAGTGTACAGAGTGAGCACCTAAGTTATTTAACACTTGTGTTGTGCTGTGAACAGAACATATGGTTATACATTCATATAGTTACCTTATAATAGTAAAATTAATAGTAAACAGTAATAAGCAAGTTAACAAGAGGTAGGTAAGTTTCAATTTCTAAAATTTTAATGAAATCTTGGTAATTTTGAAAGATAAATCTTTTGGACATGGTTGAAAATGTTTTAAGATTATTAACATGCCTGATTTCCAGTGGCAGAAGGTTACAGGTTTTAGGCATGGTGTACATCACAAATCTCTGACAAATACTTTTATTAAATTGCAGGATGGCTATGCGCTCGTTAGTAAAACTTCGAATGTGATGTACAGAAGATATACGATTTTGAAATATCTTATTTTTAAATGCATATATACATAAACTGTGAAAATATAGTGATCTAATATTGCAGACATCTTCTGTATAAATTAGGTTCGTATGATACCGTCTTTGTTTCTTGAATATGATTTTTAGTATACAATTCTGGGTTACATTTAATTTCTGTAATGAGTTCTTATACATTCCTCCCCATGCTAGGATACCATAACGAAATAGGGATTCAGCAAGAGACTTGTAAATTAATAACAATAGTTTTGTCGAAAGAAACTCCCGTAGCTGATAAAATTTGTAAATTAGCTTCCTCACCTTTTTCGTCAGATAATCCACATGGTTACTCCATTTCAGATTTTTATCAATTACTATACCCAAGTATTTAACCTCATTAGCCTCTTTAATTTCATCTTCCATGCCTGTGATTTTTATACTGGTGAAATCAGCTCTATTAGTTTCTGTTAGAGTAAATGCCAGGTAGTGGGTTTTGTTACAGTTTAATGATAAATGATACAAATTTAGAAATTTTTTTGCATACCAGCCTGAACAGCCCCTTTAGTTTCTTCCCAAGAATTCTTACAAAAGGTGGTGACCGTATCGTCGGCATAGGATATAATTTTTGCATCTGCCAACAAGGACAACAGAGAGTTAATATAGGTAAGGAAGAGTATTGGACCCATAACGGTCCCCTGAGGTACACCCACTCTAACAATCAAGGGTTCACTAATAGTATCGTTGACTTTGACATGTTGCACTCTATCCGACAAGTAACTGCGAAAGACATCTAACGCTACACCACGAAAGCCATAACGTTCCAGAACAAATGTAATGTTACCGTGACGGTCTCCTTACTAAAACTGACAGGATTATCCGATTGGTCTAGTATTTTAATAGTTAAGTTAGTGATATGTTTCGTGCTGATCGGTAGATAGATGACTGGGTTAGGGGTTTCCACTATTTTGTACCTGGGTGGTACTATGGGGAAGAATTGGTGAATGATATGGCCGGGCTTGCCATTTTTATATGAACCAACGGAGATGTTGCAATGAATAAGAATCGAGTTGATGTTCAAAATTTTCGTAACATGTTCAGCTGTGTGCCACCTATCTGCAGCATAAACTTTTTTCTCAAAGCCTAACATGTCCCGGATAGTATTGTCGCTTTGAAAGTCGATTGGAACGGTGGACTTTATTTCGGTTTTTAAGGTGCTGTTGTTTCCACGTAGCAGTACCTGTTTAACACCAACATCAGAATCGAGTTGGTTATGTAAAAATTCAGCAATGTCGGTAATTTCATATGCTCCCTCCGGTATAATAATAGGAGGTTCTCCAACAAGATGAAATTCATTGTTGGAAGGTCTAACGTTTGGAATAGTATAGTAGGTTTCGAAACTTAACAATCCCAAGACGTATTCGCTACAATTGTCTAAGAAAATGGGAAGGTCAAAATTTGCAGTAAGAACAGATAAATCTCCCGTAAGAGTGAATATACTGGACATGATGAAGCGCGGCACTTAAACTGACAACAAAAGCGGTTTCGCAAAGTTATATAAGAATTTGAGACACAAATGTCCGCATGTGTATGACGCGAGTTTTTGATATCTATTAGAGTTGTACATAATTTTGTTGTTGCTACCATCGCTGCGAAAGTAGTTTACTAATTCGGGAGCTACTAAATCAGCTTTAACGTAGGCTGTCCAATGTGTGCCAGGTCCAACATCATCGTCTAAGTTAGTAACACCGCATTCTCGTTGACGAATTTTGTCGGGTAGGGCATCTCGCATAAATATCCCTCTAAAATGGGGAATTTCTAAGCGTTTAACGTACTGTGCAATATCGATGTTCGTCAACGCTCGGCGTGGTAGCTTCAACGGTAGTTTTTTGACTGATAAGGTCGTAGATATAGCCCTTTTCTTCGAGCAATGGATTCCATAGCTTTGTTATGCCGTTCCTTTTCCTGGAGATCCTTTTTAGAAGCCTTTGCGTCGCCTACCGCTTTAGCGACTGCTGCAGCACCGCCTCCGAGGGACCCCAATGCTCCTAATGCAGAAAGTATGGGTACAAGCGGTAATATACCTCCTCTCTTGGGAACAGGTACTACTCTGGAACGAATTCGGCGTTTCCTTCGCGATTTAAAAATGACCGCGCCTCCAATACGTTTACGCCTACTATACCTTGTACGCTTCCGTTTTCTAGATACCCCCGTACCAAATTTTTGCGCGGCAATAGGTAGCGCGCGCTTTCGTTTCCGGGAGACTCTCACACCAACAGTGGGTTGTGTGCGCTTCCGTTTTCTAGATACTCCCGTACCAAATTTTTGTGCGGCAATAGGTAATGTATGCCTTCGTTTTTGGGGGACCGTCACACCAGCAGTGGGTAGTGTGCGCTTCCGTTTTCTAGATACCCCCGTACCAAATTTTTGCGCGACAATAGGTAGTGTACGTCTTCGTTTCCGGGGTGTTCCCATAACAGCAATGGGTTCTGTACGCTTTCGTTTTCGGGAGACTCCCATGCCGAGTTTGGTTTTCCCTTTCATAATCGCTGTAACAGCAAGAGCTGCCGCTCTTTCGCCAAGAGTAGAGTTTTTTGCTTTAACGCGTTCCCAAGCTTTCTGTGCAAGAACTTTATCCGCCGCGTGACGTGTCGAAAGATTGCTAGATTGTGAGAATGCGATGTCGTGTTGCTTGCAAGCCTCGTGCAGAGGGTTTCTTCCTCGATCACCTCGAGAAAGGCGTTTGTTTAAACGAGTACCAGGTCCGCAAAACTTGTAACCTGGTGTATGTAATTCGAAGGGTAACTTGTCAATAAGGGTGTTCAACAAACCGCGACCTTTCCATCTTACGATTCGACGACGACTACGAGTTTTACGTCTAGTATAACTCATCTTAAAGAAACGCGCGTCGAAGAGCGACTGACGGTGTGAAGCTCAAAGGAGTAGATATATACTTAGCATAGCGCGGTTAGAAGCTAGTTCGTCCCCGTCCGAAAACGATGGAGAACGTCAAACTTGTGAACCAAAAATGTTCGCTGCCGGTAGTAAATCATATAGTAAATTCCATGTCACAGAGGTTCAGACGACACGGCACTTTACTGGGTATGGGATGTAAAAGGGGTTTGATCATTGGTCCTTCCGGCTCTGGGAAAACCAATGCGATGATCAGTCTTTTGGTGCACCGCAATGGGGTGCGGTTTCACAACTTGTATTTGTATTCCAAATCGCAGACGGCTCTTGCGGAGCAATTTAAACCAATTTCCCAACCACTCACGAAATTGCTAACATCCATCAAGCAAGAAGGAGGTCAAACAATACAGCAAGAAGTAGGACCTATGCTGAGAACCATCAAACGACGAGTGTCCACACCATCTATCCTACCCCGTCCGAGAAATGGTAAAACCCCCGTACGAGCGTCAACCCCCGACATTGCCATTCCCGGACCGTCGACTTCAGCGTTGGTAACATCCACACCTAGATTTCTTGACAGAGAAGTATTGTATGAGAGTTTACCGGATGAGGAGCAACAGGTAGAAGTTCAAGAAGAAGCGGCAATTGAAAGTTCAGTAGCAGAGGCTAGGGAAACCGTGCGACAAACGATGGAACCGAAAGTTCTAGGGGAATACCTGGAACAGTTCTCAGGGTTAGCTAGAAAATATATCGAGGGAATGATACGAGATACAGAGAGCAAGTACGATCTCCACTATGGAGTTCGTTGGGACATAGACACTGATAAGTTTGCAATTGGGAATAAACAGCTTACTTTTGAGGGTCAGGACATGGTTATTACAGATCACGGCAATAGAATAGTATACAAAGGCACCCCCAGCTTTTACGAATTAATGTTCTTAAAGAAACCGATGACTTATACAACCAAAGACCGTGAAAATTACTATGACATAGTGAACCGGTCCGCCGCAAATCGTAAGAACTACGATCCAACCCAAGGGATAAGCGGCAACGCCGGCGCAAAATATATGAAAGTAGTACGCCCCCTGGCTACATCCTCCGACATTAGACAACATACCAGAGCCGCATCGAGGGTGCAGCGTACCGGTAGGGGATTATTAACAGTAACCAATAAAAAAGTGGAATTTGTTCCTTGGAAGGATCCAAATTCATTAGTGGATCGTCTGCGCATATTACTAGCCTCTCAGGTAGCGGGGTACACCGGCCATTCCAACGAAATCGTAAGCATTACCCAAGCTCTACGAGATGCAAAAATAATTCACTAAGGCGAGTACAAAAGCAGAGTACCTATTGAATTACGATCAGAAGGTGTTAGACGATAGAGTAATGCCCATAGACAAATTTGGACGCCACTACCATAGCGCGCGCTACGGTTCTCATCGCAAACATATCTTTATGAAAGTTCAAAATGTAAACCAACTCCATATAGAAGTACCACTGCTGCTAGTGGGGCGTGGTTATGATGAAAACGGATATTCCAAAATTTTCGGTAATAAGGAGTACATTTTTCCGTTAACGATCGGTGAGATCATAAGTGTTCAAGTCAACGGACCTTTGGTAGTATCACACATCAACGGCATCAAACACCACACGCTTGTCGGTAAGACATTGCGGCGAGAAGATAAACTGCAATTCGAATCCATAAACACTAAGTTATACGTGCAACTGCTGCTTAAATGTCCCATAGCAGTCGATACAGCAACATTCGGCAATGAGTCCTAAGGAGGATCTAGTTGAAGAACTTCACAAACCAGCGCGAAGAAATTTCAAGAGACGACGGGTGATTCTCAAAGGATTGCATGATTTACTACAAGCGGATTTGGTGGAGATGCAGCCATATGCACGAAGCAATAAAGGTTATCTATACATTTTAGCTGTTATTAACGCGTTTTCTAAATACTTGTGGGCTCTTCCGGTAAAACTGAAAACGGGAAAAGATGTAGCGGCAGCTATGTGAAAAGTTCTTGCTAATATGAAGGTATCTCCTAAAAACGTGCAAACCGATTTGGGAAAAGAATTTTATAACAGCGATTTTCAAGCATTGATGCGACGTTACAAGATAAATCATTACAGCACGTATTCAACTATGAAAAGCAGCATCATAGAAAGATGTAACCGCACCCTTAAGAACATGATGTAGAAGCAGTTTAGTTTGCAAGTGTCCTACAAATGGTTGGACATTCTACCTTAACTTTTAAGCAAATATAACACAACTAGGCACAACAGGTATGAAGCCGGCTGAAGTTAATCTTAAAAATGCCAAACGTCTGTTACACACCGTGTACAGCCACACAAAAACTGTAGATCCGACACCTCAAAAGTTTCATAAAGGAGATTCTGTACGCATTAGTAAATATCGTTCGATATTTAGCAAGAGCTACACACCCAGCTGGAGCAACGAAATATTCAAAATAGCCACAGTGCGACTTACAAATCCTACCACCTACAGACTCACCGATCAGGAAGGACAGGAAATCAAAGGTGGATTTTACGGGCACGAATTACAGAAAACCAAACACTCGGACGTATACCTGGTAGAAAAGGTGTTGAAGAAGAAGGGTAATCAGCTTTACGTAAAGTGGTTGGGATTCGATAATCGTCACAATTCCTGGATATCCAAAAACGATGTTGTATAACTTATTATGATTCTATAGAACTCTTTCAATAAAACACTTTTTTGTTTTACTACCATTTATTTTCTTTAAATAAAAACTTTTTATGTTTTACAGTAATTTATTATTGTAAATGCTGAACATGAGTGACTACAGTGTTAAATAACAAATATACTTGGTAATGCGGACCCAAACAATCAGATTTTTCGTAAAATTTAACTTACTATTACCTATATCATACAAGCTAGTGTTCTTAACCTATACTATAATTGCTATATACAATAACTAAACCTACAAAGTACAAGAAAGCTCCTGCCGTGTAGGACCTCTGCTGTTAAGTAATAACGAATACTGTTCCGCGAACATATTGCTACGTCATTGTTTCGGCAATGCGCAGCAATTTGTCTAGAGGACTGTTATCATCATCATCATCTATGTCACGGTGACCCCACGCTAAGGTTTTGGTAGTATTAGGAATAAGGAAGCGTTTATCATCTCGCGAAGAAAGCGCAACCTTATTCATTAATTTGGTGTACATAGTGTGTAAACGGGAACGAAACACATACATCTGACAAAATACAACTTCCCTCTTGTTTTCGACTACAGATTTATAAATTTTGGTGGTGAGGTGATTCCGAACAGCACTCTTTCTAACTCCCTTCGCCTTTTTGGCTTCCTTACCAACAGCGTTTACACATTGTTTTTGCACCGACCCCGTAATAGCTACACACAGCCACCCCCGCGTACTCATCCTTAAATTTGCCAACAACAGACTCGGTTCTCGAAATTCCGTGCAGACCATTCTTGTAATTTGATGTATCAAAGAGATCAAGGTGCTCTTGCATGTCCGCGTAAAAATTTTCAGTAAAAATTTCCAGGATGAATGAGTCAGTGTCCGAATAGAGTAGAGACACATTAAGGCCGTATTTATGCTTTAAAAATTTGTAATAAAAATCGTACATTACCGTTTTCGAAAGATCTAAAACTGAGAAACCAACATAAATGGGTTTGTTATATAAAACTGATGTTCTGTTTATTTCCACTGCTATTAAATTGTCCCCAAACCGAATTCTATCTTTAAAGTTAGGTTTCAATATCAAAGCTTCTGCCCCCATTCTATTACCAATTTTCTCCCAATGACTAATTAACTTTACAAGAACCCTTTTGTCCACGTTTTCCATGGTTTTACCAAAGACGCTATTGTTAGCTAGTTTGAATGAATTTCGATGAAATTCATTGTCAGACTTGTTACGTAAATTTGTGTTTAAATCGATGTAGGATCTGAGCCATGGAGATTGTCTAAACTTAAGTATTTTATGCGTTTTAACCTAAATCAAGCCGGCCTCTAAACATTGCTTCAAATTTCTGTAGTGAATAATATAATTGTGTTTGTCATACAAATTTGGAATTAATTTTGCATTTTTAAATTTTCCATGTGGAGGCACCAATAGCTCGGGGCAAAAGGGGAAGTCATTGTGATCGTCATGTAAATTTTCAGGGTACCGCAAGTCAACTTCCAACACGTACCCAGTATCTGAGTCGTCCAAAATTTGAAATAAGTCAAAACTATCAATTTCGTCGTCAGTCAACCAAACAAAACCACCTTGCGGTAGAAACTGCCTCATACTATGCCCGTATAAGTTGGTTGAATCTAAAAAAACAATAAAAGAAGTGGGTTTTTAAGCGTCATAGTTACCCGCAAATTTATTGTTGGCAATAGCCTTTCGCCCGACACAAGTACTGACTCCCCCACGAATACCCTTTCTAAAAAAGTGAAACATATCCATATCCGTCAACAGTTCCAACTCAACCCCCGTATATTTTAACATGGCGTCCCAACTTAAACCGGGGGCGGTAAAGTACTGCGCCGGATCTAAATTATATTGATTTAAATAAAAATTTCGAAAGTTTTCAAAAACGTCTGCCAATATAAACACGTCACATTTGAGGTAAACATCGGAATAGTCGCCCAACGTTTGACATTCGAAAGTTTTCCAGACCTTAACGGCGCGCTCGTAATCGACCTCAGTAATATGCGTCTCGGTTAAATGATCATAAAACTGGGCGATTGTGGGCAACGCCGGCTCGTTTAATTTTGTAAATGAATCCAGATACGAATAGGGAAACACACCTTTCTGTCTCATCAGTTCGAATTTGATGTCATGTCCGAATTGCTTATGAATTTCAACACACTGATCATCTGATAACGTGGCGGACAGCGATGCTAAAGAAGAACTTAAAAATCGGTAACTATCTAAAAATCGAATTTGCATATAAACGTTTTTTCGTTTTCCGTCAACAACGACTTCATCTACCCAAAGACGTTTACCAAATGAAATATATTTTTCCTTATTTTACGGAATGACATCAAGCTCCTCGTTATTTTGAACTAACTGTTTGACAAAAAAGTGGGAATCGTAATTTAAATTGTGAAAAAATACGGGAATAAAATTTGGAAGTTTATAATTCAGATTGCAATTGGAATGAGCAGCTCCCCGATATTCTCCAGTCAAATGGTCGTGATCGCAAACCTTTACGTCTCCCTCTCCAAAAGGACGATTGCAAATATGACATGAAGCAGCATCCTTATAATTTTGAATTTCTTGCGGAGCCAGAGGCTTGAGGGGTACAACATGCTTCAAACTGTTGGAATATAGCGCGCAAACGTCTCTGTCTAGACGCTCAACAAACACGTCCACAGCATCCTCGCCCCTATAAATTTCGAATTTGGATAGAGTATCATCAAAAGAACATTTCAAATAATACGCGAAAGAATACGGTTTGTGCTCGCAAGTTTTGATCGTATATGGTCTTTCGCGATCCGGCTCCTGATCCCCACCATCGACAGGTGATAAAACGGTCTCGAAATCTGCGTAGCAAACATAGGGCACTTTCAATTGCTTATGATAATTATCAAATTTAAGAATGTTCTGGGGCCTCACCTCTCCACACTTATTCGTGATCGGCTCTGTCGTAGGCAACTTTGTGCACACATGATTACAGTCAAAAAGCTTATGGTTCTCCAGATGGGCATCGGTGCGAAAGTAATTTAGACAACCATTACAAAAATGTTTTGCATTGGCCCTAGCCGTTATTTGCCGCGAAACTAACCTAGACAAATTGGTGATCCAACAGTAGTGGTTATTACCTTCGCCGTCTGTTAGAAGCAACAAATTTATATGTCCGTTTTTTATACGTGGCGAATAGTACAGAGGTCCCACAACTTCATATATGGTAATATCGTTTCTAACGCGTATACATTTATAGAAAGTTGAGGGTTATTTTTTTCAAATTTAGAAATATCGCGCAATCTAACAGGGAATTCAATGTCCTTAAAATTTAAAAACTCTTTGCAATCTGGATACGAACTCGTTCGATTAGACGGTCCATCCGGTTCGCAGATGGCCGAGGTTACCGCCCACCCGAAACAACGCTCGTCATCGACGTTTTGGACGTTCACGATCGCTTTCTTGGACTGAATCTGCTTCGGGAGCGGGATATACGAAGACGCCCGAAACGGATTGAATTTATTTATATTTAATTCTAGGTACAGCAACTGCTTCAAGATCCACCCTGTAAACATTTTGCGGTTAGTAACATTAACAAGAATTACAGTTGTAATACACACCTGAATCACGTTCCTCAAATTCGGACACCTTCTGGTCCAATATCAACGTTAAATTATCATATAATTCGTTCAAGTCTGTACCGCGAGTGACCACCTCGTTGGTCGTATTAAAACTTTTGACGTCTTGTACATCTTGAGTCTCCAAAATAAAATACCCGAAAAGTTCGAAATTGAATTTTATACTGTTTAATTTGGTCAGTTGCCGTTCTATAAGACCTATAATTTTGTCTTTCAGTTCGGTCATATATTCTACAACACTTATATGATAATTTTCCGTGGACACGGGACTTGAAGGCGCTTGGAACGGCCACCACTCCTTTCCCTAGATGGACGACATCACACCGCCTCGTGTGACGATTGCTCCTCAGATGTCCAACGAAACAAGTCCGAGGAACATTTTCATCACACACGTCGCAGTATTGCGTCCTGGGGAGCTGTTCTGTTAAACCAAACGTTAGAAAACATGAAACACTACAATAGAGACACACTCACCACCGCTGGAGTCATTAAGTCTTGGGCGTTTACTCGCCGATGGTTCCTCACCAGCTGCTACCGAAGCCTCCATAGCGTCACCTTTAGGAAACACATAATTGATATAATCAGCAGCAATCAACACGTTTCCACTTACCACTCGTCGATGGGTGGCCAACCTCGTGGCGACAGCTATCTCTTCGATGGCGAAACAAATTGTCAGCTATGGTGAAGGACTCTCCACAAGCAGTGCACCTGAACATAATGGCAAATTAGTCTCGCGCAATCGGTTAATATACTAATTGCGCGATTAGCTACCCAGCTCGAGGCTTACTATCCACAAACGAAATGAACACCTTTATTTACAAACACTGATTAACAAATTAAACCTCGAACGGAATACCCAGGTGTCACCACGGGGAGGATTCGCTTTGGACACCCTGGAGAGGGTAGGGGGGAGGTTTTTTGTGTTAGGGGTGTATGATATGTTAAACGATTATCTACTCGTTACTTAGCCTTTTCATCGAGCTCCTGACGTCTTGCACGAATCGCACTCTCCACAGCTAACAGATCTTGGATTAGCTCCAGCCTTGCTAACGCAGCATTCTTAAAGATGTCCATGTTAGTTGCGCTGTGGCCGTGGCGGATCTTAGGTAAAGCGGCTATGCTTTTTAGCTACTCATCGTGCATCGTCGCTTCTAGGCTGGCGGCTCGAATTTCTAGGGAGCTAATAACAATATAAGCTATTAAACTCTGAAAAGCACGTTCTGAACACCTTCAATGTTAAATAACATATATGGATAGAAAAATAATATCTAATATCTAATATACCTTATGTAATGTTCACCGCTGCGAAGATCGGCTGCTTTAGCATCTATTGCATTGCGATTAGACACGTATTCACGTTCGGCACGCTGGGATGGCGAAATGTCATCCATGTCTTCCTCCTTCGGGGTAGACGTAATCGACACCACAGTGTCGACTACGTTACTCCCAGTGGCTGACGACATGACGGCTGCATTGCCCGAAACCGGAGACTGCACAATTACAGACGGTGCTGCGGTCACATTTTCCGAAGGTTGGATTGTTGGCTGCTTCGAAATTCGACTGGTCGGTCGACTTGAGCCGGAGTCGATCTCCAAACCATCTACAAGGGCTCTAAACTCTTGCGCCGCACCGTCGCCGGAAGCCACCTTTTCCAATGGAATGTCGTCAAAATCGAACGTTTCCATAAACATTTCCGTTTGCGATAAATGAGGAGGAGACTCATGTAACATATTTTGGATTTTTACCACAAGAACATCAGTCTCCTCATTCATACCAACACACTTGAAATATTTCGCCAAATTAAATTTTGCATTACTTTTCCTTTTCTGATCTTTCTTTAAAGCTAATTTTAAAATTTTGCTAGAACCTTGACTACTACTTTGAGAAATGGTTTCGTAAGCAGGCGCAACTAGTACGTCACTTAAAACCTTTATGGTGGCTTGCGGCGATGTCTGTACGGAACTGAGGGCTAAGCCGCTTGGTTCCGTGCAGGCGCAAAGTTTAACTGCACCCGTTTTTTTCAAACTGAGCCTATTAAATTTTGAATTTTTTTTCGGTAAAACCGCACGCTTGCAAAACGGACAAACGCTGTTGCTAGCCATTGCAAACACAAGAGAATGGTTGTCCCCACCTCAGCCAGGTGTATTTATACTACATGCAAAGGACGGTTTTGACACGCAAACCAGTTGAAATTGAGTTCGTTGCAATCTACATTTCTTACCTCGGCTCACACAAAGGAAGTTAGCCTTGAAATATCTTTAGGTTCGTTGCCTACATTTTTGCAGACAGTAATTCAAGTTAACATTGAAACACATTTTTCCAGACAGTTTGCTTAGATAATATAAAGTACGAAACTACTGCACCAGCTATTTTTTGTTCTAACATGTTGAAATGTTTAAAAATATTTCACACATACATTTGGAAAATGGTGTTCTAATATAGGCTTATACATTTAATATTTTTAAACCGTTTAATAACAATCAAATTTTATGCCACTGTTGCAAATATTTATATCCTATTAATTACTAGGTTGGTAGGCGTGGCTGGTGATGTGATAACCGTGAATTTGCGGCTCCATCCTAACCGGTACGATACTTAATAACTACGAAGTGAAATTAAATAAAATAAGTGAGAAACGATTGCTACAGATAAGTAATTGTGGTGACAGTGAAATCATCCGAGAAAACAACCGCGGTAGATATAAATCCGCATTCGATCAAAATAACTGATAAGCACCAAGCGGGAAGCGAAGTTTTGACGCGGTACGGGCTAGGGTATTTAGTGCCAAGCAGTGCGCGCTCGCGCGCGGTTTTCAAAAGTGTAAACAAACAAGGGCACGCGAGTTTAATGGACAAAACGAATCTAGCGGAAAACGATAAGCGGAAAAGATTTACGGAAATATCGGAAGACAAGGATATCATTAAAAGAAGCAGGATAATCAACAGATCGCCAGTGGAAAGCGCACAAATTATAAACACAAAAGAAATGGAGGAAATATCAAGTAAACTCCAATTAATGATGGAAAACTTTATAGGAGAAGTTAAACAAGAATTACACAAAAACAACGAAGCGATCCAACAAAAAATAAGTGCCGAGCTCCTGGCTCACAAAGAAATAATGGAAAAGAATTTCCTTGAAATAAAAAACTTTAAAGAAGAATTACAAAAAAGGAACGATGAATGGATGGCAGAGAAGAAGCAACTAGAAGTTAGAATTACAAATCTGGAGTTTAAGCTCGAAAAACAAGAAAGGGAAGCTAAGAAAAACAATATTATAATTACAGGGCTAGATGCAAATGCACAAGTAGGCGCCATAGAAAGGTCATTACACAAAATGTTGGCTGAAGAACTAAAGGTAAATGCTAAAATAAATAACATACGTAAACTCAATGACAAAATGTGTTGTATAACATTAAATTCCTGGAACGAAAAAATAGATATATTAAAAAAGGCGAGCCTCTTAAAAAGCAGTCAAATTTATATTAACAGCGACTTGACCTATGCAGAAAGGGTAATACAACGGAAACTTCGCGCAATAAAGAGAGAAGAAGTTGGAAAAAACAACAAAGTCACAATTGGCTACCAAAAATTTGGATAAATGATGTTTTATACATTTGGAACTCAACGCACAACGAATTACAGAAGGCCGGGGAGAAAAACGCTCCAAAAAACGGGTAACTACATCCAACGATGAAGGACCCCACACGATGACGAACCTGGCGCTGAACAAGGACTTGAGCACTGGTAATATAAACTCTGTATTATTTACAAATGTCAGTAACATAAGTAAAGGTAGAAAACACATAAAAATTGCTACATGGAACGTTCGCAGCCTCACAGGGAAAGAAGACGAACTCGCTTCGGAATTTAATAAGACAGGAATAAGCATATTAGGCTTAACAGAAACAAAACAAAAAGATAAAGGGTGCAAAATAATAAAAGACGGGCACATACTCTTTTTCAGTGGGGTAGCAACAGACGCAAGGGCAAGATCAGGGGTGGCGTGCTTAATAAAAAACAACTTAAAAAACAACGTAAGAGAGTCTGTTTACATATCAGACCGCATATTGAAAATAGAATTAGTTGTAAGTCAACAAGTATTAAGTATTATAACAGTCTACGGCCCACTAGAAACGGAAAGTGATGAAATAAAAAATGAATTTTATGAGCGGTTACAGGAAACGGCCGACGATGCAAATGGGAAGTTAATAATAATTGGCGATTTTAACGGTAGGGTGGGCAAGCCAAACGATAGATATAGGAAAGTTTTAGGCCCTTTCGGTGAAGACACAATAAACGGTAACGGACGCAAACTCCTCGAATTCTGTATAAATAATGAATTAATAATAACTAACACGTGGTTCGCAAAGAAAGACATATATAAATTCACGAGAGCACAACCGTCTCGAAACGAATGGTCAATAATTGACTACATACTAGTAAGTAACGGCGTTTTAAGTGAAATAAAAAATGTTTCCGTTAAGAGAGGAGCGGAACTGGGCACGGACCATTTTCTATTAGTATTAGAACTGTTTATAAATAAAGGTAATGATGATGAGATAAACAATAACGCAACCCAAAAAGTCACAACAAAACTACGCACCCGCAAATTGAGATTAATTGAACATCAATTAAAATACCAAAATATAATAGCAACTAAAAGTGCAGAGGTGGACTGGGCCTTATATGATATGAATAGTGAAGAAATGTGGATTCATTTTAAAGAAATAATTATCACAGCAGCTAAGTCGGTATGTGGAATAAGTAAAACCTATGCAAACCCAACGACAAAACAAACAGCCTGGTGGTCTCAAACTATACAAGCAGAGGTGAAGAAAAAGAAACAACTCTGGCAGGCCTACCTCGCACAGAAAACCACAGAAAAGTACAGTGACTATAAACTACAAAGAGTAAGAGTCAAAAACATGGTTAAAAATGCCAAAACACGTTGCTGGGAGGAATTCGGCGAAAAAATGGAAAAGAATTTTAACCAAGACCAGAAATTATTCTATAGAATTTTGAAAAATTTAAGGAAAGAAAAATCAATCCCATACAACTACTTGGAAGACAAAGAGGGAAATGTATTAACAAATGAAGCCGACATTATGAGCAGATGGAAAGAACATTTCTCGGAACTACTAGGACAAACACATTTCACAGTAGAATACAACGAATCTGAGGACACATACGTAGCGCCTGAAAACATAAGTGATGACATAACACTGCAAGAACTTGAAATCGCAGTACGCAGACTAAAAATCGGTAAAGCATGCGGACACGATAACATCTCTCCGGAAATGATTAAATACATCGGTGATGCCGGGAAGTCTCTCTTGCTCAGGCTAATGAACGCTGTATGGAACTGCAAACAAGTCCCAAAAGACTGGGAAGTAGCGATAATATTACCGATATTCAAAAAAGGCAGTAAAAAACAGTGTAGTAATTACAGACCGATTTCCTTGTTAAGCGTCCCAGCAAAAACTTATGAAGCCATACTTCAAAATCGACTCAACGCTGAAGTGGGCAACGAGTTATTAGAAGTACAAGCTGGCTTCAGACCGGGCAGGGGCACTCAAGATCATATATTCACCCTAAGACAAATAATCGAGAAGATGTTGGATAAAAATAAAAAACTATATCTGTGCTTCATTGACTTGCATCAAGCTTTTGACAGAGTGCGTAGGGAACAACTATGGAATATTTTAAAAAGCAGGAAGATTAGCGATAACCTCAGAAGTGCAATAAAAAACATGTACCAAACATGCCGTAATTACGTAAGGACAAACAACAGCCAATCCGAGGAGTTCACTACAACGACTGGAGTTAGACAGGGAGGTGTTCTGAGCCCTTATCTCTTCAACGTCTTACTGGATGAAATTATCAAAAAAGCGGACACTGAACTAAAAAAGTTTTACTGGGGTTTCCAGAATCTGCAACCACTTAACACCAACATACTCGCGTACGCTGATGATATGATCCTATTAACAGATAACGAACATGACCTGCAACACAACTTAACTACGCTACATAAATACTTAAACATGCATAACCTAGAAATCAATAAAATCAAAACAAAAGCACTGGCTATAGCCAGATACCAATGCACAGTATCTATTTACATTGAAAACGAGCCCATACAACAAGTAAACAGCTTTAAATATCTCGGTTGTGTTATAAACAGCACAGGTAACTTAGACGAAGAACTAGACACAAGAATCCAAGCAGCAAATAAATTGTATTACTCGCTAGTGAAGCCAGTCATTAAAAAGAAGGAACTCTCGAAACAAACGAAAGTAAAACTATTCAAATCTCTGTTTATGCCAACACTAATATACGGCTGCGAATCATGGTCGTTAACGCAATCCCAAAAATCACGCATACAAGCGGTGGAAATGAGATTCCTACGAGGCATCTTAAAGAAAACGCGAATTGACAGAATACGCAATAACACCGTGCGCGAAGAACTAAACGTTAGTGATTTGCTAAGTGAAATTGAAAAACACGGTCTGCGGTGGCTAGGTCATGTCTGGCGTATGAATAACAACAGATTACCGAAAAAGGTTTGTGATGCGGGTGTGATCGGTAGAAGACTCCGAGGGCGTCCAAAATGTACATGGGCAAATGGAATGACCAAAATACTCCAAAGGAAAGGGAAGAATTGGAATGAAGCAAAACGTCTAGCCCAGGATAGGAAAGCTTGGAAGGCGTTTATCGGGTAAACCACTACACAAACTCGACCTCTACACTGCCCCGGTGGTAGAACGAGGAAGGATTAAGTAAGTAAGTAAGTAATTACTAGCGCTTATTAAAAATACTGCAGCGTTGGTCGTGTGATAGGTGAATTTGTATTCACCGTTTAATAATAATCAAATTTTATGCCACTGTTGCAAATATTTATATCCTATTAATTACTAGCGCTTATTAAAAATACTGCAGCGTTGGTCGTGTGATAGATGAATCTGTATTCACATTAATAAAACGCGAGGTTTCAAACATGAAAAACAAAATGTTATTTTTCAAAAATCATGCAATCAAATCTATTTAAAATTGGCAGTTTAAAATGCATACTGTATATAAGAAACTTTCACTGCTAATATCTAGCTTCGTTGCAATCTACATTTTTTCCTATCTCGGCTCACACAAAGGAAGTTAGACTTGAAATATTTTTAGGTTCGTTGCATGCCTCTATTTTTGCAGACAGCAATTCAAGTTAACATTGAAACACATTTTTCCAGACAGTTTAAAACACAGTTTACACAAATAAAGCGATAATATAAAGTACGAAACTACTGCACAGCTATTTGTTGTTCTAACATGTTGAAATGTTTAAAAATATTTCACACATACATTTGGCAAATGGTGTTCTAATATTGGCTTATACATCTAGCGAATAAAAAACATAACGAAATTTTACTTTACGAGGAGGTGAAGCCCTGAGTAATTATTTTTCGTAAGTTAATACGTCTGTTCGACTGTAATGATTAACAATTTTGTTTACAAATGCATTTCCAATATAGCATTTGAATAACAGGTCAATCTAAACATATGAAAACATTCCACTGGCTTAATATCTACCTATTAATAGTAATACAAAAGTATGCTGGGTGCCGGGCATTTTAATAAAATAACATCTGCCGTTTAACCACGTTCGAAAAATTCAGAAGCGATGCACTGGTTTCACAATAATAATTACTAGGTAAAAGCGTTTAAAAGAGCAACATTGCGGGTGCCGTGCATTTTAATAAAATAACATCTGCCGTTTAACCACGTTCGAAAAATTCAGAAGCGATGCACTGGTTTCACAATAATAATTACTAGGTAAAAGCGTTTAAAAGAGCAACATTACGGTGTCTTATTAACAAAGCAATTTTAAATTGTTCATTTTTAATGCAGCTCTCATTGGAACACTCGATATATATATATCCATCGATAGCAGCTTTCATTGACTTTAAAAACTCGTCCTCGGTACACATTAACGTGTCTGTAGAAAAATGCAAGTTGTTTACCATGCTAAGATGATCTTTTTTCAAAAACGAGCGTGAATTCCTGCACGTACGCACAAAACCTAAAAAAAACGTAGATGTCTACTGTCTCTTGTCTATTACTAACTTCAATGCAATAATAGGATTTACTCGTTTTATATATTTATATATATATATCGGTTTTAAAACGTCTTACGACGTTGTCCGATGCCCTTTCTCCATTCCCTTTGGTTTTCCCATTGTTCATCTCTAAGGTCTCTGGTACTCATTGCTTTGTTTATTCCTTCCATCCAGTTCTTTCTTGGTCTTCCTTTCTTTCTATGGAATGGCGGTACCCATTCCATCACTTTCTTGGAAGTCTTGAATTATCCATGCGTTTTACATGGCCATGCCATATTAACTGATTATTTTCTATTTCTGTTATTAATGGTTCCTCTATCCCCATTAGCTGTCCAACTTCTTCGTTTCTTCTTCTTTCCAAGCGGGATATCCTCAGGGACCTTCTGAATACGTCAAGTTCCACTGCTTCTATCATTCTTTTATTAGCTTGCTTTAGTCGCCATGTTTCCGAACCATATAATAGTCCACTTTTTACTATAGTGTTATATATATTATATTTTCTCTTCTTTCCTATTTCCTTGCTCCAAAATATGTTATTTAGGCATCCGATTGTTTTTCTTGCTTGACTAACTCTTGATCTGATTTCTTTGTTGTCTGTTCCTGTTTGGTCAAATATTACCCCTAGATAGTTATACTCCTCACAAGTTTTTATTACACTGTTATCTTCCAGTATAATGTCTGTAGAGTTTACTCCAATTGGTAAATATTTTGTTTTATCGGCATTTAGTTTCAAACCCCATTCCTTATACTCATGTTGTAACTTTCGAGCCATATAGGATAAATCATCTCTATCGTTAGCCATTATCACCTGATCGTCGGCGAATTGTAACGTGTATAAAACAGTGTTTCCTAGTTCGACGCCCATAGCGCGACATTTCTTTTTCCATATAGATAGGGCTTTAGCTACATAAATCTTAAATAGGGTAGGTGATATAGAGCATCCCTGACGTAATCCCTTTGTCACTTCGAACTCTTCTGAAAGTCTATTATTGGTTTTCACCTGGGAAGTAGATTGGTCATATAGATTTTTAATTGCTTTTATTATGGTGTGGTTTATGTTTGTTTCTTGTAATACTTCCCACAGTTTGCTGACTGGAATACTGTCGTAAGCTTTATGCAGGTCAATGAACATTAAATGCACCTCTCTGTCTGCACCTAGATATTTTTCAATTATTACTTGTTTTAAGCAAAATATATTGTCTGTGCAGGACCTACCGGCTCGGAAGCCTGATTGCTCTTCTTCTTCATTGGTTCTGTATTCTCGTTCTATTAATTCTCTTAAAACTTTACCATAGAGCCTACTAAATGTACTTGTTACTGATATGCCTCTATAGTTGGAGCAATCGGTCTTATCACCTTTTTTATGGATCGAGGATATATAGGCCATTTTCCATTCTTTAGGGACTGGATGTCCATTTATATATTTATTGAATAGACTGGTTATCATATCAAAGAGTTTTGTAGTCCCATATTTCAAAAGTTCAGCAGGTATACCACCTGGGACAGTCGATTTGCCATTTTTAAGCGTTTTAATGTTTTTTTCTATAGCACCCCTTTCCAGTACTATCTCTTCTCCTTCTATTATTATTTCCGAATATTGATTCATATATTCAGGTCTGTCTTCTGTTAATAGCTTTTTATAGTGGTCCACCCATTTTTCCATTGATATAATATCTATCTGTGAATTTCGTTTTTCTGGTGCCCTAATTCTGTTAATGAACTGCCATGCTTCCGTTGATTTTCGTCCTCCCAAGTATGTGTTTATTTCCTGACACTTTTTGTCCCACAGCAGTTTCTTTTCTTTCGTAATAACATTTCGGGTTTCTCTTTTATTCTTAAATATTCGTTTCGGTCTTTTTGCTGTTTTGTTGAGAGCCATTTGATGTATATGTTTTTCTTCGTTTCTACTAATTTTGTTATATCCTCATTCCACCATAGTTGTTTGCTCTTTTTTCGTTTTTCTGTACCTAATGCTTCTTGTGCGGCTTCGTGTAAGCATTGTATTATATGGTCATATAGTTTCTCAGGTGGCCTTTCTATTGTATCATCTAATTTGTAGTTTAATCTTGCTTGATATAGTATTTTAGTGCTATCATGTATAAAGCTGTTCAAATTGTATTTTCCTTGATCTAGTTGTTCTTCTGTATTATTCTTTTGATTTGCCGAATGTGTTTGTATGGATGTGTATGGAAACATTACTTTTGCCTTCACCATATGGTGGTCTGAATCATGTAACACGCCCCTGTAGACTCTGACATCGTGAATATGTACTACCGTTTTTTGTCGTAGTATAACGTAGTCTATAATGGATTTCAAATTCCTTGTATGCTGAACCCATGTATATTGGTGAATCGGTTTGTGTTTAAAGAAACCGTTTGTTATCTTCAGATTATTATTTTGGCACACGTCTTTTAACCTTTCGCCGTTGTCATTTAAATGGTCTTCTCCGTATGGGCCAACTATAAGGCTATCCTGACACCTTCCTGTCCTACTATTAAAATCTCCGAGAAGAAACAGTTCTCTGCTGCTCCCAATTTTCATAACTTCTGAATTAAGTTTGTCAAAAAACGAGTCCTTCTCGCTAACTGGTTCATCATTCGACACTGCATAGACTCCTAATACGGTAATATTTCTTTGCATGACGTTAAGATTGATTTTTATAATGTTCTCGTCGACCGCTTCCCAGTCTTTTCTCTTCCCTTGATGTTTTTTGTGAACTAAGACCGATATTCCTCTCTTAGCTCGTTGATGTTTAGGCACTCCACTAAATATATGTACATAGTTTCCGCACATTTCAACTCCTCTTCCTTTTCTTTTGGTTTCTGTGAGTACCATAATGTCTATTTTCAGTTTTTGAATATCAGAGATGATTTCGTTGTATTTTCCGCTTATTCCTTGGGTGTTCAGGTACCAAAATTCAATATCCGTTTACCTAGCTTTTGTCGGTTACCTTTGATTCCATCCTGATTTCCGAGGCTCCGGTTGGGCTTTTTAGTAAAATATTAGTTTTCCGGACGACAGGGAACTGGCCTGACCCCAACCCCCAACCTGGAGGACCAGGATTTTCTGTCAGGGTTTACTCCCTTAGCCGACATGTTTCAGTTTTAAGGCCCCGAAGATTCGCCTTTCACCCTCTTCCGTTTGCTACATAACATACACCCATTGTATGCTGTGCATAGTCCAGGAGTCACGCGACTTAAGTCTTCGGGGACGTGGAAGTAGGATTTGTTGGCAGAGCTGAGTTCGAAATATCGAACCTTTGACTGGTTCATCAGAAATCAGTACGCATTTTCCAGATTTTTAGTACCATACAGGCATCGGCAACCTGTACAGCTTCCAGGACTCTTTACCAACCTTTGACTCCCTTTTATATATTTACTAATTCAAAGAAATATATCAATCCGAGACGACTGCTTTCATTTTTACTGCAAATTTTAAATTTAAAGATGTGGAAAAAACACTACACTAATTTTCTAGGATTATGTGAAGGAACTTATTTTATATAATTATGCATGCATTAGGAATTATCAAACAGGTGCTGCTCCACATATTTTCGTCTTCTAATACTGTGGCAAATGGCTACAGCAGATCTAGCTAAATTTACGTACTTGAACAACTAAATGCCTATCTACTTTTTCCGTCATACAATGCATTGCTATTCACCTCTTCCTAGAAAACCTAGGGGTTCAAAAACGTGTTGTTCCAAATACAAAAATCCATTTTTATTGGTAATACATGCACATAATTAAAAAATAACTGATGCATTATTAGAACAACCAAATAACTATAACTATCTAATTTCATCTAAAAACTAGGTTATGTGGTATCAAAATGTTCCTTTTTTAGCCTAAAATCTAACGGCGTTAGAAAAATTTTTCTATTTCTAATTACAAATTAAAAATACGTAAAATTAGGTTCTGAGAGTAAATTTCCAATCCCTTTCTCTAAAAACATGACGCGCTCCGGGGGGATTGGATATATAACCAACTCGCTTTTGGATGCAAAATCACAGTCTGCTTCAATCGAATCTACTGCACTGGTAAGATATTGTTGTAAATATATGTTTTTATCTTATATGTCCATATCTGTACTTTGAAAATGTCTTTGTAAATACATGTTTTTTATCTTATATGTCCATATCTGTACTTTGAAAATGCGTTTGGACTCAGTAAAAGAAAAATTCTCAAAAAACAACGGCAAAATGTCGCACACGAAAGTTCTTTTTTTTTAATACTTTTCTAATGTAATCTTATAATGCTCATATCTCCGTTGTTTATTGAGATATTACTTCACCGTTTTATGCATTGGGTTCCTACTGTCATGTACTACATTTTAAACATTTCTAACATTTTTCTAATGGTGTTTTAAAATGCTTGTATCTTCTATATTTATTAAGATATTTGAATGCAGTTTTTTGCAGTGTGTTGCTACTGTCATATACTACATTAAAAAATTTTTTTCAAATCTTAAAAACGCTCATATCTCCGGTGTTTATTAACATATTTCATCGGAATTTTTGGCATTATGTTCCTACTGTCATGTACCACATTTTAAACGTTTCTAACATTTTTCTAACGTTTCTAAGCAAACTCTTAAAATGCTCGTATCTTCTATATTTATTAAGATATTTCATCGGGATTTTTTGCATTGTGTTTCTAGCATAATCTACTTTGCTATTCTAAATTCTAAAATATTTTTCAGAATAAACATAATGGGTAAGACGCTTATTTTTTTGTATTCTAAACAGTATACATATAAGCAATTTACAGAGGAATTTTTAAATTCGATTGTCATCGGACCGCCCATGTCATCTTTTGGTAATTTTGAGTTAATTTTAATAGTTGATGTAATACATTTTTATACTTTTAGAAAAACGGCTTATGAAGCATATCATCAAAAAATATGGGACTGTAAGAAAAAATATATGTTCATAAATCTGGTTCACGATACATTTATTTTTAGGACGACATAGCCTTGGTTAAAAACTCAACCTACATCCCGGAAGCCACCCTTCTAGAGTCGGGGTGGTTTCTGGGATGTAGGTTTAAAGTATATAGAGACCTCGAATTACCAGACATGCTGCGGCTGATCTATGTGAGCAAAAGTTGATTTGCTTTTTTGAAAAAACTATTTAAGTGTTCTTTTTACAGTTATTGTGAGGTCGCCCACAGCATCCTAGGTTAGGTTAGTTTCTAAGTTAGTCAGTAAGTTATTTGTATAATAAATGTTTTAACTCTTTTAATTTTTTTATTACATCGTTATAAGTACATGATAAACAGTTATTGCTGTTGTGTGTATTTTTTGAATGCAATATCATATGTAATGATATCCGAAGCAAACTTTAGCATTTCATACATGCAGCGAACATTCTCGGATTGGATGGGTGGCAAAGACTCTTGGATACTCCTTTTAAAGTCGCCGGGTAAATTCCAAACACCTTCGATTACACTGCTGTAAAGTTGTTCAAACATCTGACTTTTTACTAGTTCAGCTTTAGACTGCAGCAGGGGCAACAAATTCCACAATTCTGCTACAGACTTGTTTCCGAGATAAACTTGGGATCGCTTACGTTCCTGCAGCACTATCACTTTTTTGTTTCTGATTTTTTGAAAATATATTCTTTTGCTAGGACTTATATCCACCGGTTTTGGCTCTCCATCTTCATAGTTAAAGTGCCTATTTATCACATTTTTATTTGCAACAAAGAGCAGCCACTGTCCTTCGTCAATATAAAATCTTTGTTAATCCCACTAATTACCACTGCCGGCACAAACGATCCATAACAGGTCAAGCCCAAACTCACAGTTTTATTTCTTGACTTATTCAGCGGATAAGTTGTTGCGTTTAACAATACTGGATATGACAGTTTCACGTTTTTGTTTGTCACTCGCTGCTTCACAGTTTCACCAACCTTTTGTACTTGCTCCATTGTTTTTGCTAGTACAGCACACGATACACTACTGAACACAAAACTACATCTCCTGTTATACTCATTTTTCAAGGTTACTGTCGGTGGCCTCGCTCCGAACGTGGCCTCGCTTCGAACGTGGCCTTGGGCTTGCACGTGGGCCCGCCTTGCATGTGACCTTGGGCTTGAACGTGGCCTTACCTTGAACTCAAGGTCAAGTGGTGGGGGGAGGTTCCAGAATCATCCACTTCCCTCTACTCCCATGTCACGTGTTCCCTAAGTTTCATTGTGGGGTTTTGTTAAACACCTTTAGGAGTATTAAAAAAATCGGTCACATGGTCCAGATCATGGTCGTTTAATCGCCATATTTAAAAATGGCCGCCATATTGCTTGATCTTTGTATCAGTATATCTCCGTACCCAATAGTCCGATTTTAATTTTTGATAGCTCATTTTAATAATTTTTTTAAGGTAAACAAATCTTGTAGTTACACATTTTTTGGTAAACCTTGTAGTTTCTGAAGTATAGCGTGATTTAAAAAAAAGAAACAATGGCGTGTTTTCAGGTAAAAGTAAAATAGTTGAATTAAAGAGCTGTATCAACCGCTTTTTAGTTAGATAAGTAACTGTGTAATACTCGTTCTTTAATAATAATAAACACTGTCGCAACGTTTAATAAATTTGTTTATTAAACTCGAACAGGTTATGGGCCCAGCATGTTAAAAGAATCGAGTTCGCGAACAAGCACATGTTCTTAACCAAAAAAAGTGAGATTGCGAACGAATCGTGAGTCGACGTTCGACGCGGGTAATTAGCAAGAGCTATCAGTTAGCAAATTGTCTTGGCTCTATTCTCTGGTTCTGTGTGAACATTAGTACCTACTGAACTTTTGTGGTGCCTTGTTTACTTTTGTAGTATCTAAACTTGTGTAGTTACAGCACCATGGCAGAAAGTTTAGGCGTGATTGGAATTAGCAAGTTTGATGGCAAAAATTTCCACCAGTGGAAGTTCCAGGTCAAATGCGCGCTAAAACTGCTAAAAGCGAGAGGAGTTTACAGCATCGCCTCAGGTGAGACACCTATTCCAAGTGCTCCCACAGCAGGAACACAAAACGAGCGCCCCGAATGGACGAAGAAGGATGCATTAGGTATGTGCATCATAACCTCCGCCTTAGATTTATCTCAAATAACCCTAATTGAGAATTGTGAAACGTCAAAAGCAATACTTGACAAATTAGACATTATTTACGCCCTAAAATCAGAAACCAACAAAATGATATTGCATGAACAATTTCACCAGTATAAAATGTCACCAACTGACTCAATAATTCAACATATTTCCAAAATTGAAAATATAGCTCGTGAAATAAAAGAATCAGGTGATCAGATAAGCGATACTGCAGTAATTACGAATGTTCTAAGTACTTTACCAATGAAATATCGAAATTTCAGGCGGCTTGGTTGTCTGTAGATAAAACTAAGCAAACGCTCAAAAATCTGACTACTCGCTTAATTGATGAGGAAGCAAACCTGACATTGAGTGAATCAGTCGAGCAGGCATTGGCCACTTCTAAATCAAGTATTCAAAAACCTCAGACGAAGTTTGACAAACGCAAAGCCACGTGTTACAATTGCCGCAAGAAAGGTCACTTCGCGAGTGAATGCCGTTCATCAAAGAAAACCCAATACAAAAACAAGCCCCAAAATGATAGTTCTAGTTCCGAAAATTATTTTGCATTCAATATATCAAGTGAGAACTGTGTGAACTCAGCAGAATCAGATATTTGGATTCTAGATAGCGGTGCATCTGCGCATATGACGTACAAAAGAAGCTGGTTTTCGACATTCAACGAAGGCAATAATTTCCAGATCAGATTAGGAAATGGTGAAGAGCTAACAGTAAGAGGAGCTGAAGAAATTCAAATAGAATGTTGGAACGAAAAGAGCTGGGTAAAAAATGTAATTAAAGAAGTGTGGTTTGTCCCCGAACTAAAGAAAAATTTGTTTTCTGAAGGTGTTATAACTGCAAAGGGAATGAAAGTCACAAAAGAAACTGATCAAGCAAATATTTTTGAAAAAGGAACGCTGCTAGCATGCGCTAAGCGTGGAACGAACAATTTGTATCGTTTGTTAATTCGTACAATAATTCCTGCAATAAATGCAAGTTTAATAGCTACCTTAAAACTGTGGCATGAAAGACTTGGACACGGTAATTTCAAAACAATTCAAGATATGGTAAGAGATGGAACGATAAGTGGAGTAAATCTTTCAGATGCCGAAAGTTACAATATATGTGAAGGTTGCCAATACGGCAAGCAGCATAAGCTACCGTATAAGAAAATAGAATCTCGAGAAACACAACCTGGTGAACTCATACATAGCGATCTCTGTGGTCCAATGTCATCTCCGTCTGTCAGTGGCTGTCGATATTTTGTTCTGTTTAAGGATGATGCAACTGGATTTAGGACAACGTACTTAATAAAGCACAAATCCGATACACTTGACTGCTTCAAAACGTATGTACAATTGTGTAAGAATAAATTTGGACACAGTGTCAAAACTCTTCGAGCCGATAACGGCACAGAATTTGTAAATGAAAAGTTTCAAAGTTGTCTGAAAGGAAAAGGAATTCAATTCGAAACGTGTTCGCCTTACTGCCACGAACAAAATGGTAAAGCGGAACGTGAACACCGAACAATAGTAGAGAGTGCACGCTCAATGATATACACTAAAGACTTGCCAATTTACCTGTGGGCAGAAGCTGTGAATACAGCTGTGTATATTTTAAATCGTACTTCAAATTCAAGGAAACCAAAAACCACTCCATATGAACTTTGGACCAGAAAGAAACCTGAACTGAGTCATGTAAGAGTTTTTGGTAGCATAGCCTACATGCATGTACCTGACAATCTTCGAAAGAAACTTGAACCAAAAAGCATCAAGCTAATCCTAGTTGGTTATGACAATGCGTCTACAAATTATAGATTATTTGACACTACAACGAAAAAAATAAAAGTCTCAAGAAATGTAACCTTTGATGCACAAAATCAAGTTGTCGAACCTAGAATTAATACTATTCTAATTCCATTTGAAGAAGAGGAAAATGATAAAGTAGAAAAAAGAGCAGCAAATGAAATCAAAGAGGAAATTCAAGAAGAAAGTAATGAAAGATATAATTACAGACCTCGACACAGCCTAAACAGACCGAAACATCTTCAAGGCTTTGAGATGAACCTCGTTGAAGGTACTCCTGAAACTTTCGAGGAAGCACTAAACTCTGAAGACTCTAATCAGTGGAAAAGGGCAATAAAAGTGGAGCTAGAAGCCTTAGAAGTCAACAAAACGTGGGAGCTTGCTCCATTGCCAAATGACAGAAAAACGATTGGGTCAAAATGGGTATTCAAAGTCAAAAAATCACCAGATGGAGAAGTTACTCGGTTCAAAGCAAGGTTATGTGCAAAAGGTTTCTCTCAAATTTATGGAATCGACTACACTGAAACGTTCGCACCAACAACAAGGTACGATACAATTAGAATCCTTCGGGCACTTGCAGTTCAAGAAAAACTCAACGTAGTGCAGTTTAATGTAAAAACGGCTTTTTTGCATGGAGACTTAGAAGAGGAATTGTACATGGAACCTTCTAAAGGAATGGAAATCAGTGACTCCGGTTTAAAGTGTAAGTTGCTTAAATCATTATCCGGACTTAAACAGGCCCCGCGCTGCTGGTTCAAGAAATTAAGTGAATTCTTAAACGCTCTTGGTCTTAAAGAATGTGAAAGTGACAAATGCGTTTATATCGGTAAAATTGACAATGAAAAGGTAATACTAGTTCACTATGTAGATGATGGACTCATTATTGCTAAAAATGTATACATTCTTAACAAAATAGTAAGTGCATTACAAAATGAATTTGCAATTACTACTAGTGAACCCAATTATTTTGTAGGTTTAGAAATAATGATGAAAGAAAATTTTGCATTTGTACACATAGCTAACTATATCAAAAAAATTACAGAACGTTTTAATATCTGTAATGTAAAACCAACATATGTACCTGCTGATCCAAATCAATTCTCTTGTCAGCTGATAATAATGATACAAATATAAAAGATTCTGTTCCCTATCGTGAGGCTGTTGGCTCACTAATGTTTGCTGCCATTACAGCCCGTCCTGATATTTCATATGCTGTTAATATTGTAAGCAGACATCAGAATAATCCTTCAAGTTCACATTGGAATGCTGTCAAAAGAATTATCAAATATCTTAAAAATACTGAGAACTTAGGTATTATGTATGCTTTTAATAATGAGCCAATGATTGGTTATTCTGATTCTGATTTCGGAAATGATGTTGATACTAGACGCTCTACAACAGGATATGTATTTAAAATGAATGGTGGTGCGTTAACATGGAACAGTAAACGGCAACAAAGTGTTTCCCTTTCGACCACTGAGGCCGAATTTGTTGCTGCATCGGAATCCTCCAAGGAAGCATTGTGGCTAAAACTAATAGGTACTTAGTGAAATTAGTGAAAAGGCAGTTAAATCTTTGTGTTTGTGTGTGGACAATCAAAGCGCTATAAAATTAATCAAAAAACCAGTTTTTCACAAGCGTACCAAGCACATAGATATAAAATATAATTTCATTAGAGAAAAGTATGAACAACGATGTTTAGACATTAAGTATGTTTCAACAGATAACCAACTTCCTGATATTTTCACTAAAGCTCTGCCTAGAGTTAAGTTTGAAAAATTTAGAGCTGAACTTTGGAATGATCTCAGCTTAATTTGTTGAAAGAGTTTTTGAATTTTGTTATGTGTATTGTAAGCTATGAATACGTGGGGGTATTAGAATATGCAACAATATTCAAAGCTTACATCTAGTGTTTAAGTTACTTTTTTTTACTTCTTAAGTTGGTAGTAGACGCTGAGTTTGTGTGGTTAGAATTTAACCTGTGTATCAACCGCTTTTTAGTGAGTTAAGTAACTGTGTAATACTCGTTATTTAATAATAATAAACACTGTCGCACCGTTTAATGAATTTGTTTATTAAACTCGAACAACAGAAAATTAAAATAAATATTGTAAATACTATTTCAAAGATAAACACTGCAACAGAATTATTTATGAGAGTTTTTGCATAGAGAAAATATTTAACAACATTTTTGGCTACACTTGAATTTGAAACCAGAGAATACCAAATTGCATACCTACGCAATGAATTCAACGAATTCAAAAATACAAACACACAGAGTAGCCATGAGCACGAAAACCATGGTCATCTAGTAAAAAACAATGATAAATCAATTAATGACATTAGTGACATAAGAATTTGTTCTTCTGTTTGAAAAAATGTCGCTACATAACGAATTCTCCAATGCTGAAAGGTTGCTCTTACCCTTATAAACTAAGAGTACATTATTTTTGTGTATTTTAATTCTCTTTCCGATAGTAACCTAAAGTTTTAAAAATTGTTACAGATAACGAAGTTAGAGCTAAACACAGTTTTGAAAAATAGGTAAAGTGCCCCTTACAGTCAAGTCTAGTTTATGAAATTTTTCCTATTAGTGCAGGACATAATAGTAAGTAGGTACCTATACGAAAATTCAAATAGATATCTCTACATTTGTGGAAATTAACAACAAATAACAAATTTAAAAAAAGAATTTCAAGGCCCTATAGCTTCTTACTGAAGGGACTTTGTACTAATGTATATTAGGCTTAATCGATTTATTATGATACAAGAAATCTATGACTAATCGGTGTCCCATTTTATTGTGACACTCTGTATATACCGGGTGCTGACTTGCGCGACGCACCATAAGAATTTTCATAGTAAATTATATATGTTCAATTACTTGCTCTCCTATTATTTTAGAGCTAAAGTGTACATTCATTTTTGTAGAGAAAAAAATGCTGCATCCACTCATACTTTTGCTAACAATTTTCCATTTTTCGGAACCAAAAGAATGCAAATATCAAACTAGCATTTTTTTAAATTGGTGATGTCACTAAACAAGCCAATGTACTTACATTTGTAATCATTGCAGTTGACTTTCGCATTTTCAGATTATTATAAAACCATAAAACGCATAATAGAAATAGTATATTATGATACTAGTGTATAAGTAGATAGTACGTCTTTAAAGCACGTGCGACGAGTTTAAGGACACGACACAAAGCGGAGTGCTTTTAACGCCGCTAATGTTTTAATGGCACTTATACGTACACGTGTATCATAGCCTACGCAATTTTTTCTACGATCGCAACAGAAATATAAAAAAAATTGCTCGGTGACTTTTTCCACCACACTGTGTTAGATATTCTAGGTTATGTTGACATTCAAATTTACGGCAAAGCGTGTTTTAATATAGTATCCATTAAAACACGCCAACAATGGCAACATGCGAAAAAGACGTAATTTGGGCGGTAATATTTAAGAGTGCTACAAACGTAGCTTTTGACACTAGAAACTGGGCAAAAAGTTGTTATTTTGACACGATAGTAGAAATAGATATTTATGCATTAAGGGAGATATGAATATGTTTTTTCCCTGAGGTTGACATGTATCACAGACCGAGAGCTCTGGCCCGAGGTCTGTAAGTCAACCGAAGATAAAGAACATGCATATTTCCCGTGGTGCATACAATATTTTATCTACTAGAATATTCGTAAAAATAGTATGAAATTTCAAAATGTCATAATGACATTTAAAATTAAAATATGTAAGTAACATCAAGGATTGCCCCATTGTATGGTTGCTAAGACGTTAATTGTAGTTGCATTGTTACCATGAGTTTGAGGGAGAAATAATTTGACAAGTCCCTTGGGAGTTATGAGTAGCTTTTCATATTTTGTTTCTATGGCGAAAATGTACAATATCATGTTGCTAGTAGATAAAACAATTTTATTTATTTTAACACAAAAATAGACATAAGATATATGACAGAAAAGTTATATGTGGAAATATGTTTAACTTTAGACATGATAGTATATCGCTGTCAGTCAAATTATTTCAAATCTTGTAACAACACATAGCCAAATTGAACTTATGCACCTTAAGATTATTTGAAAATGCGTTCTAGGTTAGCGTAAATTAAACGAATTGGAAACAGGTTTAACCTTATCTGTAACTTTTTTTGAAATTTTAGGTTATTGTCTGAAAGAGAATTAAAATACACAAAAGTAATGTACTCTTAGTTCTTAAGCCTAAAAGAAACCGTTTACCTTAAAATGCCCATCAAAGGTTTATGGTTGTCATTAAGTCGTGCAATTATCAAGTAGCCATGATCACAAAAACAATGGGTAATAATTGTAATCTACTATACATTCACAAAACTCGTGAACTGTCAATGTCAAATTTTTTAAATATTTGCTGAGTGTACCTGAAAATTGCAGTTTTTTTGGGAATGTACTTTGGATCTAGTGATTTCTAGTAATATTAAAGTTAGGTTATGTTACATGTGTCAAAAGTTTTTGCTTGTAATAATTAACTATAGCCGTTTTTCCCTTTTCAATAATAAAACCCTCTTTCGTTTCTGTTCCATTGCAATTGAAGTGTATGCACAAAAATTCAAGAAATTTAGAGATTATTTTTTACAAGAAAGTGTACAAGTTAAGTTCTTAAATTTCAAAAATTTCTTTGCTGCCAAAATCAGCAAGCAGAAGTTCCAAAACAGAATTTAAACAAGGTACCAACTTCATAGCGATTTGACAGTTCACGAGTTTACTGAATGGATAGTAATAAACAACAACAAGAAATCAATTAATGACGTCGGTGACATCAGTTTTTTGTCTTTTGTGTTCACGAAAATCTGTGACCTAACGAACTTTTCAGCATTGGAGAATTCGTTATGTAGCGGCATTTTCTTAAACATAAAAGAACAAATTCTTATGTCAGTAATGCCATTAATTGATTTATCATTGTTTATTACTAGATGACCATTGTTTTTGAGATCTCGACTACTTGATAATTGCACGTCTTAATGACAACCAAAAACTTTTGATGGACATTTTAAGGTAAACGGTTGCTTTTAGGCTTAAGAACTAAGAGTACATTATTTTTGTGTACTTTAATTCTCTTTCAGATAATAACCTAAAATTTCAAAAAAAGTTACAGATAAGGATGTTAGAGATAAAAAAAGTTTTGAAAGATAGGTAAAGTGCGCCTTACAGCCAAGTCTAAAGTCTAAAGTTTGCAGTACATAATAGTAAGTATGTATACCAAAATTCAAATCGATATCTCAACATTTGTGGAAATTAACAAAGAAAGTTAAAAAAAACTTAACTTCAAGGCCCTATAACTACTTACTGAAGGGCGTTGTACTGGTGTATATTGGGTTTAATTGATTTATTATAACGTAAGACATTTATGACTAATCGGTGTCCCATTATTTTTGGGACACCCTGTATATATAAACGGTTTTTTACAGCTTCCTCTCGCCGTTTTCCGCAATCCATTCACCATTTCTTCTTATCAAATATTGTTTTCTCTTCCAGATCTCGTCTCTCCATTGCCAATTTAATCTGTCGTCCCATTTCAGTCTTGGTCGGCTGCGTTTCTTTCTCCTGTCTGGTTTCCATTTCCAGCACTTTATCGGTAATCTGTCATTTGGCATCCTCCTCATGCCCGTACCACATTAGCTTTCGTTCTTCTATTTTTTCGCATAGTGTTGAGTTTACCCTCATATCGGCGTCGGATTTTTTCGTTTCTGACTCTATCGAATAATGTTTTTCCACAACATCTCCGCCAGTAGTTCATTTCCATTGCGTTGATTTTTTTCTCCATTCTTTTTGTGACCGTCCATGTGTCCGAACCATATGTGGAACTTTTTTCTCACAAGTGTCATAAATACTTGCCTTTTAGTTTTATTAGTTATGCCTTTGTTCCAAAGCAACGAGTGCAGCTGTTGTGTTACTGCTTTACCTTTCTTGATCTTATTTCAGATTTATCAATCTAAAATTGCAGAACATGCTGGAATAACTACCACAAAATACATTGGCACAACACATAGATGTTATCTAAAAGATCGATATCAACTAGACGTCAAATTAAAGAAACTGCATATATTTTACTCAGCAAAAAGTTTCGCGCGTAATTTTGAAGAATTTTGTTATCCGAGGTGTGTACAATCGTTTCTTTGTATTGGTAGCCCTGTGATCTGCATAGGACTTCCTTCGCTTCGATTTCAATATTCGTTTTGAAGTTCACCTCCAAGCAATAAGGTAAACGTGTTTTATTTGAGATACCACAGAAGTGTTGCCGATGGTGTAAAACTGAGAGTGCAAATACAGCATTGCTTCGAAGTTTGTAAGGTACGATGGAATTTCTCGCAATACATTTCTTTAACAGTATTTTGTTTTCAGCTAGGTGGTCATTCCCTAAAGAAACGTCTTTCTCTGGCGCCAGAACTTCCTACTGCAACTTCTCAAGCACGAACTTGGCTTTTGGTATCGTTAGTTTTTAGAGCTACGCGGATAATCGATTGAGTTGATACGCAAATTTTTAGTTGCCAAAGGAAGTCACTAAGAGGTTTCCGTTTTCGAGCCGCCATCTTGATTCAGTTACAGGGTAAGCAGCAAGGCTTGCATATTGTATGTTGCCTCGTAACTCTGCACCAATGGCAAAACAGCGCGCGAATACGTCACCAGTATGCAGCTTTGAATATAGCTCATACTAGTCGGGAGCGTTTACATCGCATTTACAAGCTTATTTTCTCTTCGCCAGTAAGAAGCTTATTCGTTCTAAATTCAGATTCCGACAAAGAATCTCAAAATTATTGTTCGAAAATGATACATCAATTGTTTAAACAAAGCGTACCGAAAAAGCGGGGTATACATTTCAGCATCGAGATATTTTAATTATTATTGAAGATAAATGCATACTTCCAATGTATGAAATGTGTAGAAAAAAATTAAGAATTTTTTTGTGGAAATATTGCCTGTACTCGCATTACTTACTTTATTACACGCGCTTCGGGCTCTGTGACCCAAGCGGTAAGATGTAAGTATGTACATATACCACAGTAACTAATGCTGAAATGGTAGTTTATAATGTTAATTTAAGCAAAAAACAATGAAACGGTTGCTAACGCGTCGGGCATTAAATTCACAAGCGGGAGAAAATAAACTTAATTTGCTTAAGGAAATCGGTTTGGTGACTCTAGATTTCTGTAGTGACATTTTGTCTAATTTCCAAATCAACATAACGTTGTAAAGCTTTGGTGTGGTATCCGTGGTGACATAAACACAAATGCGGTAGGTAGTATAAATATATGGGTAAAATATATTGACTCCCGCCGGAAATTAATAAAAATTGGCTTCCGCTGGTTGGAAATTGACAGTTTTGTTTCCTAAAACTAGGGCGTAAAAGCCGACTTTCTATTCAGTGACTAGAAAAAAATATTTAAATTAAATGCAATCGGATCAAGACACTAGGTGTCATATATGATTTGTTTCATAAATTGTTTCTGACACAGAACACATATCACCTATTCGAGGTCACTAACCACAGGTCCCTTAGGTCACTGATGGTCACCAAGTTGTTTTCACTTTCGATATCTAAAGATGTAGCTAAGATGTGTGGTAATCTTCATTTCAGTCTTCTATGTAGTGCTCTCCTCCGAATCGGGTAGTCGACATCTGCAGGGTAGTTGGAAATATTTTAGAAGAATTGCTTAGTTATCATCTTTATACAGTTTGTGACTTAAGGCACATCGAGTTCGTCGTGTAAGTGACGAATTCTAATGACTCGAGATGCATAGTCTTTGTAGTTTATTTATGTTGGTTCATAAAGTATTTCCTTGAGTGGAGATGCATAAGTGAATATAGATCTTACAATTGACTTGTATTAAAGTAATGAGATTTCTGGACGTACCTTGGATGAGCAATGGGTGGAGCGATGTTAGTTTATCATGCGTCTCATACACCTTTTTAAGAACGCACAATCTCCAAATCTTATCTAGTTGGATTGGATATTTAACTAATGAGTCTGCTGAATTACATGCTATACTATTGTTATTTCTTATTCAGTTACTGTAACGTCTAAATATTTTAGCTAAACATTTTGGTAGGTTTAATTGAATAGCCCATTCTGATATAATTTCAAATTCCTTAAACAAGGTGCACAATAAACTTATTGTTAGTATTTGTACTAATGCTTTTTGGCAATTTTTTAAGTACAACGTTTGGGATTAGGTTGATTTTTTATTTGGTGCGCTTTTAATGGTGCTATGTTGTCTTCAACGGTGGTTGCTATTTTCATATTCTGCATTTTTGTAGTGAATATTTCGGCTGAGTAGTGTGCAGAGGCGCTGCTTTTTTGTTCATTGTTGATGTAATGTTTATTATTGACTGTATTGGTGGGTGTTTGAGATTGCCGCAGTACTAGTTTAATTGATGTCTACATAGTGGGATCCTTACGTTGTATTTTCTCGATGAAGTGCTGATAAGAATTTGAGCGGTAACTGTCTAATTCCCATTCTACCCAGTGAGTTAGCTGATTAAGCTGGTGTTTTCATTTTGGTGTTCTGGTTGTTTGCCATTGGATCTGTATGTAAAGTTTTTCTCGAATCGATTTTAAGAGGTACCTACTTACACTGGTGACTTTAGTGGTTGATTGCAGTTTTAATTACCATAGTCAATTTATTTATAGCTCTATCAATTTAGTCATTGTTTAAGTAACTAGAGCAGATAAGAGTTCTACAAGTTTTTGAAATTGTTCCCCATTCACACGACCTTTCATAGACCTTGGTAGTTCACTGACTATCATAGGTAAGTTGGAGAAAAACATTATGACTGGAGAATGATCCGAGTCCAGTTAAAGCTTTTAGCAATTACTAAGTCTAACGCATCGAGATCAAGGTAGTGCCTGTTTGGGTAGTGAGTGGGTTCATCGAGTACAGAATCGTGCGCAGCAAGGTGAGATGTGATATTATTTAGTTTCTCTCCACTTGAATTATATTTTCTAGAGCCCTATGTTACATGTTTGCTATTAAAGTCTCCAATTATGAATGTGGTATATTGGCTCTTTAATAGTGCTTGAATATCCACCAGTTTCTTATTGGCTGCTTATATATTGCAATTATGTTTAGAAAGTTATCTTTAGCTAATTCCAGTTTAACTGCAGTCGTTTTCAGAGACTGCATATTTGTGAAGATTATAGAATAGACTAGGTAGTCGATTACATTTTGCAAATATTGCGACACCTCCTGAAGCAGTTGGGTAGCTCTATCAGCATGATAGATGTTATATAAAGGAATTTAGAATTTTTTAGTTTCTATTATTAAGGTCACACTCACAGGCTGAACAAAAATTCAATAAACACGGATCTCTGTCTTTTGACGTCGGTTGCACTGTAGTTATACATTGTTAATGTATTAATTAAAGGTTGCTTAGTTGCCATTGTTGGATGTAAATAGCATTGGGTTCTTTCAGCATGTCTACAATGCTGGCTCTGGAGACTTGGATTTAGGAATCTTTACGGTTAGGAGTGTCATTTGATTGTCTTATATGAGAAGTTTTTATTTTTAAGTGGTAAAAAGTCTAACTTTGAAAAGGTTTTTTTCTCACCGACAATTTTCATTCTGCCAGCTACAGGGTTTTTAGTTGTACTGTTTTAAATTTTTATGTAACATATTCATCCCTTGTAATTAGTGGTGTCGTCTTCCCCGCAATTTATGCAGTTAGATTTGTCTACTTAGGTTTGATGCAACCCAGTGGACTTCACACACTAAGGTTGTAGCTGGCACTCGTTTGTGATTAATGTACGGTAGCATAATTTGTCTAAGTTAAAGATTTTTTAATTTTATTTGATACTCTCTAATTCTACTATGCGCAAAGGCGATTATAGTGTTGCTTAATTTGGAATTCTAATTACTTTTTGTAATTGGTAATTTTTCTTAATCAGCTCAGTAAATGATATTGGTGTGCTTCTAAGCATTACGCACAAACTGACATTCTCGGTGTTTTGAAAAGTGCGATACCTACTGTAATTTTTCATCGTCATAATTCTATTTATTGTCTGAACAGGCTACTAACTTAATTATATAGACAACACAAGAAAGTAAAATAAATTGATAAATTATTGTACACGCTTGGAATATACAATGTGACTCCGGATTGACCTTGCGATAGGTGTAAAGAGCCAAAAAGATTTAGTACAACTTTCACCTTTTGCAGTCTAGGCTTGCTTGGAATAAAACAGATTTTTTTCCAATTACAGTTTAGATGGGATCCAGTTGGCAGAGTTTGCTTGTGCACACATGTTAAATAGAAATTAATGCATTTAGTTAATGTTTAAGAAATAATCGTTTTTATTTCAAAAATAGCAATCATTGAATTTATATACAAAAGGCTATAATAAAGTAAAGGATGTATTTCAACTTATTATATATTGATATTTTTTATCGGACTTTTTCCACTGAAGACGGGAGTAGATCAAAAACTCTCGAAACGTTGTGTGATAAACACTCAAGACAGTGGAAAAAGTCCTTTAAAACATCTAATAGACCACTGCCAAAATGACATCATTCAGAGAGCAATTATTATATATTTTTAACAAAGTAAGCTAATAACAAGAAGTAAACGTGAGTTAATTGCTTAAATAATGGAATTTTGTGTGGCCAAAACTGGTTACCACAAATATGACCTTCATTTTGTTGTGTAAGATTGTTAACCTTTCATGAAAATTTAACATCATTATGTAACATTTCTGGTCAAATTGCACCCTTTTGCCCCCTAACTTCGTCTTTTAATTCTTGGAGCGTTGTTGGCCGTGTTCTAAACATCATTTTTTTTAAATAACTCTTCAGCCAGTAAGCCACTGGATTAAGATCAAGTGATCTTTTTACATCTACCACAGATACAATGCAATTCCATTATTTAAGCAATTAAGTTTTGTTTACTTTTGTTGTTGGTTTGGTTTGTTAAAATTATATAAGAATTTCAAGTATATATATACAGGGTGCCTAACTTAAACGTACGCAGCTTTAAGCAGGTGAAATGCAACACACATTACATCTAGGCTGTTACTACATTGAAATGCAATGTATGTTGCATACTCACCTGCTTAAAGCTCCATACATTTAAGTTGGGCACCCTGTATATACCGGGTGCTGACTTGTGCGACACACCGTAAGAATTTTTATAGTAAATTCTTTATGTTCAATTATTTGCTCCTCTAATTATTTTAGAGCTAAGTATAAATAAATTTCTTGTAGAGAAAAAAGTACTGTATCCACTCATACTTTTGCTAACAATTTTCCATTTTTCGGAACCGAAAGAATGCAAAAAATCAAACTAGCATGTTACAAGAATTAGTGATGCCATGGATTTATCTAAACAAGCCAATGCACTTAGATTTGTCTGTCATTGCAGTTGACTTTCGCATTTTCAAGTTATTATAAAACCATAAAACTCATAACAGAAAACAATTTTATTTATTTTAACACAAAAATAGGCATTAGATGAAAGACAGACAAGTTGTATGTGGAAAAATGTTTAACTTTAGACATGATAGTATATCGATGTCAGTCAAATCATTCCAAATCTTGTAACAACACATAGCCAAATTTAACTTATGTTGACTTTCTAAACTTCTAATTTTAAATTCAGCAATTAAGTCTCTTGTGGACTTCTTTTATTTTATTTAACTGATATATAAAAAATGGATTACAAATAACAGACGCAGTATTGCATATAATTTTGTTATTGTAGCAATATTTTTAAATTGATGTGCCTTATAATAAATCTCATGTTAATTGTAACTCAGTGGGTAATCATAAATTAAAGTTACTCCTAAACTTTTCCCAGTATCAGTGCCGCTAAGTAGAACTTCATTAATACTTATAGGTAGTCAAAATAGTGAAAACACCTCTGTAAATGTAATGTGTTTAGAATACTCAATTCATATACCTATAGCATCACAGTTTTTTTGTAGTGCTTTGGCATCTTTAATAATTTTTAAAATTTTGAATCATCAGCAAAAAGCAAACATTTTGAATTCCTCAGCACTTCTGGCAAAGGTCCTAAATTAGAACCCTGTAGTACGCCAGAGTTTGTTGAATTTTTTTCTGAGGTATTTCCTCTCGATAACACCAAACACCTGCAGATCTGGAGATAAGATGCAAAAAATTGTAATGTATGTATGTATTGTTGGTAACCTTATTTTACCTTGCGGTGTAGAGGCTGGTGCTTTATACGTTTGCGTGTGACGGTACAATGCTCAACTTGCGTCGGGTTGCGAGTTACAAAGTTGGAGCACGCCTTTTGTGATTGCACTGCAACGTGTGAGGTGTGTGTCTTGGTGACGTGTTACTTAAGTTTGTATTGAAAAATTAAATATGTACAGCCAGCTAGTCTGAAGGCGTTTTAGTTGAGTTATCGTCATTGGCCAGGTTTGACGTTATGGGTTTACTTTGCGATCTACTTAAGTGTTGGCATCTGTTGTTTCTTAATATGTAGTGTTATTGTATCAAATAAGTATTTTTTGTTGTAATAAGTTGACCGAGTATATACTGCACGCCTCTTAAATGATGGTAGTAAATTGTAAACTGTTTATCTGTTTAGCCTTGTTTGGCTGAGGTTATTTGCTTCGTGCAAGGCCCATTCAGTTATCTGACAAAAAGTGTGTGGAAGTCAGTTTCCGGTTGCGCCTCAGTCATTTCTGTGTCTGTAATGGGAATGTCTTTTGGAACTCCTGAGGTTTCGATTTTGCACTTGCGTATTACCATTTACTATTTATGTGACTAAAACGTTCCTGTTTACTTCATATAGAAAACAAAGTCCTAACAACCGTTAAGATGGAGGATGAGGAATGGACCAAAATGATGGACCACCTTCAGCAGTATGTTCCTTACCTGAATAAATTTATCGCCGTCCTGAAAGATTTTAAACACAGAGATTATGGGATACTTCAACAACTAGAAGGCCTACGCTCTATGATTACGGATAGAACGAAAAAGTAAGTAAAGCTGTTACTAAGCTATATGATTCTGCGGCACCGATTATTAGAACCGTGCATTATTCGTACACCTGCAGGAAATATGTTACTATAAAATTGAATCCAAAAGTACCTTATCCGTTCATATTGCAGGAAAAAGTTAGTAATGAAGTTATTCAGACTGTAACGTTATAAACCGCTGCAAAATTTCATAACTATATTGACCTGCTTTTATGAAACCGTGTGTATTAGACCAGTGTTTGTTTTCAAGACACGGCCCAAATTTAACCAATTTGTTAAGTCATTTTGCTATTTCAGATGCTTAATTGCATTTCACGCCGTTAGTTAGGTCATTTTGGTATTTTGAATAGCCGCCTAAGCTTAGAGCAGCGCGCCCGTATGCTAAGCCCTTTTAGCTCTTTATTTGGCTCCATCGCCTAATTCCAGAATCACGATTTCGCACATAGTTAGCCTAAAAAGCAGTATTTGTCGTCGGTTGGAGCTCTCCTCTGATGGCGTTTTTCTGAATTCTGAATAGCACGCTGTGGCGGCGTGATACCAGCGTGGCCCGCATTGGTTTGTTTCATTTAGCACGCTGTGGCGGCGTGATACCAGCGTGGCCCGCATTGGTTGGTTTCATTTCATCGCCTTGCGATTCGCTGTGGTTTAGTCACGTGGGGGACGCGGCCAAGGTGACCTTTTGCCAACGCTTCCCTCGTGGCATTCAGCCGAGAGCCGTCGTTAAAACAAGAGGTCGGATAGTGTATGTGAGTTCGTGCGGCGCTCCCGCCATTATGGCGGGGGCGTCAGTCGTTTTCCCGTCGGGTGCTGCTTCAGCAGTTATGTTGCGGGCGTTTTCGCCTTGAAGGAGTCTTCCAGAGCCCGTGGCAGAGAGCGCTTGTGTGTGGTGGTGGTGATTCGAAATTTGTCGAGTGATCTTCGGCGTAACGTGGGTGTTTTGGAGCCCAGTTCCTGCTACTATTAGTGAGGGGTCGTGCCCCCTTCATCTCGACCTACGAGGATTTGGTTCAGCAGAACGAGTGAGGCCCCCATCATTTTCGTCGTCCCGTTGTACGCGTCTTGACGCGTCTCCCGTCGCCATTGAGGCGGTTATGCATTCACCCCCTTTCGCCGTTGTAACACCGAAGGTACCTACCACCTACGATTGCAGCTCGTCGCAACTCAGCTGTACCAGGCTCCCTCGCCGCCCACGCATTAAGGTATGTGCCTTTAACCTGATTACCGCTGTGAACGCGAGTGTTACTCATTACTATTCATTACTACGCTAGTGCATTCATTCAGACTGCAGACAGTTCAGGCCGTGAAGGCTAATGTAAATCGTCGCTGCCCTTGCATAAGGCAATGTGTATCTTTGTACCTATTCATTACTACGCTAGTGCATTCATTCAGACTGCAGACAGTTCAGGCCGTGAAGGCTAATGTAAATCGTCGCTGCCCTTGCATAAGGCAATGTGTATCTTTGTACCTATTATTGCTGTTCACTAATGTTCAACATCTGTCGTTAAGCTTAGAGCGCGCGTGCCAGCTGGTGCCCTTAATTATAGAGTAAGGTTAGATACAGGGCGACGCATTCTGCTACCCCATTGTAACTCGAAGTGAAATATATGATTGGTTAGTTAAGGGAACTATTGTTTGTTTCGGTTTGTGCATGTTCTGTTACAGATAGACGCCCCTTTATTGTACGAATTATTGTACGACGGAACGAGGAAGCTGTGAGCGTGCAGGTGAGTGGGACAGCTGCGTAGTCGTGGTCGGATGGACACCTAATCACAATCCTTGCTTAAGGCAATCCCGAAGTTGTTGTTTGACCTTGCAACTCTTGAATAATCTTATTGGCGGAGTATTTTTGCATGCTTCGCTCCCGTCTAACCGTCCAGGCCCGGTTAGCCGGGTTAAGACAGGCTTGGTGGCGCCCTCATAATTTCGACATACCCTGTATATATTATGCCACAACGCGCTTGCCCAGAACGTATCGTGTGACTCACGCCCGACTCCCTGAGCGTTCCAGCCGTGGCCTATTAGCCTATTTCGAACCGATTTCAGGGCAAGTGTGTCATGTTTTCAGGACTGATTCCGTGGTGCGATGCTCACCTTGGGTGGGTGTCGTAAAGTCCTTTTCATACCGTAACAAATTGTCTTCGAACTGTGACCCAGAAGTTCAATATGCAGGGTGCCTTTTTTTAGTTTGCGTATAGAGATCTGCATAATGATAGATGATAGAGAAACAGTGTAATTGAGAAGATTCTAACTACTGTTGCGTTTCATTAAATAGGCTTATAAGATGTTTGCACATAACTGAATATCTTCATTTTCTTTAACTTTGCTTAACACCTTTACTATTCAACTTTGAAACTTTTAAACAAGGTACTAATTTTATGCTTAACAATCTTGTTAATGAGAGTGATTATTCTCTAGCTGCAAAATTTGCTCTAAAATGTTAAAAATGTTATGCGACCCACTCTGAATAGCTTGACGATTTACAGAAATGCTGTATTGGATGAAGCACTTGTAATTCCTTCTAAACATGGTTTCATAAAAGGCATTCAATATTTCTGAAATTTTGCTTGCAGACATAATTTTACATTCTAAACAACTTTCCTCAATAATGTTCTGCCGTATTTAAAACAAAAAGGGCTCTTTACCTGAACAAAGAATGTATTTAACTACAAACATTTGTGTCAGAAATCAAAACTAATTTTTTATGTAGATACCTAAATATTATGCCTGAGCTAATATGAAATGTGAAGTGTATTAGAAGCAAGCCAAGCTCAATTTTAACATCACTTTTTTTGCAGGGAAGAATTGGATACGCTCAGAGAATATGAAAATAAGATAATAAAGATCCTGAAAATACTGGTAAGTTGTTTTGCATTTATCTTTCCACTAATTCTGCTGAATCTTGTGTGTAGTTTTACCACAGAAAAAGCTTGTATAATAGGCTCACACCATTTTTGCATGAATGTCGACCCTGTATTTTTGTTATTAAGGTGTACATGAACAGAACTATCATTTTTATTTTGTATACCTAACCTGTATGACCTCCAACAAAGTTACTCTCATTTGACAGAATAGAATATCGACTTCATTTAAATACAACAAAGTCATTTTACACAACTAAATTGTGGAAATGGCCATGGCGAATCTTCATGCAAAAAAGATGTGAACAGAGTATATATGTAGAAGCACACAAATTCTAGATGTTGTGTCACCACACCAAAGAAGGCTATTAGGCGATATTACTAAAAAGAATTAAATAAACTATATAGATGCAGTACAAAGACAGTAGATGAAGTAGTGTACCTACAGGTTGAAATGTGGCGGTTATGGGCAGCATCAAATTAGATTGGGTTTAATTTTACCTTCAGAGATAATGTTTTAAATGATTTAAATAAATGTCAAAATAAATTCTATGGAATGATAAATTGTTCACTCTTTCAACTATACATAAATGATTCTTTTTCTGTGTTTATAGCAATTTTTTTTAAATGTTAACAAAAGATATGATTACCTAAAAAATAAGAAAAAAAACAGTTACGACAGAGAATGGCAGTAAAAATCAAGGAGTTGTGATTAGGTATCAAGGTATAATTAACTAATTATATTCAATAATACAATATTCATTAAAATAAAAGTTCTTATTACAAGGCAAACATGCTTTTTCAACTTAGTATATTTTGGATTTTGGAGTAAGTTTCTGTACCTGGAGTCTATTCTGGCATTGTTCATGGCCCTGAAGATTGCCCAAAGTTCTATGGAGTCAAAAGCCTTGTTGTAGTCAACAAACGCAAGATGGATTGGAACGTTGTATTCATTGTATTTTTCTACGAGTAACCGTACCGATTGTATGTGATCAATAGTGCTGTGACCCTTCCGAAAACCCGCTTGTTCTGGCGGTTGGTAGTCCTCAAATTTATTTGCGAGTCTGTTGGTGATAATTTTAGTGAGCAGTTTATACGGGTGGGGTAGTATACTTAAAGGGCGATAGTTATCTAATTTCAATTTATCGCCTTTTTTGTGCAATAAGACAACTTGAGCGTTTTGCTATGTGTCTGGAATTGTTCCCTCTTCATTGCATTTATTGAGCAATATTCTCATCGATTCTATAGTGGCCAATCCTCCGTGTATTATCATTTCGATAGAGATACCATCTTCACCTGGTGTTTTGCCTTTTTTCATATGGGATAAAGCTAGTTGCATTTCGTCAGTGGTAATAATAGGCAGTTCTTCTGAACCTACGTTCATTACGTGTACTGCGGTTGCAGTTGGAGGCTCGTTGTTTACTTGCGAGTAGAGCTTTTTGTAAAATGTTTCTACTATCTCTCTGATTTCCGTTGCGTCCTCTTTGATGTTTCTATTTATGTCCTTCAACTCATGTGTTTTCATTCTTCCCTTAGCATTAACTGTTTTCATAATTTTCATGTTCTTGTTCTTCTCAATGATTGAATTTATTAGTACTGTGTTAAAATCTCTGATGTCCCCTTTAATTTTCTTTCTGATAGTTTTATTTAGTTGTACATATTCGGGTGTTCCTTTAGTCATATTTCTTCTTTGTCTCATGAGTTCTTTAGTATCTCGTTTTATTTTATCATTTTTATTTTTATTTTTGTGTGAATAGCAAGTCTTTTTCCTTGCTCTCCTGATATCGTTTCTTATTTTTCGTTCTAGTTCGTTGATATTCATGGTTTTCATGCTTTGAACATCGGATAATATTTTGTCGAGTTCGAGTTGGTATTTATGGGTATTTTCTTTCAGAATTTCGTTTGTAGGAACTTTATGTTGCTGTATTAATTTAGTTCTTTCAATTTTTGTGTTTATCTTTATTTTTGCTCTAAGTGGTCTGTGGTCACTGCCGGTGTCTAGGCGGTTTAAAACTGTTACATCATTGATTATGTTTCTCTTGTTAGTTAATATATAGTCAATTTCATTTCTAGTTATTTGATCTGGGCTTCCCCATGTCCATCGCCTCTTTTCCTGTTTCTGGAAGAATGTATTCATGCAATATAACTTTTCACTGTGCAAGTAATTTAATAACATTTCCCCTCGCTCATTAGTAGTTCCAAGTCCAAAACGTCCTCTATATTGGCTATTCGTAATATTTTCTTTTCCTATTTTGACGTTAAAATCGCCCATTATAATTTTGTAATGGGCGTTTTCCGCTTTTAAAGCTTGGGATATATCCTCAAAAAGTTGTTCTATTTCCTCGTCACTTCAATTGCTACTGGGTGCATAGACTTGTATTAACTGTACGCTGTATCCTTGCGATATCATTAACGCCCGTATTCATAGTCGTTCGACAGCGGATCGCCGGCGACTCGCCAGAGTTTGGTTATGAAAAATATGTTGGCAGCACTGTATGTCTATGTCAAATTCGAGGTTAGCAGGTTAGATTTTGTGTCATTTTGTGTCAAAACTGACTGAAAACCTAACCTGATCACCTCGAATTTGACATAGACGTACAGTGCCGCCAACATACTATTCATAACGAAACTCCGGCGAGTCGCCGGCGATCCGCTGGCAAACGACTATGAATACGGGTGTAAGACTGTATATATTACTCTTGGCGATACAGCTTTCATCTTAGTCACTAAATGCTTGATTTTCCTATGTACCATAATAGCTACTTCTCCCAGATGTGGGTTTTTCTCTGAATTGTTTTGATACAATAGATGGCCTGTCTTTAGTGTAGTACATTTTTCTTCCGGTAATCTAGTCTCACAAAGACTGCAAATCTCCCAGAATAGACTCCAGGTACAGAAAATTACTCCAAAATATATATAATAAAGCGACAATGGAAGTTTATATCACAGAAACTTCCAAAACTAATAAAATACCAATGGAACGAGGAGTGAGGCAGGGTGACACTATCTCTCCTAAATTATTCACCCTTGTCTTGGAGGATATATTTAAGACACTCAACTGGGAAAAAAAGGAAATAAAAATCGACGGCAGATATTTAAGCCATCTCCGCTTTGCCGACGATATCGTACTCTTTGGCTAAGACATCGAGGAACTGCAGGAAATGTTATGCGAACTTGAGGCGAGATCAGCTGAATGTGGCTTACAGATGAATTTCAATAAGACCAAAATAATGACCTCAGAAGTCAGTGAACAACAATATAATAAACAGAACAGACGAATATATCTACCTTGGACACTAGATCACACTCGGCAAAGCGAATCAAACCGCAGAAATAAATAGACGCATAAGAATGACCTGGGCAGCAGTCGGAAAACTAGGGCATGTAATGAAAAATCAAAGCATACCAATAAATTTAAAGAAAAAAGTGTTTAATACTTGCGTTTTACCGGTAATGATTTATGCAATGGAAACTATGGCACTAACCATCAAATCTGCTAAAAAACTTAGAATAACTCAACGAGCCATAGAAAGGTTGATGCTGGGAGTAAGCCTGAGAAACCATATTCCAAACAAAGCTATTAGGAAAAAAACAAAGGTAGAAGACGTCGTCGAATATATGGCAAAGCAGAAATGGAACTGGGCCGGACATATCGCACGACAAGACGACTCCAGATGGTCAAAATACATCCTACAATGGAGGCCACGCTTAAACAAACGCAGCGTGGGCAGACCACCAAGACGCTGGCACGATGATTAAAAGAAACAGCTGGCAGTAAATGGTTACAGCTGGCGTAAGACAGAGAGCAATGAAAAAAAAAAGGGGAGGCCTATACCCAGGAGTGGGTGGTAAAAGGCTGTTAAAGAAGAAGAAGAAGAAAGAAGATATTTTGGATATTGATTTATTTTAAAAGCTTTTTACATAAGTAATGTGATGGGTATTAACAATCAACATTTCTCTAACAATCTTTAAAATTTATCACTTATTTATTAATAGTTCAATATGATTTTACCGTTGAACAAGAACCGAACAAGGCATACCTACAGTCCTTGATTAAAAAAAAATACACTAATATTGTAACTGGTACATATCATGATTTCTAGTTTTTGTGCCAATTGAATGCAACTGAGAAACAGGTATTGAGCAACATATTTTTATATTAAGCAATTTAGAGATTTCACCAGTTGCCTATTGAGCTATTATTGCTAATCTGTGTGAACACTTTACTGAAGTTCAAACAGGCAGACGTTCAAGTCCTTTGAATGCTTTTTAATAGTAATGTATGGCACAAGTAAATAAAAAAACATTTTATGAATGAGGGAGAAAACTTTAGCTCACTAGACAAAGTCAAGTATAGGTATATAATGGTATTTATCGGTTTCAGGATATTAAGCCTTTGTTTACATATACAAAGGTTTGATATAGAACATTAACAGTTGAATTGCAGCAAAAAAGTTATGTACTGCAATTAGAACCTGATAAGACATTAATCAATGAATCAACAGGTCTGAAATTAAACTTATCACAGTTGTTTTTATGCAAATTTAATAGTTATGTGCTATTAGATATTTTTGAAATTTGTTGTTAATTTTTGTAATACAGTAAAGGAAACATCTCTGTCCCACAGTTTTGTTAGCTTTATGTGGTACAGCCAATTTTATTTCAAGTTTCATGATCATGTGATTGTAATTTAATAACTTCCGGATATTTCCATATACCAGGTGTCAACGATCGAATTTATTAGACAAGTCATAACTTCTAGAGTATTAGGTGTATCAAAATGAGATTTGGTATACTCGTAGGTAAATGGTATAGGGAGAGGATAGGTATTATGCATCATGGCTATCCATGGCATACTTGACAAAAGTAAATAAATTATTATCCAGTATTTTGCTTACAAATATTCAATTTATGAGCTTATTTTTAATCCAATCGCAAATAAATTAGTATCGTTAGATTCCCCAAAAATCCTCTTTTCGGAAAGTGCTTGTCAAAAAAGGGTCGGTCGCCATTTGAAAAAAAATAGTTCGACACGAAAATGTGATTTTGCCAACTTGTCTTATTTTTATCTATCATACTAATCACTAAAACTTTGTGATTGTAATTTTCTGACATCAAAGTGGGTCTAAAAAATCAAGTAAGCTTAAAAATTTTTTTAAAGGTCACGTTCTGATCGAGAATTGTCACAGAAATCCAAAAATGTAAAAATATACAGAGTGTTCTATTTAAAAATTCGAAACCGGAGCCATTTTCGATGAAACCGGAAGTAACCGGAAAGTGAAAAATATGCGAAAACTCTCCTGTCCCTATGCCATTTACCAATACCAAATTTCATTTTGATATACCTAATACTCTAGAAGTTATGACTTGTCTAATAAATTTGTTGACACCCTGTATATCTTAATATAGAGTTACTAGCACTCCAGTGAGACAAATGTCTCATTTAATAAAACAAAAAAGACCGTTTTGCAAATAGAACGCGTATTCACCACACGTACGTATATGACGTCATTGTTGGTAGGAAACTACCAGTCGCATTCGCCTTGATAAAATTTGCCTAGAATCTAACCTAAAAAGTTAGGATTAGGATAATTAAGTAAATAATTAGTGTTAGAGACTGAAATTCGGTTCCTGACCTGACATGACCATTCCAAACATATAACTTTCATAACTTTTTTCTCTATCTCTTACGGTTTGGTTGCTGAAACAGCGTCCCGGACGGACGGACAGACAAGTCTATTAGATAAAGGATAATAATTTGCTGAAGATTCATTTTCTTAGAATCAGCAATAGCTACATTTTAGGTATATAAAATTGATTTACCTAAAATAATCTTATAATGCAGATTTGCAAAATTGAGACTCCCTCAATATAAAATCCAACTGCTGCACCCCAACCTATTATACGACCGCCAAGCTGAAATTATTGAGAATTGGAAAATCTAGGTAGCCATGAGTAACAAAATAATATTTTTAGAAGACCACGTATGAAAGTAACATTATCGCGAGAGCAGCCTACTACAGAAAGTTGACAATTTCATACACTAGCACGATATTATATCGTGCTAGTCATATCGTAACGGCACAAAGTTGTTCAAATCATGGCCTGCTTAATTGTGTGACAAACGTCACTTTGACGTTTGTCACACAATTCAGCCGACCGTGATTCAAATAATCCAGACGCTTTTGCTTTATTCGTTTCTCTGCTTCCAACAAGCTCTCATTTTTTATAATTGTACCAATAATAATATAACGATCAATTTTGCAAACGAAATAAAAACAATTCTTAAAAATAGAATTTACTTTGAGTGGTCGTCTAAAAATTAGTGTTCATAACTCGCCCGAAAGTGCAAATATCTGGGCTCGTGTTTTAGATCCACTCGGGCTTCGCTTCGCTACCCTCTCGTTTGTCTAATCAACACTCGCACTATATTTGCTACTTTCGACGCTTGTCATGAAAATAACTATTACTAAATAGAGTATTTGTTGATCTGCTAAATATGATTGCCCTTGTCGAAATCAGGTTAATAGTATTCAGTTTGTAATGATTTAACGATATAACCCTGTTACCCACCGAAAAGGAGCAAGACCTCCTATTACAGCTGTTCCAGAAGAAAATATTGCCACTGTTAAAAAAATGCTCGATGAGGACAACGGAATTACCTCTATGCAATGATAGAGTCACGTGTCAACATTGGATCCGCATCAGTGAGAACTATACTACACGAACACTTAAATACCTTAAAAAAGGTTGTAAGTCTATTTGTACCAAATCAGCTTACGGATATTCAGAAAGCGGAGCGTGTAAGAATATGTCAATAAACCTTAGAACTGTTAAATAATGGTGGCTATCGAATTATACCTATCCAAAATTGTAACAGGTGACGAAACATACATACTTTCCTTTGATGTTTCTACTCGTCAAGAAAGTCGAGTTTGGATACATAAAGACAAGGAAACGCCAACAATAGTGAAAAAAGCAACGTGCAATGACTGTATTTTTCAGAAGTAGATAGCTGTCGTTTGACAAAAATGGCTACCCATCCAGCCGCAATTGGAGATTCCCTGTCTTGTCTATAGATGTTATGCCCTGGTATATGGAAAGCTTTGATATTAGTTAAGTGTGTTTCACTAACACAGGCTACATCAACGCTGTGTCGCTCAAAAAAGAAGTTAAACATATTGGATTGTTTTTTAAGGCCGTTTGCAGAGTGTTACACTGCTTAAAGCTCGATAATTAGTCGCCATTGGTGGCCAAGTATAGAAGGTACCAAGGAAATGATAAATTGTTTAATTTTGGGAAGGTGGGGAGTGATAATTTCTATAAGTTTGTGAAGGATTGATGTGATTATTGATTGGATTGGATCATTGGTTATTATTCTATTGATGTTAGGATTGTAGTATTGAGCTCTTGCAGCATAGGAAATAGGATTAGCGGTTGGAATCTGACGTGGATTAATGTTTGGGATTGGTCTGCTGTTCTGTGGAGAATGATGTGCCAGTGTATTGGGTGTTTGAGAGTATAGCAGATTTGCTTTAATTTGTGCGTAGTGTTTGCAGCCTTTATAGTTGGCAGTATGATCCTTGTCTTTCAGTTTTGAACATTCTGAGAAGTGGTATAACCCAGTGCATTTGACACAGCGGAGCTGGAGAGAGCAATAGTTTTTGGTGGCTCCATACCTCTGGCATCTTGTGCACTGTGCATGTCTTTTGACTTTCTTGTCGGTTCGACAGTGATGACACAATAACAGAGTCTTGTTTATTCAAATATTTTGTTATTATTAGTATTTTTTAGTTTGTTGTTGCATAAGGGAGTGAGGTTTTGTCCCTATTCAAAAGACAGGTTACTTTACTTATTTCGAATTTTTTGGCTGTTAGTTCGTCAAATATATTTTTTATTTGGGTTATTGTTATTCATAAATGTGTGGTATTGGAATTTTTCGGTTTCATACTATTTGATTACGGTCCAGTAATCTTCAATTGTGATTGAAATATCTTTTTTTTACAGTTTTCCGAATATATTGTATAACTCCCTGATAGTAGTTTGCCTCTGTACATAGATTGGCGGTTTACTTCTTCAGCTTCGCTTCTTTCAGAACTGGAGCTACCTTGAGATTGAGAACTATTTAGCTGATGATAGTTATTAGTAGATTGCAGCGTTGATGAGTCGAAAAGATATTTTTTGTTGTAAATATTGTGATTCGAGGTTGTTACAGCTCAAACGACTTTTGCGACCTTAAAGCAGTTTAGGGATAGTCTAAATGGGTCGTTAGAACACATTAATCTTCAAAAAGCCAAAGCTCACTCTAATTACGCTTCAACTTTCTGTAACGGACGGTTGACCGACTATTACTCAGGGAGAAGGGGGTTTCGGATCAACACGACGTATTTTAGAGCGATATGCGGTCACAATAGGAGTTGATTGTAATCAAAATAAGGAGGCAAAATGTGCGCCACGAATTTCATTGCTCAAATGGGGGATAAACTTTTCGGCAGGCCTTCATAGAAATGCGAAGTCAGAGGACCGACGCTTCACTTCGACGGTCTTTTACGACGTTCTGGCTGCTAGGGGACCTCTGTTGGCTGGCCTGCTAGCCTCGCCGGTTATCTTACAATTAATATATCCAACAAAGAATATCACATGCACCTAAACACAATTACGTATCATAAATAAAAGTCCAGAGAGTTGTCACGAATGCAAATCTATTAAAATTTCAATATGAAGGTAAGTCTTTGACATGAATAGTTGTAAAGGGGGTTAGTAATTCTATAATTTACCTAACAAAGATATGAATGTCATAAAAGGTACATTGGTTACATAACAGCGGTGAACAAACCGCACAAAAATTCTGTATGATATGACGCAACAATGATCACAATTTACTCTCAAAGTAGGTCACGCTTGTTGGCTCCAAATATGGCTGTTGCCAGGTATACATTACATCAGTTTAATGTCAATACAAGCATGAATGACATTATCCAACAAACTCTCAAAAGATCGGGTTTTGCATGAAGGTCCTTGTAGCAACAAGCATGAGGAAGAGGGCAAAACGACACCTAATTACCAAAGCTTCCTAGATTTGGCACGTTGCAAAACTTCACTCGTAGAAATTGGCCAAAGCATTAATTGGACACCCAGTGCTACAATACAACGGAGAAGGTTGGTTCGGCCATAACACACACCCGCCAAGGGAAGTTCAATCACTCACAACCGTACCGTAATAGCTTCAGACGATGAATCTCTTACAACGAAACACACCACAAAAGGCATACAAATAACGGCTTCATATTAATTTTGAAGATGCCCTGGCTCGGGACGGCCATAACCTTCTCGACTGTGTGGATATCATTTCTTTATTATACACTTTCAACTAATTTGGTGTTCTAAATAATGATTGAAATCCGATTACTATGCTGATTGGAAAGGTACTGTGTTGAACACGACAGCACTCAACATTTCGCAGCAGTGATCAAATTTCAACTTCACCCAATAAACCATGCAGTGAGTAGTAAACGTGATATGTTAGTTACCATCAGCTTTAATTTTTGCAGGAAATCCAAAATTTGCACCCATCATTGCCCCATCACTGTTTGTTTCCGTTGACAAATTGTTGAGCAGAGCATAATATACAATGTGTCCCAGGATTGATGTTACAAGAGGTGAGATAGGCTAAAAATTTTTGAATTTTATTTTAAGGTTCTGGGATTCGGTCCTGCTTGGTTTGAAGAGAATTTTAAGAATATTTTCAGTTTTTGAAAAACTAGTAGGCCGTGACAGGGAAGCGAAAACTATTTTATTTTCAGGTAAACAACCCTTTCTGTTCATGATACGGCAAAATTTTATTAAAAAAAGTTGTTTATAATTATAAATTATGGCCCTATACACAATATCTTAGACTTAGATTAATTTTTAATACATGGCAATTTGTTCAGTCTAAAAAATAACGGTTTAATCTAAGTTGACAGATCCTTCTGAAATTTTGTATAGGGCCATAATTTCTCATTCTGAACAACTTTTCTCAATAAAATTTTGCCGTTTCATAAACAAAAACGGTAGTTGACCTGAAAATAAAATACAATTATCTAAAAAATTATGGTTTCTTATAAGTGGGCAGATCTGTCTGAAATTTTGTATACGACCATAATTTATCATTCTAAACAACTTTTCTTAATAAAATTTTGCTGTATCATGGATAAAAAGGGTAGTTTACCTGAAAAGAAAATAGTTTTTGCTTCCCTGTCAAGCCCTACTTGTTTTTCAAAAACTGAAAATATTCTTAAAATTCTTTTCAAACTAAGCAGGACCGAATCCCAGAATCTCAAAATAAATTCAAAAAATTTAAGACCATCTCACCTCTTGTAACATCATCGTGGGACACACTGTATAGTGTCGGTAATATAACGATCTTTGAAATTTCAGCAATGCATAACCATGATGTACCTATGCAAATAGTATATAGACCTCTAACCAATGGGCACAGTTTTTGCAAAGTATATGATCACTTTCTAAGGCGATTTGTTAATTGCTGTTCATTGTAGAGTTAATAACTTGCTAGTATCCATAGGCGAAACTAGAGTATTTTATTTGGTAGTGCCAGCTATAAATCAAGCTTTGTGGGGTTGCGAGCAAACAGGAGTTTTTTTTTGGCAAGCTCAAACGCGTCTAAATGTTTATTGTTTTTTCAATATTTCAGTTCTTTATATTTCTTACGATACCACCTCTTTGTATCAATGGAGCATCTTTTTTTCCAAACCGAATCTCCTTACAAATTAAAACTGGCAATTCGCAGATAAATAAAATCAATTTTATTAACTCTCTTATGTACAACAATAAAAATAAATTTCTAATCTAACTAACAAACATAAAAACTAATAACTAATCTATAATAGAAGCCTTCTTTCAAATGGGACAATGCGTTTAAATTCATCAATTACCTCGTCCACATTGACGGAAGCTGCGAGGTCCTGTTCCACGTAGAGTAACATTAAATGCTGAAGACGTTCCTGCTTCATTGTTGACCGCAACTAAGACTTTACATGACTCAGTTTAGAAAACGCTCTTTCGCAGGAACAACTCGTGACAGCTATTACAGAAAACTGTCTCAAAATTTCTGTAAATGCGTTAAATATGTTGTTTTTGTCTTCAACGCTCAGCCAATGTAGCCATTCTGTTAGATTTTTGGAAGCCTCACATTCTTTTGATTGGCCCGCTCGCCCCCGCAGCAACCTTATTTCACTTTGCAGCTCATCCATCGACACTGAAAATGTATTGCATAGCGTTTGTTGCTGTTCTTCAGACGCACTTAATTTCAATAGGCTATCCATGGCACTAATCAAGCTCATGGTTTTCTGATTAAACCTTTCATCTAGTTCCATTATCAGAGTATCCAGCAATGGATAAAAAGAAGTTATTTTTATTTCATCTTCCTTTGTTTGATGGTTATGTTGATTTTCAGCAGTATCGTCAATACGTCGGGATACTTTGCGCTGTTTCACAACAGGAATGCAAATGTTATTTTTATCACAAATATCTGTAGCTGCTTTAAAAATCTTATTGAAACAAGCATCACTTCTCATATCATTAAGTGCAGATCTAAGAGACTTTATGCTAGAAGTTGCTGATAGAAGATTAAGGTCGCTTGTCTGCAAAGATTTACTAATTTTTAAAATCATTTGTAGAATGGGATGAATTATTTCTAGCATAATAACGAAATCAAAAGTTCTGAGTTGATAAAGAAGTCCACGGCCTTTAGCTCTAACTTCTGAAACTTTGGTAGTCTCTACTATTTCTTCTAAGGCAAGAATAATTGCCGAGTAATTATTGCGAACAGCAGCAACCGCTTCCGCTCTACATGCCCAGCGAGTAGTGGAGAGAGACTTTAAAGTTTTTAGTACCACGTCTACGCTTGCGGCGCATCTTTCAAGCACTGCATGCTTTATACAACTTCCTTCCATGAATGCATATAAAAATTGAATTGTGCCAAAAAAGTCAAACACTAACCTGTTGTCTTTCGATGAAGAGCATGCATCTACTAAGACCAAATTCAAGCAATGGGCATAGCAGTGAACATATACAATTTTCCTATTTTTTTCTTTACATTTAGCTTGAACGCCTGACCTAAACCCAGACATAGTCGACGCCTCATCAAAACAAACATTAGACCACTGAACCATCAATTGTGTAATAACATGATCGATTTCATTAAATATTGAAGCCGCATCAACTGTCAAAAGTCGCTGAATAGATACGAAGCGTTCAATGGGTTTGTTTAGTTTATCATCAAAATATCGCAAAACAACTGACATTTGCTCATGGTGTCCGCAGTCGCTTGTGTCATCTGCCATAATTGAAATCTTTTTATTGGAAAATTTCTCGAAAAACGGTATTATGTAGACTTAAGATGATGTCATTTTGAATCTTACTGCTTAAATAAGTAGCATTTTTAGGGCCACTTTCAAGGTGGAGGATAAGCGTAGGGTCATATTTTGCAATTAGGTCTACAATATCTAAAAACAGCCCCTTTTCAGAGCTGGTCTTTTTTTTCATCGTGACCTCTTAGGGACGCCCTCCTTTAGCTAAACAGAGAACAATATTTATAAATCTTTGGAACAGTTGGCGATTTTCAATTCGTTTTTCTTCTTGCTTTGATATAAAATCACGTTTAGTTTGATCTAACAAAGTATCAATCGATTTTCCTTTATCATAATACTTCCATGAAGAAATACTTTGTATTTGAAAAGTAGTTCTATCATGATTCTTAAACGCTTAAATGGCCCTATGCCAGTTATTAAAACCTTTTTTTGTAAATGCAGCATCAGTATGACCCTTATTGGCGGCGTGATTTGAACCAAAAAAAAACAGCAATGAAAACAGAATGCAGAATCCAACTGCTTACTGTATTCTACCCATTTGAAAGAATCATACCGATTTTTCTGAAAGTTTCTGAATTTTGAGCCTATTTTTCTACGCAGAAATAACGTTAAATTGGGTTGATGTGGACCTCGTTTAATTCTACACCCAAACTCTAACCTGTTAATTGGTACTTCGTTTGAAGGATCATCATATTCCGTAAGACATTCTTTTTCTTTGTTTGCACTCATTGACGCGGAGGCAGTCTCAAGAGATGCACTTCTACTCTTATTTCTTCTTCTTTTTGCTCGACCACCATTGTTCCTTCACCTACTGCTACCGATTGTGTTTCACTGAATTTTGGCAGTTTTATTAAAAACCGGTCCCTTTTCAACCGATACAGTACAGTCAGTTCAGATCAAATACTAGGAGTAGGTATTTAATTATTTATTTTATTAATATGAACCGCCAAGCGCAATTCGCAAAACGTCGCCGCGTCACAGGCCACTGGTGACTGGAACGAGTATATGTCTTAAACGTAAACGCACAATAGCACGTGTTGCGCAGCCGAGAGAGTGGGGGGAATTTGAACTTTAGTCCCTAGGGATTAAATGATCTACTTTAGTCCCTGTTTACGGGGACTGAAGTATCAACTTTAGTCCCGGAAGTGCAAAAAATATAGTAAACATTGTGTATTTTTGCCAAACAAATAGTGTTTTTCAACTGCTAAATAATATAAGACACTGGCGAAAATTAAATATCTGGGTATCATGTTAGAATTAAATGCTGAACAAATTTGGTGAACATTTAGCATTTTTTGCCAACGAAAGTTATTTTTAGGAACAAATAATATAAGAGACTAGCATGATGTCAATATTTGGTTGTCGCTCTAAGATTATGTATTTTCTTAATTTTGGTGAGCATTTAGTATTTTTGGGAAACGAAAGTATTTTTTTGTACGAAAAGATGGGGTAAATTTGGTAGACTGTTAAATACCACCCCTTATTATTGGTCTACTACCAGTACTACCGTGGTATTTGCATATGAAGCGGAACATATTAAATTCGCAACTCGATCTCCGCAACGGCACAGTATATATTTTGTTTAAAGTTTAAAGATGTATTGATACTTCATAATACCAAGTTTCACTATTATGAATTTAGTTCTTTAGGTGGTGCCCGGGCACACTCGGCACCACCCGTAGTTTCGCCTATGCTAGTATCAAAATATATATCACAAGATAAGAATTGAGATTTGGAATTGCTGAAAACGATGAACTGTCATCGATTTAAAGTCTTCCAGTGACACAAAAACTACTCAGAGTTATACAGAATGTCATGTCGTTGGAAATAATACAACAATAAAGAAATGTTCTGTAAGACATATACCTACTGCAGGACTTGTACCGGGTGGCGATAAATATCTGATATCACATTACCTTTGGAATCAACGCCGCTTTATTAAAGTGATGAATCCAACTAAACTAAATGTCATTAATGTCACCACAACTAAAATTCCTATCTGTCAAAAATTATTACAGACTGCAATAAGTAATGGAGTTAGAACAGGAGATTTTTATAATCAAGTCGTAGGCTAAACTGCAGAATCCGGGGCACATTTCCCCCCTCTTATTGCATTTTATTACATTACATAGGTACCAATACTTATTGTAATTGAAATATAATACTAACCCGACATTTATAAGTAGCTAACTCCATGGCTACCGGGATCTCAGATATTTATGGTCACCCAGTACTATAAAAATAGGTATATCTTACTCTTCCTTTTATTATAGTCTGAGAACCTGTTACTTCCACACAATGAGTGTGGTTTTTTGGCCTAACCCCTTGAATTAAAGAAGAATGCCTTCACAAGGGTAACGACCACCAAAGGTGTTCGTATGATGGCCAGAGAGTGTTTGATATTACCAATGTCCGGGTGTAGGGTTTGAACCCACTACCTGCCCACTGCTGTGCAAGCACTTTACCAGCCGGCCACAAGCTCTCATAAAAAATATAGGTATACAGGGTGATCTACAAGGTCGGGTACAAACTTCGACAGATGATTGCTGATGATATTTTAAGTAAAAAATTGTATATGAACTTTTGTCGTTAAATGCATCCTTAATATAATACAGCTACTTGAAGTTCACACTGGGGAAAAACCACTTGCTCTTTGATAGTTTGTTATGAACATGAGGAATACCAGGTACCTTAGACACCGACTGCTGTAGCCATATGGTCAAAGCGCTACTTGGAATTTTGCCAAGACTAAGGAGTCCTAACCCTAGCAAGGAATCTTTTACCTACATATCGTTAGAACAGGCATATTAGACAAATTTTAAAGGAAACCTAAAAAAAATTGCCTTCTTTTTGGCAGAAACGTTTCTTAGTATTCTAGGAGCGACTCCTTAAAAGTCGCCGTCTCTAGGGTGCCGGCGTCGTAGTTTTTTAGAGCGAGAAGCATAAGAGAAACCGCGTGTTATTAAAACGGATCATGATAAAGTAGGTACCTTATCTGTTTATATTACGGAAAAATGTTATTAGAAAAAGTTGTTCATAATGTAAAACTATAGCCTGCTGTAAAATTTCTGAAATATTGGCCTACTTTTATAAAACCCTGTGTATGATCAAACATTTTTGTAATTCCTTCCAATAAACACGGTTTTATTAGTCATTCGATCTTTCTGAAATTTGTTTTTCCGCATTCAAAACAAAAAAGGTACTTTATCTGAACAACAGAAGTTTTTTAACAACTGCCAAGGCCTCCTTGATACGACGCCGGCACCCCAGAGGCGGAGACTTTTAAAGAGTCGCTCCTATAGTACTGAGGAACATTTGTGCCAAAAATCAGGACTACATTATTTTTTTTTAGGTAGATATCTGTTATGCCTTGGCTACGTTGTAACACGAAACCCATGGCTTTACATCACTTTCGAATGATAGCATTCTGTAGAGCATTTAATCCGCATTTTTAATTTTTAAAACCCCACCGGGGCCAGGGATCAAACTCGCGACCCTTAGATCAGTAGTCAGAAAAGATGATTTGATTTAATAATTAAATGGCTTTTCCCCAGTGTAAACTTCAAGTAGCTATATTATCTTAAGAAGGGTTTAACAACAAAAGTTCATATACAATTTTTTACTTACAATATCATCAGCAATCATCTATTCAAGTTTGTACCTGACCTTGTAGATCACCCCCATTAAAATATAATGTGTGCTTCCAATGCTTCTAAGGAATAATCGAAAATTATTGCAGAAAAAAACATATTCTATCCAAAATTTAAAAAAGCATCTACATTAACTGTTAGAATGCTCGTTTTATGTTTGTCACTATGTACAAAAATAAGGCATTTGCTGGAAAGTGAACCGAAATATGAAATTCTTTTTTTGGGGTGTTAGGGGGTCCAGCAAAACTTAACTTCAAGTTGTCGACCAAGATTTCCTATGTGCTATTTCCGCCATCTTAAAAAAAAGGTGCGATAACTCAGTTTCCATTAACGGTAACGTGAAAATGAAGTCGACCTTTTATTTAGAGTTCTTTGTGCTCTACAATTTATATTCAATTGCTTATCCACGTACGAGCAATATTAGTCGAGATATCGAACGCAAAAGGAAAGCGTAAACGTGTCGAGATTTTTTTCGCGCTTCTTTGCTTGTATTTTGTTTCTCGTTTCATGTAGCGAAAAAGTAGTTATTATAAAACTTGTAGAGCTTGAAAATACCTGCAATTTGACCTATTGTAAATTAAAATGCGACTAAAATTACGACTTATAGAGCAGACCAAAGGTTGTCAAGTCGGTGCGTAATTTTGATTTCATTTATCGTACTATTACATAATAGCTATTTAAGTAACAAGGAATGTAAAGGCCTATTAACATTTGAAGTAGGCAAGTACAAACCAAGACGAAGTCGCGGCTTGTCGCCTGCCGAAAATGTTAATAGGCGATACATTCCGAGTTATCTTATTATATTTTTCCCGCTGCTTATCGAAATTTTCCTAGATTTTTGAAAAAATCGTTTCGTTTGTCACCTGTCACCAGGATTACTTTTTGTGAGTCATGTTACCTGTGAGTGTCACATGTCACATAAACACTTGCAATTTATAAACAAAACGGCCAAATCTGCATCTTGCTTTGCTAATTTTATTATCCTAGGAACTTAATAATAGTATTAAGTTCCGTTGTCAAGCAAAAGCAGCAAACAAATATAATCACCGACTTACACGTTTTGTTACTAAGGCCGTATGACTGACTTACATGATCAGCAGCGAGAAAATTACATAATAAACGTCATTGCATTATTAGAATTATTATATTTCATAGAAAATCTTAGTGGACAACTTGAAAGTCAACTTTCCTAGACCCCCAACATTCCAAAAGAGGAGTTTAAAGTTTCGGTTCGTAAGAATTTTTACTATTAAACATTTTTCAAAGTACTATATGTACATTTACAATCTAAGTCTTAAGTTCATATGCGACTTTGCAGAATATAACATGATATTTTATGTTTTCTGAATTGTAAAAATGTTGAAAATCCTACAGATTCAAGCTGGTCCTTCCAGCGTCTTTTTGGTCATCCATGGTTTTTTCATCCGCCTGTAGGCTGGTAATAAAGTGTTGTTTCGGTATCTGGGAGTCATCCATCCTATAGAGATGTTTCTGTCAATTGGTTCTGTATTGTTTTATTTTTTTATTTGGATTGAAGATACTTCATTTTTGTCTAATTTCCTCATTGTGTTTACGGTCCAATATTTCTTGGCTTTTAGTTATCGTTCAATTTTTACATTTGTATAGTAGTACTGGAACAGCCCTAACCTTATAAAACTTAAGGCGTGTTTCTCTCCTTGTGTTTTTTAGATATCTTTTTATTGTTCCACACATGTAGTTGAATTTCGCTATTTTGCTGTTGATGTCTCTTTGTTCTCCATAACTAATTTTGTATCCTAGATAACTCAAGCAATTGACTTGTGTAATTGGCATATCACCCCTAAATCTTGACCTTTAAAAGCTATCACCTTAGTCTTTGGAGTAGAGATTTCTAAATTATATACCTATTGTTGACGTTATGTATTGTTTATAAGAAGAACGGACGCCTTCGAAATGTTTTGCTGGCGTAGAATGTTACGGATCGCATGGACTGCGTATAGAATCAAGCGTCGATTTTAGACGATACAAAGCCAAACAAACGCCTCTCAAACATCGTTACTAAGATACTTCAATTCTTGCTCCATACTGCCAGTAGAACTAACAACCTAGAGAAAACTATTGTTCAAGGAAAACCACATGGCAAAAGACGAAGAGGCAGATTCCTTAAACGATGGCGTGATATCACGCGGGCAGTATTAGACGAACCACCTTTAGTTTCCGTGGGTTGAAATGCTGAATGCGTAATGGACCACAACACATCAATCATGATGTAATGATGGGAGAACAATATAGTTTATGTATTGCTAAATTATCATTCCAAATACCTAGTTAAAGTAATTATTAGAAAATGTTTAGCAATATACAATTATATAATGTTATGTACCATTTACTTAATGAAGTATATTTATTCTAATAATGTATTTTTATATTTCAGAATACATAATATAACAAGTTATATCCTGCAAAAGTCTCATATGAATTTGAGACTTGTATTGTAAGTGTACGTAGTACTTTGAACAATATTTAATAGTCAAAATTCGTAAGAACTCTTTATTTAAGATGTTGAAGATCTAGGAGAATTGAATTTCAAGTTGTCCCCCCTCCCCCAACACCCCAAAAAAGGAATTTCAAATTTCGGAACACTTTCAAGCAAAAATGACATAGTGACTGGACTAGTAATACTTGCACTCTTTAATGTACAGTGTGTCCCAAATTGGACACTTTTGATAGGAAACATTCATTTCTAGAGGAGATAGTAAAAAACTAACTTACATGTTACGGGCTCGTTTTTTGTGTAAAAATGAATGGCGAAAACCGCACATCGATATCTTGATCGCTTTAAAAGATACAGGGTGATGTTCAATTTGGTGCATTTTTGACTTACCCCCGTAACTTGCTTATTTGTGAATATTTTGTGTTTCTGCAAAAACATTCTTAAGGCACTTTTTTAAAAGGAATCGAATGGTATGCTTAGCGTTTTTGTAAAACAAATGGCGGGGAAGCTGTGACATAAACTTTCATTTTTCTTATGGTAAATTTTCGACTCACCCCCGTAACTTGCTTATTTGTGAATATTTTGTGTTTCTGCAAAAACATTCTTAAGGCACTTTTTTAAAAGGAATCGAATGGTATGCTTAGTGTTTTTGTAAAACAAATGGCAGGGAAGCTATGACATAAACTTTTGTTTTTACTTATGGTAAATAAAAATAGAAGTTTATGTCACAGCTTCCCTGCCATTTGTTTTACAAAAACACTAAGCATACCATTCGATTCCTTTTAAAAAAGTGCATCAAGAATGTTTTTGCAGAAACACACAATATTCACACATAAGCAAGTTACGGGGGTGAGTCGAAAATTTACCATAAGAAAAATGAAAGTTTATGTCACAGCTTCCCCGCCATTTGTTTTACAAAAACGCTAAGCATACCATTCGATTCCTTTTAAAAAAGTGCCTTAAGAATGTTTTTGCAGAAACACAAAATATTCACAAATAAGCAAGTTACGGGGGTAAGTCAAAAATGCACCAAATTGAACATCACCCTGTATCTTTTAAAGCGATCAAGATATCGATGTGCGGTTTTCGCCATTCATTTTTACACAAAAAACGAGCCCGTAACATGTAAGTTAGTTTTTTACTATCTCCTCTAGAAATGAATGTTTCCTATCAAAAGTGTCCAATTTGGGACACACTGTACACTGGGGTCACTATGGATACTTTACATAGAAGTTGTCATGTGTACCCTCCCATCTTGACAAGAACGTTATCTTTATTGAATCATAACGAGTGAAACGGCTATCACCAAGCCTTTGACGACTGCTGTTTCAGAACAGACAAATTTTTCAAGCTGATAAATAGAGAACGAAGCTCTATGTTTTGCATATCAATTATGAATAATTTGGGACTAAAATCTTGGTGCTCAAATATTATTTTTCGTGGCAAATGAAAAATATTGGCAGCTCAAATCAATAATTCTTTGGGGCTTGCTTAAATACTACACATAACTTTTCCACTGATACTTTCTGCCGAAGAGGGTTCTTCATGTACCATGTGGTTGCTAAGCATGAGCCTTTATCTTGCTATTGCTAAATGTGCTTCATGGTAATATATTACTATTATAATGTAACCCATGCTGCTCTCTTATGTGTTTGCTCTGCCCTTAACATATATAAATGATTTACTTGTACATAGACTGGTAACTATAGTATACTAATATCGCCATATTTCTTCTTTGGAAGACGTGACATTTTCATCATTAGGTATTCAATTTTATCCATTCTAGCTGCTTTTTAAATTAGATCTTTGCTTGTTTCCTATGTAATAATTAGTGAGAATTGCATCATTTTATATCATCAAATTACAGCTCATTTTGTATATTTTCATAAGGGACTGGCTTCATTTTTGGGACGATCACGTTTTGTTCTTTTCAATTATTGTTATAATTAGACTTTAACTTGTTTTTATGGTAGTATACTGATTGAGCCAGCTTGAATTTGCGGCATAGATAAATATTTCTAGTATTTTCATTGTCAGAAACAAAATCTAAGCAACTAACTGTTATAAGTTGTACATATTGAAGATAATTATGAGGTGATAGGGAATATCCTTGCATACATTATATTAGAAAGCACTTTTCTATTATACTATTATCCATGGCCAATGGTTATGTATATTTTATTCAAACAACCAGTATTCAAAATTTACATCAATTAGTTACCAAAAATTCAAATGCGCTTTTAATTGACGATGTTAATGAATGTATAATTGCACAATTCTATTATTAAAAACCTTAACACGTTGACCGCCGTATAAGTAAAAATTTTTCGAATATCTGGGGCCACAACGTTTTTGCTTATACATGTCAAAAATGTTATAAATAAGGTATAAAATGTCTTAAATTTAGTCTAGAGCCGGGCCAACACATAGGTTTTGTTTCCCAGGCCATACTCCTTAATCTCTCATAAGAATACGACTATAGTGCAGCTCAAATGTGAGCTGCGTGGCCTAGAGTGAAAGTAACATGCAAAACACATGTGAGTGGCGTGGCCCATATATTAAGGAGCCATGCGATGCACTCGTGCTTCACATGGCAGTCAACGTGTTAATATAAATATTCTTAAGTCATCTTAGAGTAAGAACTTATGTTATTCCCAAATGAAATGCAAACTTTTACAGGATAAACGGGAAACAACAACAGCAGAAGTAAAAGTAAAAACCAAAACTACAGCGGAAGAAGACATAAAAATAGTTGGAAAAGAAAAAGACACTAAAGAAGAAGTAGAAAATGAAGATGATGAAGGAGATAAGGAAGAACAAGAAAATAAAGAAAATGAAAAACTTCCCATAACTTCAAAAATATCCTTGAGGATGCGTAAACGTTATTGTGGCCAGAAGAAGAAGCAAAACGTAATCCAATCCAAGCAAATCCAAAAAACCTTAAAAGTAAATATAAACAATAAGAAAAATACAAAGAGAATGGTGAAGTATTGTGCAAAATTAGAAGATAATGGTATTGAAGCAGTACAGGAAAGAAAGAAAATCCGACATCGTAATATAAAAATGTCTGAACTGCCCGAGGAATGCAAATGCAGAACTGAGTTGGATATATTACAGGAAGATATAAAAGAAATATCTATTAGTGATGCAGTACTTACAACAGGTGGCAAACGCTTACAAGCTGCCTCTCTAGAGCGAGAGGCGAGATCAGATAATCTTAATCCTCAAGATGTATTAACTAAAAAAGAGTTTTTAAAACTTTTGGGATTGATGCCAAAAGAAGATTCTGTTTCAAAAAACGAATCCTTAGAGATGACCAGATCAAGAGCAAAAACAATAAATAGAAGAAAGCGTTGTGTAGATATAGAACGCACAACTTCAGATTCTAACAGTTTCTCACCTATCAAAAGAACCGTTTCCAAAAGTAATTTCAAAAAACAACCCAACTATAGAGGAAACACCAATCAAGAACTCCCCCCACCCACGTCTGAACCAGAAGAGAAACCTTCCAAACAAGAAGAGCCACAGACGAATTCAATTCAAAAAGTGTCTGTAGGCATAAGGGCCGAGAAAAGGAAGAAAATAGGCCAGAATTGTGAATCAGATGTGATTAAAAAGGTTCCCAAGAAGAGGTTGCACTCCAATACGACTCGCATGCCTTCAGTAGACCTAGAAGATGCAACAGATGAACCATTACTGCAAGAAGATAATAAGTGTGATATAGAAATTATAGAACCAGATAGGAACTATTATTTCGATCTGCACAATAAATATGATTGTAAATTGTGCCCGGTTAAAACAAAAATGATAGTGCAACACTACAAAAAGAAGCATGCCGAATATGAAGTGCTCATTTCTAGAATTGCCCCAGATAATGCAAGAGCAGCTATTGCAGAATCCATAGGGAATGGCTATGAGGACATAAAAGTCATCGACATACGGGAAACGAATAGTCGAAGAAAAAAATTTACTTACCAGTGCAGGTTAGTGCAAATTAGTATATGTAGGAAAATAATGATTTTATTGCTGAATCAGTATCAGTATTGAAACAAATATAAATGATTTGACTTTGCAATTATTTAAGGGGTTAAAAAGTGGGATAGGAAGTATATTCTGCCGTCTATGTAGAATGTAACACCATCATATATCAGAAACTCTAGTGCATATTCCGACCCAAAATAAGAATAAAAGTTCATATAAACATAGGTTCAATTCTCAACCATTACTAGGATAGTAGAGGAGGGTCTTTGTCATTTTATTGAATGCTGGTAATATTTTTAAAATAAAAATTGGCAGACCTTCTTTACCAATAGAAAAATTGTTATGTATGAATTTAAGGGATTGAAATCCCAAGATAATTCTGTTTTTCTTCAAACGGCAGTAAAATGTAGCATTATACTGCTGGATTGATGATGCTAAACTGTCACTGACAAGAGTAATTTTTTTTCGGATTTTCTTAAAAACGTTTGAAGAAAAAATGCTGTATGTTATTCGGAGCAAAAGTATCTTTATGTGGCTCAGCTGTACTTATCTGCCTTGCAAGCTCGGCAGATAAACCGTACAGCCACGCCACATAAAATATTACTTTTGCTTCTAATAACATAATATACTATTATTCATTAGTCGTGTGACAATTCAAAAATCAGTAAAAACCGGAAATAAATAGAACGCCCTCTATCCGGTGCCCGAAACTAAACGCAACTTATCAACTTTCCCCAAAAATATAATGTTTAGCAACTATCGCTACTTCTGGAGAGACGCCAGGTACCTGAGAATATTTTAAAGCAATACATACTATTTTTTAGATGAAGTAAAACATTTTTTTATATATGATTGTACAATCACTACTTTATAAACTATACTTACCTACCAGAAAAATCTTGAAGTATGTAAAATATAAAAGAACAAGCAGTATCCATTTGTTATTATAGCAAATTTTTGTGTTACTTTATACAAACAATGCTATTATTTGCTTAATATCTAAGAAGGAAAATCTCTTTGTCAACATAGATTGACTAAAAGAGGTGTTAGTTAAATGTAGCACGACGTGCTTTATTTCAGTCCGAGATATGGTTTGCAGCAGGATATAAAAGCGCATTTTTTAAAACTGCAATTTATTCTATTTGCTGTGTCATTTTAAGAAATAAAGTATACCGACTAACATAAACAGTACTACTTTCAACAAAGTGTGATAAACTTGCAACTAACTAAAGATATATATATTTTTCAACCTTTGATCTCACATCATTATTGTACAAATTCATTATTCCCTCTCTCTCCATTTCTCGTAAAGTTCTATCCTCGCTGAATAATTGCTTCCTTTGTTATTTGCCTTCACACCATTCTATCTATCGCCACTTTCATCCAGTTTCTTTTTGTATTGCATCTTCCCACCTGCTTCTTGGCCTTCTTTTAGGTCTTCAGTTCGTTGGGGTAGCTTTGAATATTGCATTTTGTTGTCTGTTATTTACCATTCTGTACAGGTGAACAAACCATCTCATTCTTTGTTGTATAATCGTGTGGATTATATTGGATTCTCCAAGTAGATTTTGCAGTTCAAAGTTCATTCTTGGTCTCCACTTATTCGGTGCTGTACTGATTGGCCCATAGATTTTCCTAAGAACTTTTCGTATGAACACTCTTATATTCTCCTTACTCATAACACTGGCGGACCCAAGGGGCTGTCAATGGGGTCAATTGACACACCACCTTGCGCTTCTTAAAAAATTTTGTTGGATAAAAAGTTGACTGCCTTGTTTTAATTATAAACAAAACGCACCGTTATAGCATCCGCTCCTAATTTAAATTTGCCAAATGCTTGTTCAACAGTCTTCATTTCTTTTTAATTCCAATAGGCCAAAATTTCCCCTCACCCCCAGCGTTGGTGGGGTTTTTGTTGCTCGTCGATGTTGGTGTCGGTGTTTACCGGTCTTCACTAGACAAAACAATGAACTGCACCTGATGCATAGTTATCGGCGTATTTTTTAATCTTGCTAATAATATAATGTTTTCATTGCTTGTTTTAAATTGTACAACTAGTTAGTCAAAGTTTAAAATTTCCAAAGCCTGAAAAATGTCAAACGTACATACTTGATTTTCCAGTAATTGACATTTATACGGAGATCACAAGCATTACCCAAAATAAGGCATTTCCTAAGTGGTTTTATAAATTGTTATTGCAAATTTATTCTCTTTGTTTTATTTAATTTTTACTTCCTTTTACGATAAAGGAAGTATTGGATTCACCCCAAAAATTCGAAATTGAGTTTTCAACAGATCTTCACGTTTTAAAGTCCCCTGAACCCAAAAAACACCTTTTTTTCATTGGTCTGTCTGTGTGTGTGTCTGACCGTGAACAGAATATCTCAAAAACGAAAAGAGGTATGGCGTTGAAACTTCATATGTAAGTTTTGTGTACTATGTAGATGCGACAGCAAGCTTTTGTAGAAAATCGCATAACCGGAAGTAGGCGTTTACTCTTGTAATTTTTCAGTTTCTTTCGATTTTTTCAAATATGGGTAAAACGATTTTTTTTAAACTTTACATTTTTAATGTGTATTGATGTGAGATAGGTGATTTTTCAGTTGAATACTTCTAAAATGGGTTTCTTTTGTATTTTTTCTATTTTTTTATTAACTCCTATTTTAAATAGAACACCCGGTATATTATTACATTTTTTAATTCAGCCTAAAATTCTAGAGAAAATTTGTGTCTTGAACTAACACTCTATTTTTTACTGTTTTTGTAAAATTTGTAATTTTTGAAAATTTTTGGCAAATGCTTAAAAATTTAAAATCAAATTTTTGGCTAATTATAAGATCACTGTAAAGTGTGTTGTGTGCGTGTATCACACCAGATTTTTTAGATTGGCACCACCTTCTAAAATACAAAAAACATTACACGCCTTTATACAAACACCAAAAACCACTGCTCTTCGTGTCAACCAGGATAAGACTGTAGAAATTCAAAATCCAGATAAAGCAGATGATTTGTCAACAAATTCCATAGAAACTGAAACTGCATCCACTTCTATTCCCGCTAATAATGGGGAGATTGAAAGTTGGTCCAACGACATTGGAGCTTATTTTGACAGCACTGACAGACTTGGGAGTCGTTCTAATTTAAAGAAAAAAGAATTATTGGAGAACCCTTACGTTCCCCGAAAAACGTGCGTATTTCCATTCTCGAAGAAAAAATTACATGTGAAAGTAATTAAAATACATTTTAATATTAGTTATTTGGATATATATACTGGGCTTGTCTATTCGTATATAAAACAAAGAGTTTTTTGTCGGTTTTTCTTGAAATGAAGCATGTTAAGTGGCTCAAAACGTTTTTCTTTAATGCAAAACAGTTGAATTTAGAGGTATGAAGTAACATATCAAAAAAAGCTCACTAACACAGCTTTTCAAAAATTCACACACAGCCTTTTATTTGGAAAAAAACGAAATTATTAAATTTGCTAATGTTCAGCACCATGTATATTAGTAGTACCCAGAACCATCACTTTCTACTGGAAATGTAGTTCACGAAAAGCGCTCCCTTTTGCTAACGTTTTTTCTTCATTCAGTTTCAATTCTCTTACAGCAGTCGCATGAAATTCAGCATTTTCTTGCATAAAATAGTTGATATGTGTCTCCAAAACAACTGACATCAGGCCCAGGGCCGTAACTAGGCAAACTTTTATTGTAGGCAAGCCAACCTTTTGCGACCTTCAGTAAAACAGATAGCTAGGTATTCAAAAATAAATCCAACATTTTTAATTCCGAAGTTCTAAAAAGAAACAACTACATGTTAAATAACAAAATAAAACACAAATAAAATAAGAATAGAAAACATGATTATAAAACACAATTCTAATTTAAAAAATACATATTATTATGTAGTCTGTAGCACTTTTTATAAATCCATAGATTGGCACCGATCGGGCGCATTTCGCCCACACTCGGAACTCTTCTGCGTCATTTATAACACAACGATAAGCATACGTATTTATCAGTGAACGCGAGTTCGAATCCCACTGGCTGCAATGTTTTTTTAAATTTCCAAATTCACATAATTTTAATTAACACTAAGTGTTTCAGTATTATTAGCAGCATTAAGGTATTTTTTACCTATTTTATAGATAATTTTGAAGACTCTTAACCATAATTCCATCTAGCAAAAGTTGTTTTTCTTGCAGCACGCTTTTTGTATTAAACACGTTGAAAACATTTTTTTTGTAATTCTGTTATGTACAACTCAATTTTAAAAATGCAAAGATTATTTTAATTAAATAAGCTAGACATGTCAATATGTTAAAATAATACAATACAAGCAAATTGCGCGCTACGCGCACGTGAAATAGGATACGCAAAAGGTCAAGCTCCGACCCGAGCGCTAAGATAAGAAAAACAAAACCTAAACAAATATAAACATCTGTGAACCGGAACGTGAGATTTTATTTTGTGCCACAGACAAACACATTAAAGAAAATTATATTATAGATGAACAAATAATTGCATTATGCGTGTATAAACATAGAATAAGGTTCTATACTCGCAGCCACACTGTCAACCCGTCTTGAAGTAATCAATATACAATATGGAAATAAAATAACGGATAAATTCGTTAACTTCGTTGTTATTCATTTTTATGAAAAAATCTCGAAAGGTGTAGCGATTTTTACAATAGAGAATATATTCAACTGATTTTCAGTTTCTTATGTAATCTGTTTTTTATGATATAACGTCGTCGACTTTTTTTTAAATACAACCTGTATTTTTTATTATTGATTTTGGTAGTACTTTTTATGTTGTTTTCAATGATATAAAATTTTCAATATGTTATATATAACAAAAATTAAGAAAAATGATTTTAAAATTTAAATATGTATTAAAAACCAATGAAGTGAGTAAAATAAATCAAGTTACCGGTGGATTAAATGTGAATGGAGTTTTAGTTGTGTTTTTCAATTTTTTTTTTATTTCAATAAAAACGAATGTGCCGTCAACGACTTTTCGTGAAACGTAGGTAACTAGATTTATTTTGCTCATTTCATTGGTTTTTAATATTTAAACTTTAAGACCATTTTTCTCGATTTTTTCCAGATGTAATATTGAAAATTTTATATAATTGAAAGCAACATAGAAAGTACCACCAAATTCAATAATAAAAACAGGTTGTCATTTAAAAAAAATCTATGACATCATAACTTTTAAAACAAATGACGTAGCAACATAAAGGTGGTTGTAATGTAAGTCCTATAATAAAAATCGCTATACCCCTTCAAGATTTTTTCATAAAAATTAATATTAACAAAGTTAATAAATTTATCAGTTACTTTATTTCTGCACTGTATTAAAAACGCGAAGCTTTTTCTATCGGCATCTAGTAGAAGCTTTGCATCAAGCCCATTTCTATAATTCTTTTTTGAATAAAAATCTGCCACCGTATAGGGTCGCAGAAGTGTATTAAATTGGACAAATTCTAGCAGGCAAGTGATTGTAGCGAAAAATGCTATAGTAGCAGAACAAAGCTTTGGAAATCGATCTGTGGTATTCCGCTGATGGTTGCAATGGGACACTGTACCAGCGATGAGCACAAATCAGTGAATGTATGTGTAATATTTGCAACCAGCGGACCAACTCTTACAGTTAATAAAAATTTAAGATTGTTTTTAGCATTTTGTATAATAATGTGCTATTTTACTAAATTCAAAATAGTTTAATAAAGTGACACTTGGATGCATAGAAATGACACTTTACTATATATGGTAATGTCACTGTCAAATTCGAAGTTAGCAGGTTAGGTTTTGCGTCAGTCTGTGTCAGAACTGACGCAAAACCTAACCTGATAACCTCAAATTTGACATAGACTTACAGTGCCACCAACATATTATGCATAGGTTTGAATTTCCACAGCCGCCCCTTATGGACTTTTTTAATGAACATGTGCACGTCACAGAATATTGTGGTCACGTGATGAAGTGATTATAAATACCTGTATTATTTACAACTACTTTAAGTTGCATCGAGCTGCACTAGAGCGAGCTACTCTTGCACATACAAACACCAAATCGAAAGCGCCTCAGATTAGTGGTCTTTATAAGACTGGCTGTTATTGTTATGAATGATATAGGTGAGAGTTATAAAACAAATGCCGTTACAAACTGGTAAATATCTAACATTCCCTTTGGAAAATACACAAGGAAATGTATCGAACAGATTGGGTGCAAGTCAGAATATTATAGTTAGCATTATTTAGACTAAAATTAATTACAAATTAATTTGTTTGTAAAATTGCCTACTTGTTTATTTGTTTTTTCCTCATTAGTACGAAAGAATTATTTTTTCAGTGCTATTTTGGCGGCCCTTGCCGGTTGCACCTGTAGGCGAGGGCCTACTCAGCCTATACCTAGTTACGGCCCTGATCAGACCCATGCAACTTGATATAAAATTATTAGTATTTCTATGCAAAACTTTCAAGTTACCTAAATATAGGACATTCCATTTAAAAAAAGTAAGTTTGATTGGCCACACTTTTTTGATCAAAACTATTTTAGTAATGTACACCCTCTTAGTACTGACAACTTTTATATACAGAATGATATATATGTAACTCTCGTAGTTTTAGAAATATCTTCCAACCCCCTCTCCCCATCGTTGCCAGACCCCGTATAAAGTTTACCTTTATTGTTCCTTCTTTTAAATAGTGTAAAGTTTACTTACTCTGTTGTTTTATTTTTCTTATTATATCCACTTCTATCTCCTATGCTATCTCGTGGTTCATTCTCATTCTGTACTCATTTTCTGAAACTTTAATTGTAATGATCTGAGTATTTTTCTTTCCGCTATTTTTAATTTTTCTTCTTCTTTCTTCGTCATTGACATTACTTCTGCTCCACGTACTTATTTTGATTTTATTCTTGTTTTTTCTTTTCTTTTTTTGCTTCCTTATGTACCAAGTTCTTGCTTTTTTCGTAGCCATGGTCGTTATCATTTATTAATCCTTCACCCCTCCCATTTACAAGTTTTTTGGACCAGTTCTTGTAATTTCTCTCAACTGTTGGTTAAGATCGTTACTGCTAGTGGGTCCAATGCTTCTTAAGGTGTTGTTTAATTGATCCCTTTTATACACCTGTCCTTCTTTTGTTCTATCTTTGGCTTTTGCTACGGCTTCTTCTATCTTTTTCATTGGTGCTAGTAAACTCTGTGTCTAATTTTTATTTTTTTTTGGATGTTGCTCCTAAATTTGTTAACTCCTTGGTTCTGTTCTCTGTTTCTTCGTCTGTAGATCTTCCTCTCTTTTTGTCCAATTTCTGCTCACTTCTACTTGCTTGATCTTCTCTTCTGATTTCTTAATTTTTTCTTCTTTTCGTTCCTACAGCTTTCATTTTTCATCATTTGCAATTAATGGATCATCTACTATTATCGCCTGGTTTCATTTTTTCCTGGCATCTTTAAGTACGGTATTCGTTTGCTTCTAGTGTCTCTAGTTTTTTTATCTAAATCCTCTTCAATCCCTATTTCAGTTCCTTTTAGTTTCTTCTTATTTTTCAGTATTTAAATTTTTCTCATTCTTGTAGTCAGCTCTATTTTAACTGGTCTAGTTCCCCGTTTTTTTGGGGTGCCCTATATCTATTTAATTTTTTCCTATTTCTACATCAATTTTTTAAATTAATTCAGTCACGACATCCTTTAATGTTTCAATATTTTAATTCCTTCCCTCTTGGATTCCAAATATCACTAGATTTCTTTTTCTTGTTTCCTTTTCCAGCGTTTGTATTTGTATTTATTGTTGTTTAATTATTACTCTGACTTCTTTGGTTTCATCCCTTTGTTGTGTTAATTGGGAATTCATGTTAACCATTTTTAATCCATTTGTATTAATTTATTCATTATATCTAAGAGTGTAGGGTTATGTTTAGTTAAGTTTAGTTTTACGTCGCATGTAGCCTTTAATTTATGGGTTTATTTACGCTTTTGGTTTGCACTTTGTGTATTTAGAGAATTTAAGCTTAACGCGAATTTTCCGTGCCCCGTACACTTTTATTGTTGCCGAGTCTTACTGAGAAAATTTACCTTAATACGGCTCTGCTTGGTTTACACTATTGTGCGCACAGTTTCGCTGCATTAGTTATTGTTTTGTGATAAAGTGCAGGTGTCGGTTAACCCGTCAATCACCTTCAACTCTTATCAGCACCCACAGGTTAGTTCTTTGTTTGGTTAATTGCTTAATTTCACTAATCCTACCTTGGTTTCCAGTATGCATTTGTATATTACATTGCAAACACTTTATAGGCAGCGTTGAAAAGAGTTATCCCTCAGTAGTTTTTACAATCTTAACGTTTCGCCTTTTTGTGTATTGGATATAAAACTGCTTCATTTCATTATGGTGGTACCTATTCTTTCAGATTCTCATATATCTGAAATAACTTTATGTATCCAAATTTATCATAGGTACATACATACATAAGATCATTTAGATCTGCACTTATATATGGTGGATTACTAAAAATTTTATTCTCCTTTTCGTAGTGGAGAAAAACATTATTGTTTTTCGGTTTTTGTATTTACCAGTCTCTTTTCATAATTTTTTGGCAATACCACACAAGCTCCAAAATCTGCAATGGCTGAGCCTCTTTTTGAATAATTATAGCATTTTTAGTAGTAATGGGAACAATCGAATAAAGTTATTGAATAGTTCGACCTTTCATTCATTCGAATGTTTTCAGAAAATTGTTCATTTAACTATCGATAGTCGATAGGCAACCCACTGTTCAGTTTTCAGTATGAAGCAAACGAATGCATGAATAACTATCGAATAATCGAACAAATAAATTTACAGTTGTGATGTTATGAACGAACAGCGCGTGCTCGTCACTCACCTTCACTCGGTGCGCTAACCAGAATTAAATGTTGGCTTCGTATCCTATCATATTATGCTTTACAGTACTGGACTTGACAATTTTACGCCTTAATTACTCGAACCGAAAGTAGGTACGCTGTCTTGCTTCAGCACAATTACCAAAATTAAGAAGTCTCGTAGAATTAAAACGTACCGCTACTAAAATAGCTTTTTATGTACAGTCGGGGAATCAAAACAGTTTACACTTGAGTTTTTCAGTGTAGGTTTTTAAAAAATCAGTAAATTTGCAATAAATTTAGTTTGTTACGTTAAGTGTAAAAAAATTTTAAGAGTACTTCAGTTCACTTAAAGTACAGCTGTTTGCAAATAAAAGTGGGACAAGTCTTGAGACTACTTTTTGCGTTTTTAATAACGTGTGAAACTTTCTCTAACTTATATTTCCGTAGGTGAATACATAAAATATTATTAAAGATAGAAGCATAAGAAAAGGAACATAATTACGAGTATTTAATATGTTATTGTACTTCATATTACAATATTACATATTAGCTGTCCCAGTTTTATTTGCAATCAGCTGTACCTTGCAAATTTATTGATTTTTTAAAAACTTACACTGAAAAACTCAAGTGTAAGCTGTTTTGATTCCCTGACTGTACATACTTCAATATAAAAATAATTTTGCCACCCACAAAAAAAATGTACCGCCCCTAAAAATCTACCGCTTTACACAACTGCGTAATTTTCGTTATAGGGAATATGGCACGGATCATTCATTTGTATAAAAAATATTAAAACTATTTTTATTAAATAGTAAATATCACATTTATTTTTTAAATTTTGACGGTATGTAAAATTCGAACTATTTTCATAATTGTTATGTTATTTTCATAGCAAAATAAATAATATTGATTTTATTAACAAGGCACAAGATTATTTATTAATTATTACAAACTACAAAGTACTGTTTAAGAATAAGTACAATATAATTTAAATCTTTAGGAGAAAGGCGATTTTTTCTCAGATTTGTTAATTGACCGGCCTTCGAGAAATCCCTTTCTGAAGGTGCAGATGTACCAGGGTTGCACAAATACTTCAGTTGCATCTGATACAGTTCTGAAAAAAATTTTTTTTGAGTTTCCCAAAATGCAATAGGATTTAATCTTCAACTCAGATATGGCATTTCTGAATACTGGCCTAAAATTAAGGTGGCCGAACAAAAGGGTGTAGATGTTTTTTCCACATTTGTTGCTGCTGCAGCAGGTTCATTTTGGAAATTTTTCACCTGATAAAACGGTTGTCATAATTCTAATGGCTTTAAAATTGGAATGCAGTCCTTTATAATGTTCCACTCGGAAGCATCCAACCCTTCTGGCGCATTTGGAAGAGAACTCATAACTGCACTCAAGGGGTTTTTAATTTCAAGCAATCTTTCTAACATAATTAATACTGAATTCCACCTTGTGGGAACATCTTGTTTCACTTTAAGTTCAGGTAGCTGCATATGCAATTGCATGTCTCGCAGCTTTTTGGATGCAAAAACACTTTAACTCATCATTTTTGTTTAATGATTCAGTGACACTTAGGTTTAATGTGTGTACGACACATGGATGATGGTGTTTCTTTAAATATTTATTAATAGAGTGTTTTATATTGTCACCGTTATCAGACACTACTGTCACAATTTTTTCTAAAATATTCCATTTTGTGAGGATCGATGACAATGTTTTTGTGATATTTTCACCGGTGTGCCGTTCAATTATCTCAGAAGTTTCCAAAACTGAACTGCAGAGCTTCCCATCATGTATATAATGTGTTGTAACAGTGATATATGATTTATTGCTGTCTGAGGTCCATATATCTGTCATAACTGATACATGCTAAACACTTTTCAAATTAGTCTTAATTCTCTCTGCTTCCTCCTTGTAAACCATTGGAAGTAGGACATTTGTAAGCGTTTTTCTTGATGGAAGAGCATATAACGGTTCCAGCTTTTTTGTGTATTTGATGAAACCGGCATTTTCTACAACAGATAGTGGTTGATAATCTTTAGCTATCATTTCCATTAGAATTCTATCAATTGCACTTTTCTCCTCTGCCGTTATTTTATTGGGATTTTTAGTGGACCCGAAGCTTCTTAATTGACGTGATCGTTTGGCAGGTGGATGAAATCGTGAAGCTGTAGATGTCCCAGACCCAGAAGATATCTTTGGATCGGTCGACTCTGGAAGAAAACTTGCACTTGATGGTTGTACCAAAGTTGCAGAGGAAGTTGATGGTTCTATCAAATTAGCAGTTAAAGTTAATGGTTCAGCAGGTGGATCGTCAGATTCTGCTGGTGGACCATCAATAATTAGGGCATGAGGATGTTTTCTTCTTAGGTGATCGTTTAAATTTGATGTATTTCCAGAAAATTTCAATGTTTTTTTGCACATTTTACACGTAACAGTTTTCTTGTCTATGCTTTTATCAAAATGTTCCCACACTATTGACCGCTTGATTCTTGAACACATTTTACACAACAAATATGTTAATTATGGTTATGTAACGTTTATTTATTTGATCAGTACACAATAATTATTGATAACTTGAATTCGAACTGAACTCTGCTGATCCGGCATCTAGTATTTATATTATTTGCTGTTCTTTTGGAAGCCACTAGTACTTTTCTGGCGCTTCCCAGTCGTGCCTAAAAAAGCAATAAATACATCATAGATCGTTTTAGACACTGCCGCTCTCGGCCGCCGCTGAATAAACATTTTTCGATTCCAGAAAGTGTTGCTTGATTGGGACCATGGGCGTTTCCGTAGGGGTAGCGGTAGTTATTTAATAATGTCATGCGAGCCATTTCCGACCGAGTGTCGTTTTTCCGACCAGTTCGGTCCTGTTCTAATCCCTTAAGTCTCTCTCTGCTTATTTGGGCCACTTACGGCCTTTATTTCCCAGTTACCATAATAATAATTAATAATATTAGGCAACAAGTGACACCCCTACGAAAACGCCCATGGCCCCAATCAAGCAATACTTTCTGGAACCGAGAAATGCTTATTCAGCGGCGGCCAAGAGCGGAAGTGTCTAGACGATCTACGATGTATTTATTGCTTTTTTAGGCACGACTCGGAAGCGCCGAAAGAGAACCAGAGGATTGTAGAACCACAGAAAAGTCAGGGTAATTATTATACTGCTCTAAATTTGGTTTCAGAAAAATCAGGCCATAAAATTTTACCCATATACAAAATAGTGGTACCTATATATCAATAATAATCTCATCATTTTTTATTCAGTAATAACGCTGTGCGGAAAAATATAACATAAAAAAATCAATGCAATGATAAAAGTCTCACAAGAAATAAAAATCAGTTTGTTTTTAATTCCCAAAGGTTCAAACAAATTAGTTTTCGCCTGTAGCTTATAAAACCCTTTAAACAAAAGTATTCGACAGTTTTAATGAACGATTGATTCATTCGATTGTTTGAACCTTTCATTCGGCCTTTATTCGATAGTCAAAACAATTTGATTGTTCCCTTCACTAATTTTTAGTATGTTGGCTGTTTTGTCTTGTAGGTTTCCAGTTGGGTCCATTTTCAGACCGGACTGGGTGTTTGAACCGGCCCAAGCGAATGACACCAAACGGCCCCCTTTTAAAAATGGCTCTTTTTATAAGGCAAACAAACCCAATTATTACACATAAAAAACATTATTCAGATAATAATACAAAAAATATTTAAAAAACATAAAAAGATTGGTAACCTCGTACTGCACATTGGTGTACGCACTTTTTGTATATTCTAGTATGTACAATTCGTAGAAAGATCTTTAGCATGTGACTCATAAGACTTATTGTTCTATGGTAATTACAATCTGTTGCATGTGGTACTTTTGGGATGGTAATAAATGTAGATATCATCCAATCATATGGTATTATTCCAGTTCTGTATATGTTATTAAATAGTTCTACCAGTATAGTCATGGCATTGTCATCTAGTAATTTTAATAATTCGCTGTACACTTCATCAGGCCCAGGAGCCTTGTTTGCTTTTGTTTATTACTGGACCTTCGTCTTTTGACTTTATATTGTATTTTATGGATCTGTCGTCATAAAACAATTGTTTGATGTATTTATTCCATCTTCTCAATTTTTCTTCTAAGTCCATAATAATGTTTCCACTTTCGTCTTTTAAGATGCTTGAGTGTTGCGTACGTTTCATTCCTGTCACTTCTTTTATCTTCTTATGTAAATTAAAAATATCATGCCTGTTCTGCAGTTGTTCGATTTCTATGCATTTCTCCATCATCCATGCTTTTTTTGCTCTTCGAATCTTTTGCCTAATGTGGTTGTGAATTTCTTTGTATTTGTCTTTGTTTGAGTTTTTGTATTTTCGTGGTTCTTCCATCATGGTTAAAATTTCATTTGTCATCCATTTTTGTCTCATTACATGTTGCTTACTGATTTCTTCTTCTTGAGTTGTTTTTATAATTGTTTTTATTTCAGTCCATGTCTTGTTTATGTCATGCTGAGTTTGGGTTTTATCAAGTTTTTGAAATTTTTTATTTAAAACCGAAGCAACTCTGGTTGAGGTGTTATTGTTTCGTAATTCTGTGATATTCACTCTGTTGTTGTTAGTAATCTTATTGTGATTTTTCTTTAGCCGTAGTTTCATTGTCATATCTACCGGGTTATGGTCGGACGCCACATCGGCTCCGGGATATGTTTTCACTGACTTCACACTGTTTTTGAATTTCTTGTTTATAAATATATAATCAATCTGATTACGAACAATATTCTCATTATTGTCACGCGGCGATGTCCACGTGTATTATCTCCTCGTTGGTAATTTAAAGAGCGTGTTAGTTATAATTAGTTCTTCTATACAATATTGCAGCATCCTCTCACCCCTGTCATTCCGTGTTCCCAAACCAAAACTTCCTACGTTGTCTCCCTGTGCACCTATCCATATCTTGGCATTGAAATCACCCATGATAATACTAGCATCTCTTGGTTTCAGGCTTTTCTTTATGTCATTTAGTTGGCTATAAAAGTTCTCTATTTCATCGTCTTCTTTATCGGGTGTTGGTGCATACACTTTTATTAAATTCAGTTTACCGATAGACGTCAATATTTGGACTAACATGGCTCGTTCTGAAAATGGTATGACGTTTATAACAGATTTACTAACTTGTTTGTTTAATATTATTGCTACCCCATTTCTATGATGTGGGTCATTACCACCGGAATAATACATTACACCGTTATCTGTCTGACATTTTCCACTTTGTGGCCATCGAACTTCACTGATTCCAAGTATATCTATTTTCAATCTGTCCATTTCTGCAATAACATTATGCAATTTTCCTGCCTGGAATAGGCTACGAACGTTCCAGGTGGCTATTTTGATTGTTCTCTTGTGAATATTTAGTTTGCTCACATTCCTTTGTAAAGCGCTATTCAAAACCGTCCCCTCCGGAGATTCGATTAGGGGACTATTAACTCCGGGATATTTAGTCTTGAACTTTTCCATAATGATTTGTACATATAATATGCATATAAAAATTACCTACAGTAGTTAGGGTTGAAAAAAAGATTAGAAATGCAATTGTTTCATTAAGCAGGTCTGTTAATGCGGTATAGGACGTGGTACGTCAAGTGGGATATTCCACATTTGCCGACGATCTATCGATTAATTGGCAGATGATGACTGCAAAAAAAACAAGAGTGGCAGGATGATAACATAACGGTATTACGGTTACCAATTCCCGAGGGCTGCGCTACAACAGTATATGCGGACGACTTGGCCCTTATAGTAACGGCCACGGACGAGGAATCCCTGATGGAAGATGCAAACGAGTCTCTAGAGGCCATTGAAAAATGGATGAAAAATAACGGCCTTACAATGGCAACTAATAAAACAGAGGCGGTAATTATCCAGGGATCAAGGAAACGAGAGGAAATAACCTTTAAAGTGGGCGAGAATATTATAAGACCTGCCAGGCATGTAAAGTATCTGGGGGTTTGGCTAGACGAGAAACTCAGCTTTAGAGAACACGTGAAGCAAATCATAAAGAAAGCCGAAAGACGGGTGACAGCGCTGACTAAAATAATGCCTAACATCAGCGGATTGGGTAGTTATAAAAGAACTATGCTAAATGGAGTGGTACAATCCACAATAACTTATGGGGCACCTATATGGCACGATATACTGCGATACGAGAAGTATAAGAAAATGCTGACGAGCCTTCAGAGAAAAATGCTACTACGTGTGGCTAGCGCATACAGAACGACGTCAGCAGAGGCGTTATATGTTATCACAGGGGTTACACCAACTGACCTAATTAAAGAGAGAGCATATGCATATAAGACCAGAAACGGCAATGGCAGGGAAGAAGAGGCAGCCATTCAGCAAAGAACCGATACCGTGACCGAATGGCAGAGGAGATGGGACAATAACACGCAAGTAGCACAGTGGACAAAAAGACTTTTACCACAGATTGACATATGGATACGGTGCAAATTCCGGAAAACTGACTACTTTATGACTCAATTTCTTACAGGCCACGGGTCATTTAAAACATATACCCGCCGAATCGGTAAATCAGAAACGGAAAATTGCATATACTGCGGTCAAATTGATACAGCGGAGCATACGGTGATGACTTGTGATAAGTGGCAGAGAGAGCGGTCACAGCTATACATAGAACTTGGAAGGAACTTAACCGTACATAACATAATTGAGACAATGACACAAACACTAGAAAACTGGAGAAAAATACATCAATTTATAAGAACCGTTATGAGTAAAAAAGAGGCGGGTGCCTTATACGTTGCAAAATGGGGGAGTTTTAGCAGGTAAGAATCCTGCACGCCAACACGTACGGGCGTATTGGTGTCTTAAGAAGACTTCTCCGAAAAAAAAAAAAAAAAGGATGATAACATGATAACGGTTTTTGCTTCTATTGTTGAAAAGCAAATGGGCTACTTGCAAGCCTTCAAAGTCTTTGCAGTTCCAAGAACTAGGGGAAAGGAGGGTAAGTTGACGAACTTAAGGCTAGTATCCAATTTCCACATGCTTTTTTTAATCAAAAATATTTATCTATGTATATAAAAATTAATCGCTGTGTGTTAGTAACGCAAAAATTCGAGAACGACGACTGATTTGGATGATTTTTCTTTGTTTTGTTCATCTTACTCCCGTGGTTGTTTACCATAAAGAAAATTCGGATAAATCTAAAGGAAAAGCCGGAAAATTGGAAAATATCAAAAGTGTGTTTTTCTATACAGTGTACGACGTTCTATTTGCAGTCATACTTTTATAATTCTGTGCTTATTGGTTTGAAGGGTTTTACCCATCATGTCGTAATCCACAACAACGTTTGTCGGGTCAGCTAGTTTATTAATATTTTGAACTCTACTTGTCATAGTAAACACTTTTTTTTTTAGTTCTAATTTTTTTTAAAATCATCTTACCCACAAACGCTCATAAGTTGACAAACTGCATTGGGTAAGTTGACGAAACAAAAATAACAAATGGAAAAATATCAATCTAACTAAAAAAAAACAAATTCTAACTTAAAAAACCATAGTGTAACTATAAAAGGAGATAAATTCAAAAGTTTTTTTGATTAAGGTCTACAAAATTATAAGTTTACACGCACAGGTTTTTTATCATTTCTTATCATAACAAGAGTCGCACACCTACACTTTGGCCTCCACTTCTTTTGAGTCAAGATCCGTGCATTCAGAATGAGCCCATTTATAACACGTAGGTATTATATTGAAACCATAACTCATTGTTTTACCCTCGTCATTACAAATTAAACACAGTTTGTCGTCTTCTTCATTCTCTAGGTTTGTATCATTAACATTATCATGATAACGTATTTCTACTGAACTCTCTGAAGAGGAAGAATGAAATAACTGACGTTTTGTGTTTTTTGTTGTTTTATTATTTTTTTATCTTTATTTTTTTGGTAGTCTTTAGTTTCTGTGGCTTTTCAAGTGACTTCAATTGTTTTATTCGTTATTTATCTAGTTTTCCTGTTGTTTTTCTTCCCAGGCATCTTTTACCGGTGTGCTGGAAAGGATCAGAGAAGGTAGTTTTTTTCTACGTCTATATTTAATGACGGCTTGAGGTAGAAGAGGTAATCCAAAGGTCGTTTTGATCGTTTGGATTTTCTTGTTTGGGGTTGGTGGTGGTTTCAATATATTACAAGTTGAAGTTGAAGGCATGGAATAACTGTATAGGTTTGATGACGGCTTTGCGTTGTTTACTCTAGAAGTTGAAGGCACTGACTCTGGCAAAATATTAGATTCCCCAATTTCATGTAAGTTGAGTTCTGGTTGGCGAGTTTCTTCTTCTATTGGTGTTGGAGTTAATTGTCTTTCTGTTATTTTTGATATTTCAAAATCAAGTTCGGTGAATATTTGTGAGTCAAAGGGTTTCATACGAGTGGCTCTAAAACCACTAATGGCGTTCGTAACTGTTGCAACTTTCAAATATGCTTTTCCAAAAATAGAGGCTCTATCATGTAAAGTTATAGCTTTACCGAGATTATTTGTTAAGAAGTCGTCACACGCTCTGCTGTATGCAGTTTTTAAAGGCCCGTACAGTGACACATCCAGCGGCTGTATTCTGTGACTTGTGTGGGGTGGAAATCTGATCACAGAAATCAAAGTTTCCCGGCACAAGTTAATAGCGCTTCTAACGTTACGTGGCTAGCGTGGCTTTCCATTAACAATATTATTCTATTATTTTCGCTTGGTCTTGCATGCTGGATGAAGTGGTGTAGATATTTTAAGAAATTTTCTGAATTCATCCAACCCGTTTCATGTGCAACGCCAACAAATCTACGAGGAAAATTGGGAAAATTAAAAATGGTGGTATAAAATTCCCATTGGCACTTTTATAACCCGTCGTTTTTCCCTTGGTGTTATCACTTTAGGATTTTAAGTGGCAACAGTTGAAACGCCAGTTTCATCGAGGTTATAAATTTGGTTTGAAGCGAAATTGTACTTGTCTTTAATGCCTTTTATTGCATTAAAAAACTGAGAAACATTTTGCTCATTAAAAGACATAAACCTTGCAATGGACATTGACTCAGGCGTTCTTAGTGAGAACTTGTATTTTTTCATAAACCACTCAACGAAGTATTGACCTGCTTTCTTTTTGGCTTTGTTAAATTTATTGGGGATTTGAAGTGTCTCTGCATAGTCAAAAATTATTCTACTAAACTGTTCTTTGGTGAGACCAAATGCACGTTTATCAATATCAATAATATACTGACTCATATCCTAGCTGTTCATAAGAAAACGTATTTTTAAAACGTCCTGCGTTCGAAGGGAAAACCTAAAAATAAATAGTTATAGAATATTTTTAAATAAAATAGTGCAATATTGCCTTGTTACCTCATCGGGATACTTCTGTAAATATCTCCGTAAACTTGGTTCCGATATGTTATACTTTTTCGCTGTCGAATTTACACTTTTATGACTATCTCTGACATCACTAAATGCTTTATTCATATCTTCTTTTTCCCAAGGTTGTCTATTTGTTTTGCGTACATATATTCTGCCCATTTTTGTAAGCTAAAAACCTCACAAAAATTAAATAAATATTAAAATAAATGGGTGTGGCTAAGTTGACGAATTCGTCATCTTGCCTACTTTTTTTTCGCCAACTTACCCTACCTCGCTATTTTAAACAAAAGCGTTGTTAATAGCAAAAGTAAATAAACTGTTTTGATAATTGGTTTTTAAAGTAGGTACAGTTTAAGCATGCATAAATACCTTGTAACGATAAATTAAATAATAACACCCATGTAACAACCGATAGAGGTTATTTTCGCGTTCTCTAAAATTATAACATAAGACAAGTGTTACACTATATGCTGTTTGTAGCGAGACTGATGATCTGATTCTGGCGGTAAACCAATTAGTAGGTGGGTAGAAGGCGCCGAAACAGCTGCTTTGACAGGGTCGGCTTTGCTTCAAGCGTTGCGTTTGCTTTATTTTAGCCAATTCGTCATCTTTCCTACTTCGCCAACTTACCCTCCTTTCCCATACACTTTCCCAATACTGTCATCAGAAAGAAAGTCCTGCAGGTAGATTTTCCCAATCAAAAATGAGGTGCAAACCATGCACCTTCTTACAATGGAAACAATACCTATACAGGGTGACACAGCGGACATGTAGCAGCCCATAACATTTTTATTTATTAGAATTAAATTCTGAAATTTGGGTGATGCATTTATCATTTTGATCACTGAATAAAACTAATTTTTCCACTTCCGGTTTAACCGGAAGTAACTCTGAATTTTAAATTTTAAATAGCACTCTGTATATATTTTTAGCCTACCTCAACCGCTATAAAATTCTCTTTTCAACAATGTGTCACAACTTGGCATTTGATTTCAAAATGGCTGCCAAAATCAATTTTTCTCCTAAACCCTTAGTTGGCCATGACATGACACTTGCAAATTATCAGCATGTAAAGGACGTTGAGATGTAAAAATTAAAGTGTAAAAATATTTGTGATTTTGATACTTTTTATTTAATTAATAAGAGTTGGGAATAAAAGACCATTTTTCATAGAAATGCATTTATTTCACGTTTAATATCTCAAAATACAGAATAGAAAACTATAATTTTTATTTTATAGAAAGGTAAAATAAACATGTACATTTTCATACAATTTATTACAGTTTGTATGAACAACTGACTTTTTGACTAAAAACGCAAAATTACACATATCTACAATGATCCGTAAATACTTATAATAGGTGTAAGTACATGTAACAATAATGCCCCAAGTAGGCATAATTATAACAAAACGGTTAAACATATCTAGAGATCCATGGAATGAAAAGTAAATTTTTCGGTACAGCACAAAGAAATTTAATTAAAAATTTAACCTACTATAACACAAAGCTGAACTAAACAATAATCATACAAAAAAAATTACAGTAAATGTTCAAAATGTCCGTTGTTATCTCTACATAGACGCGTTCTCCTAACCGTTGCTAAAAGCACGTTTTCAAGTTGCTGGTGTGTTATATTATTAATGGCTTTCCTAACTCTTAATTCTAAGTCTTCTCGATCTACTGCTGAAGTTCTATAAACCTTTTCCTTAAGGTGATTCCATATAAAAAAAATCGAGTGGGGTAAGATCCGGAGATCTTGGAGGCCACCTATTGGGACCATTTGTACTAATCCAATTTTCGCCAAACCTTTCGTATAAATAATTCACGGTATTTCTTGCGTTATGCGGTGGGGCTCCATCTTGCTGAAAAATTATTTGATCCACATTAGGAGGTAATTCTTGCAGAAAACCTTCAACTTCTGTTTGTAAAAATTCTAAATATCTTTCGGACGTTAATCGGCCATTGAAAATTATTGGTTCAGTTATTCTTGTACCAATTACTCCTAACCAGACGTTGAAACCAAATCGCTCTTGGTATGCACCTTCTCTCTAAACTCTTGGATTTTCTTGAGCCCAATACTGGGTATTATTTTGATTGAAGACCCAAATTAGTAAACCGAGATTCGCCAGAGAAGAGAATTCAGTGATGGAAATTATTGTGTAAGTCATACCTATTTAAAAACCAATTGCAATAATTCACTCTTCTTTGGTAATCATTCTGATACAAAAGCTGGTGTATTTGGTATTTGTAGGACTTATACTTGTGCTTTTTTAAAATACGGCGAGGCGCTTCTCGATTAACACCAATCTGACCCTGAATCTGTCATACAGAAACTGTTGGATCAACTTCAACTATTGCTAGTACATTTACTTCCATTTGCTCGTCGATAATAAGGTCATTCTGTTCTACATCTGGTTGTTGTCTAAATTGTTCTTCAAGTTTCCAAAAATAGTTGTTTGCAGGATGGTTTCTGTCCGGATATCTTTCCGCATACAGTCGAGCAGCTGCTCTACTATTTTTTCTTACCTCACTGTAAATTAAGAGCATATCAACTTTTTCATCTCTAGAATACATAATTTAAAATAATAAATAATATCGAGAATATTCTTTTAAAAGCCAAAATACTTTAAATAAATTGACAGAATAAAGCTAAACGAGAGTAAACAAAACAAATGATATAACTTTTGCAGCCATATTCTATCCATAGCCCTCTAGAATTGTTTAACGTTTTTAACATCAATAATATGCTACGATGTTACACAGCCTACTTGGCTTGTTATTGATACTAATAATATACGTATTTTGGAAACAATGTAGATATGTATAATTTTGCTTTTTTAATAATAAAAAAAGTTGTTCATACCAGTTCTGATAAATTATATGAAACAGAAAATATTTGTTCTACAGTTACATTAAATAAAAATTGGAGTTTCCTATTTTGGATTTTGAGAAATTAAGCGTTAAACAAATACATTTCTAAAATTTTAAAAATGATCCTTTATTCGTATTAATTACATAAAAAGTATCAAAATCACAAATATTTTTACACCTTAATTTTTACATCTCAACGTAATTTACATGCTGATAATTAGCAAGTGTCATGTCATGGCCAATTAAGAGTTTGGGAGAAAAATTGATTGTGGCAGCCATTTTGAAATCAAATGTCAAGTTGTGACACACGGTTGAAAAGAGAATTTTGTAGCCGTTCAGGTAGGCTAAAAATATATACAGGGTGCCATTTAAAATTAAAAATTTAGGGTTACTTGCGGTTAAACCGGAAATGGAAAAAATTAGTTTTATTTAGTCATCAATAGGTTACCCTTATGATAAATGCATCACGCAAATTTCAGAATTTAATTCTAATAAATAAAAATGTTATGGGCTGTTACATGTCCGCTGTGTCACCCTGAATATATTTACGGTTAACCAGAAGAGATGTCAGATCAATAAAACTTATCATTTTTATATATTTAGTTGATAAAAGTAAATGATTTGCATAATTTAAGTATGTTTCTACATTAACACTTATTTTTTCCATATTCCGCATTAAACTTACCTGGCTACTCCACATTATCATACCATTTTCTCAACCTATCAAATGACATCGAATAAGAAAAGTTGTAATTGCGGAATTTTATTGTCTGTCAATGTTAAATTTAGAATACTCCTGTGCACACAAATGTTCTAGAAGTTTTACGAATTTTTTAAAGACTGGTATTCCACTATCACCGCCTTTACTCTATTTGTGCTTGAATTCCAGCTTGTCCAGAGCTTACAATTCTCACTATAATTGATTTTAAAATAGTTGGAAAACTGCACTTTCAGTCTTCCAAGAATAGATCTAAACTATTTTTCACATTAAATTTAACTTGGCCTGTGTCATTGCAATTTTCCAGTTCTGACGCAAGGAACATATACATCGTGGAGTGCATTTACATAACACAAAATTAGACAAAGGCTGCAAGTGATATAAAATATATCAGCAAGTTGCAGTCTGTATTTTATCCATAAATACAGATCACCAGAAGGAAGTTTTTAGATAATGACAGAAAAGCTACTACTAATAGGTATTTAACTATGTTTTTAAGATATATTTAAAAAATCATAATGAAGGGCGATCTTAATATTGATTTGATCACAGGTAGTGTAAATAAAGTCACGAATAACAAAATCTAGTCAATTGGTTAAGTAGTATCTAGTGCAAATATAAATCTTAACATAGAACTTATTGAACTAGAAACGTCAGATCATAGGGTAGTTATGTTATCAATTCCGTTAAACTGTAGTATAGATAAATCAAATACGACTGACAAAAGTTGTAAGCTGATAAAGAACTTAAACGGTGAAAATATGGTCAACCTTGGGAACCTATTAAAGATAACTAATTTTGAATAGGTTTGTAGTAACAACAATGTTGAGGTAGCTTTTAGGAAATTTATTAAATTGTTTAGTATTTGTTTTGAGAGAACTGGTCCATAGACATGTGCAATGTCGCGCGCATTGGTTGCTTATTTTACTCAGACCGCTGACGACGCAGACTACGTGCTGTTTATGTTTCACATGAGGTTGTTTTATGTTGTCCTTTTTGCTTTGCGTATTTTAATCGTAGTCATAAATCCAGAATGGAGCAGAATTATAGCTGCTGTACCAAATATCAGTTTCCAAGCATTGCGTAAACTGTGCAATAAGTCATTCGAATTAAGCAACATGGGGTGGCAGGCAATCACGAGTCATTTAAAGGTAGCTGTATCACAGCCTTAAACGAGGGGTGAGCATATCCCTAGCTAGCTGTAACTCTCGGTAAGGCGTTAATAAGGACCAGGCAGTGGTTTTTAAGGTTACAAAAAAACATAATTAATTAAAAGAAAGTGGGCACCAGTCGTTATTCACAACATAAAAACAAATCTAGCTTCAAAAACGAATCACCACCTACCTTGTATGCCTCTTACTTCAACGTATATCTCAAAAAGAAACGAGCAGGTTCATGAAGGATGACAGTACAACAATCATAATAAAATATACAAGTATAAACGGTAAATAGAAATTAATATTCATTAACAATATCAGGTAAAACCTGGCGCTCTACAGCGATAAATAACAGTTAAGTTTGGAGTCACCCAAATCAAAACACTCCAAATAATGAATTATTAAAATTCAAATAACACGTTAACATCAGGTGAATTAAAGTTGTTAAAAATAACATAACCGATCCCTTCAGTCCAACAAGAAGCCACGAATGGGTTTTCTATAACTGAAGTACCTTTCGCAAGCTATAAAATGTCAGTGTCAGTTTGCCATTAGTAACTTTTTGTAACTAAATATTTGGTATACTGGTAAAAATATTTATACTCAACGCCTTCTCAGAATTACAAACGGATTTCAAGCTATTTGAAGAAACAAAAGTTAATATCACCTCCATTTCAACTAGAAGTTGCAGATTGCAAATAACGTTCCTATTTTTCAGATTCTGCCAAGAGTTCTTCAAAAGCGAAAACTCAGAAAACTTCTTCAACCATCTAACATGCCATACAGGAGAATACAGATACACCTGCAGCTTTTGTCCCTTTCAGACAGCATACAACAACTCCTTGCGGATCCATTTGCATTCGGCGCACAAGGAAAAAGGTTCAGTAAAGCCGACGTATCCGGCACCCCCCAATTTTCCCATAGTCTTTGGCTACATGTGTGCTGAATGCAACTTCATTCAAATGGACAAGTTCGCCGTTAAGATCCATGTACAAATTAATCATCTGGGCGAGAACAAAATGATTTACAAAATCAACATGTCCACTATCGTGTGTAAACCTACAGATGTTCCAGAGGAAAAGACGCTGGCAGAAGTGGCCGAGGAGGTTAGAAAGATGCAGATTCAAGTCGAAATTGAAGAAAATAATCAGCAGTTACAATCAGAGGATGTCAAGGAAGTTGTCAAAGAGGATCTGAGTGTTTTTAAACCTAACACTGAGAATGGCAAAGAGGACATTCAGCTTGGGGAGCAAGAACACGAAAATATGAAAAAAATGAATAAAACTATCATACCTGTCAAAGAGATCTTGGTGGATAGTACTGCTGATGCTATCACAGGCAGTTTGAAGACAAATTCTCTTCTGGAGTTGCAGAAAGATGAGGTGCTAGAAGATACCCACAGTTTTCCATTGCATATTTCTGATGACACCACGTTAATGCATGAAAAAGAACACGCATTGAATACACTCGAAATCACCCCTCCAACGGCTGCTGTGAAAAAAGTGCTACCCACTGTAACTGTAATCAATAACGTGGCAGGTACTGGTGGCATAACCACTGTTTCTAGCCCCACTACATCGCCCAGAGCAATACCTTTCCCACTGCAGAGCACCAGTGAAAGTGGTTTTGTTCTACCAATAATGCGTCCAGTAGGGGAATGTAAGTAAATATTTCAAACTTTGATATACTGTATGGTAACTATGTTTTATTGTTATTTTTATGTGTTTAGGGTACAGAAATAGTGTAAGCCTTAGATATGATTGAAAACTTTGTCTGCACATTATTAACTATTACAGTTTTGAATGACAAATTGTATGTAAATATGATTTGTCTTTTTTTACAAAACTTCATTTTGATTATGGCAAGTCTGTAGATATGCTGAACACTTTGACATATTAAGTTTATTTTTTCTGAAATCATCTGTATTTTATCCATTACTGATACTTTTTGGATTAAGACGTTCCCTGTCTTATATAATAAACGCTAGCTTACTATGATAACATATTTTTTAAGGAAAAATTTTCTAAAATATGGCATATTTCAAAGTTTTTGAGAAAACTCAATTTATTAACATTAATCACCATGGAAACAAAAATAGAAGATTTTATTTAATTTTTATTGTCAATATATTGTTCATAAAGTACGGAAATACCTACTCATTAGGAAATTCAAATTCAATATTATTGTCTACGATTGGACTAACTTCATTTTTTACAGTCCTGCACAGGCATTGTACTAAGTACACAATCTTAAACTGCAGTTAACCTAAATTCGCACCTTGACGGCAGGTACGATTGGATCTGACATGAGCCGCTCGTGTTTTGCCTCCATTGTCTGAACATTTGTAGAACCTCCGACAAATTCAGAATCCCATTATCAAACGCATGTGCCTAAGCACCAGTGGGTTATATTGGAGTTTAGTCCAGTATACAATACACGTCAAAAAGGTGTCTTTACCTGACTCAATGGTTGAAGTACTTGACTGCACATGATTTCTACTTATTAATTTAAAGCAATTCTTTAATTCTAAATCAAGGCTGTATTGAAATGGTATTAAGCCCACAACTTGGCTCTGTTTGCAGTGCAAGATAATTAACCGATTCAATAAAGCAGAGTTGGGATATTTTATATAATTGCAATTTTAAACTAAAATAAAAATGTTAAATGCATTGGTAATGAGATGCGAGAAAAAGTAATTAGTCGGAGAAAGGCACGAAAAGGCAAAGCATATATCAGAGGGTTTGAATTGGCTTGTGAATAAATTAATATAAAAAAAATTAAAGGTTTGTGCACAGGCAAAGCCAGACCACATAAAATTTAATTGACACAAAAGGTTGGTTAGCTGGTTAGCAAAGGATAGTGAAAATTGTGAGCAAAGCTGAAAGGTACAGCAAGATGAAGGATGAAATATAAAATTGCGAAGAGCAATTATAGAAGAAGGCAACAGAAGAGAAAAACTGGCGACGAGTGAGAATGGTGAACTCAGAAATGTCATTTAGAAATAAAGTGCAATAGAGCAGAGCAGTGACATTAATAAATAAATAAAGAAAGAAACGTTTATGTGTGCAACGCTATAGAACAATTCTAATTAGAAGGTAAAAGAAAATAATTTAGATTTAAAGGAACTGTAAATATTAATTATGTACCCAAACTTCATTCCATTTATGACCATTCATTATCAAAACTAATTTTCGCATCATAGCAACCTGATGCTATTTTGTTTATAACTGGGGAGAACAATTGAATTAAATTTATTGGCACACAGGGCAAATTTGTGCTCCATTTTCAATTACTGTTTTAATATTAATAAAAGTATTTTTACCAGTTCAAAAGTACCCAGTTTTATTGCACACATCTCCGTGCTTCAGTACAAGTGTTTGTGGGAAGTTCCGCAACATAAAATTAAAAATTCTAACTTCGAGTGGGCCGATCACATGAATTTTTCGATCTTCGACCAGGAGCAAATTAGTCATCGACAGCCAGAGATTAGCAGTCCAGGAGTGCAACAAAGTCTGAAAGAACGTCGCCGTCTACATATACAGCCAGGAAAGAGGTCCCAGAGGCAGAAAAATCAACGGCGTCATCTCCGATCAGCTCTGTTCCAGCTCTGCGAGATGTTTACAAAGTAGGCGTGCCTGCGATTTGAAGATTAGAGTATGGGAAACGCATCAAACTACGAGATTAAACCTTGCTGAGGAGCCTTCGCGCATATCCCAGGGTCCAGCTACGCCATAATTTTCATAATGCGCAAGACCTCAGTAAATTTTGCGACTTGGCGGTAATTGTAGCGGCCACAGGGCTTCAGAAACAGTTGAAAGATTGGCGTCCATTCTACGTCAGAACAATCAAGAGGAGGTGTGACGTTATCCTAAAACAAGCAAGGGTTGTTTTTAATAGTTGTTTGAATTATTTACCTGACGGTTCCTCGCAATTTTTCACTTTTAAAAGTTCAAATACGCTGTTGCACTGGCGACATTTTGTGTCATCTGTCAGATCGTAAATTATATGATCTACTAAGAACGGCGCATTGGAGCTACTAATTTTATGAATATAGTGTATAGTACAATTCTGATCCCAACCTGAGAATAGTGCTTGTGTTTTTGCCGAGAGCTAGCTTAATTGACATTGCAATTGAATAAAATAGAAAGAGGGGCATTCAACCATTTTATTTGTGTATTAAATATTCCAATCCATTTTAACCAGCCTAAAAGTTTATGACAGGCAAAGTTTGAGCACATTGTGATTGGATTTGCCCATAATTTAACTTATTAAATTTTATCTAATAAATAACAATCCAGGGTATCATTCCAGTATATAATTTTGAAACGGTGGCAGTGTGAAAATGAGACGCTTTTTAAAACTTTTTATCTTTAAAGACCTTAATTTGCGTAATACTTAACAAAAAACTTTCGATTGTATGCAGATTTGGTTGCGAAATAATATCAGTATAAAGGGTTTTACCAAATTAAAACGTTTTTCTTGAAAAACATTAATCACAGTGTCTCATTTTTAACCTGCCCTTATTATTATTATTATTCTTGCTAGAAGACATGCAGCATTAAGCTGTTGACGTCTTCTTTCAATGGAAGGTACAAAGGAGGTCATGTTTTTAACAATATCACTGTAAACTAAAATTAAATACAAGATATCAGAAATAAAATAAAAATGAGAATATTCTAATTGACACAAGATATCTAAGAAATAATATTAAAAAAACACAAATTTATATAATGTGAGTTTGAAATTGAAATGGCAAAAGATTAAAAATTAATTAACTAGATAAATGATAAATATCACCGTAAACTAAAATAATATTATATCACGAATAAGAAATACAAATTAATAAATTGGTCCAAATGGCACAAGATATATGTGACAGTAAATAAAACATTTTTATATAGTACAAAATGGAAAAAGCAAAATTATCTGGCCGCAACTGACACTTTCACTATTATTTAGCACTGGCAATTAATAACTGCAGTTAACATTAGCTCTGAGGTATTAATAAGACTTGTCTTCAGGCGCATAGTTGAGTTCTATCATTTCTGAGTTAATATTAAGACGTTCTAAAGTAAGACAAAATTTATACGAAAATTTCTATAATTATACAGTGTGTCCAAGATAAGGAGGGCCAGTATGGAGATCTCGTTAACAGTAAGAGATACAAATTTGGTTAAATGGGAAAAAAGTTGCGTAATTAAGGGACTAACAAAATAATGCCTAGAAATCCTTGATATACTTTTTCGTTTTTGAGTCACTTATCTTAAAAAATCGAATTTTTGGATTTTTAATTGGATGTTTTCTTGGCGTTATTATTAAAGTTAGAGTGAAACTGATAAAACTTCATTATGGCAACTTTTAATGAACATAGATATACGTCATCAACTTTTTTATCTGACATTTCGTTACCGAGGAATTATTATCAACTTAATTTTTTTAAATATGGTCCTTATTTTCTTTTCTTATGATTTATTTGCATATTTACAATTTACTTCCAGAGGAGTATTAAGTAAATGCGATAAAAGTACAAGATATGTAAGGGAAACATTCACTAACGCTTCTCCTTATTGGCTACTACCTCTTCGTTAGATTAGGTCTCGAGGCCAGATTCTGTGCAGTCTGCTTGTCTAGGACCGTTGTTATATAACTGCTCTATCAGGTCGTTTTTGTGATTAGTTACTTGACCATGGTATTTGATAACACATCTCTCGATCTCGTCCTTGATGGTTGGGATTTTCAGGTCGGTATGAAGTGTGTGATTGCTAACACACCAAGGAGCATCTGCTAAGGTTCTGAGTGCTTTTGACTGGATCCTTTGTATGATCACCAGATTTGATGACGTAGCACTTCCCCACAACTGGAGTCCTTAGGTCCAAATAGGTTTAATTATAGTTTTGTATCTATTATTTATTGTTTAACCTTTCAGTGGGCGCGTTAGAATGATAACACTAAGGGGCACGCGCGGACTAGAAGTCCGCACTCGTTTCTAATTACAATTTAAGCGTTTGTTGAAAATATTCCTGGTCCTTGTCGTAGGAACACATGCTCTAAAAGAAATTGAACATTTATAGTGTGTTGGCTAAGAAAATAGACATAGTAATAAATAGGAAATGTAGTATTCAGGCAGAATATCACACAACAGGGCGCATGCGGAGTGACGCTCCGCATTTAGTACTTTGTTTATTATTGCATTTATTTTGAGCATAATCTACATTTGTATGCCTACTAAATTATGATTCTATATGTATAAATATGTGTTTCTTAAATTTTAGCCGTATTTACCGTTGTATAAAAAAAAATCTGTCGACAATGTAAACAGTAACACACAAAGGTGCTTGAAGACTCCCACTCCGCAACGTCGTATAAACAAAACACGCTATCGTCTCAAGTTGTACTTTCGTACTGAAGTGCAGTAGGCCCATTTAAGAAGCTAGATAGCAGTACAAGCCAATAGGCGCAGGGTTAGAAAAAATTCACACAGAAGTTTATGCATGCGGACTGAGAGTTCGCACGCGCCCGCTGAAAGGTTAATGAGAGTTTTGACTTGCGTCCGAGAAGCCATACATTTGGCGAAGCTTGAGATCCATCTGCTTACGCTTCGTCTTGATGTGGGTTCTCTATGTAAATCTTTGGTCTAGGGTTATTCCCAAATATTCTGCTTCCGTTTTCGTAGGTAGAGGTGTGTTGTTGATTTGGCTTGATTTATCTTCATTCTCCATTTTTTATACCATTCGGTCAGAAGATCGAAATGGGTTTGTAGTTGTTCAGAAGCTGTTGTTGAGTTTTCACTACTGGATAGCACAGCAATGTCGTCGGCGAACGAGGCAATTGTTGTGGTATTTGTTTCGGGTAGGTCGATGATGTATATTAGGAAAAGGATTGGTCCAAAGATACTACCTTGTTTGACACCAGATTCTATTGTATGAAAGTTGGATTGAAATCCATTGTGTCTTACTGAGAAGTTTCTGTCAGTTAAATAGGATTTTAAGAGGAGATAGAAGTTACTAGACAGTGCGTTTTTAACTTAAATAGAAGACCAGGATGCCACACTTGTATCGAAAGCCTATTGGATATCGAGGAATACCCCACATTACAAAATCTCTTCTCTTCTAGGCTCTTAGCGATCAAATTAACTATTCTATGCACCTGCTGGATTGTCGAATGTCGTTCTTGAAATCCAAATTGGTGGTTGGGGAGTAGCGATTGAAGGTCACGTTATTCGTGGATTCTTCTTAGGAGCCCTTCAAATACTTTACTTGGTATAATCATAATTATTTCGGAATATTTCCATGCAATGGGGTAGTAGGTTAAGCTTAACATTCGGTTATAGATGACTGTTAGAAGTACAGTAGCTTTTTTGGGCAGTTATTTTAGTATTTGTCCTGTAATCAGGTCATATCCTAGAGCTTTATGTATGTTAAGTTTGCTTATTTTCTTCTTAAATTAAGCAGGTCAGAAGGGTTTAATTGGGAGAGACATTTGGCATGGTGAATGGATGTAGTTATCAACTTCGTTGTCTGGATCTCCAATCTCGAGTTGAAACACTTCACCTAGATGCGTGGCAAAAGTGTCGGCCTTCTCTGGATCACTGCGCGCCCACCCTCATTTGGGTAGTTGAATTGGTCTGTGGTTTTTTCAGCTTTTTTGTTGCCTTCCACAAAGTGTTATCATTTGGTGAAATTTTAGTAATGTATTGTTTAAAAGTATGGTTTTGGACTTCTTCAAGTGCCGCTTTTAATTCTCCAGACAGCCTATTGTAATGGTGTAGGTCACTATTGTTTCTCGATCTTTGCCAAACTCTTCTGGCTTGTCGTTTATCAGCTATTAATTGCCTGATGCATAGCGGCACAGAGGAAAAATTGATGGTTTTGTAATTCTTTTGAGGGGTTGAATGCCAGACTGCTTCTTCCACCATTTTTGCAAAGTAATGTACTGCTTTGTTTAAGTCTTCGGGAGATTTTATTCGTAACCTAACATCAATATTCCTTCTAGGTAGTCTTGAAATTGCGTCCAATCAGTATTTTTGCCCTATGGGCCTCGGCAACCAAATCCACATTCGTGATAAAAAGCTAGGTAAACTTTAGTGCCTTGGTATACAAACTACTATTAAGTTTGACTGGGTATAGGCATCCCCAACTCTGTGCCAATTTTCTCTGTTTTGAGCTGTATGTGTGCAGTTGTGGCCTGTGGAACTTTCAATATCGTCAGTATATCATTTTCATGAATGACGTCTGTGCCTTTTGTATAACTGCTTTGCTGGGTTCCATGTTGCTGTTTCCTTTGTCCATCTTGAATTTGTCGAGCTACATGCCCTGTCCACTTTTCTTTTTGTAGTTAAAGTCTACACATTACTCTTTTTCTGTGACGTAATAATTTTCTATCTTTATTTAACCATAAGGAACTGGTTGAAACAACAATCTGCAAGTTTTGGTCAGGTAGCGCTTATTTTATGATGCTACCAATGTAACATTTGTCCAAAAGTACACTAAAAATGCTTATCTTCAAAACATTAAAAACTTCTTCGAAGAGGAGAAACGTCGAGTAGATCAAGCTTATCTTGGTATGAATAATGTCCTATTTACAACAATACTCGTAGAAATGGTTTGGTCGTAGTGCAAACGAAAATATGATTAGTTTATAACTTTCGCAAATTCAAAACCATAATTAACTATTCGCCTATGGAATAGTGTACTTACTGAGGTTATTATTGACCACTGGAGGAACTATGTCAATCATGTTAGAAAAGCAATTGGAGCATGGGATACTATGAAAGTTTGCGACGCTTCTACTATTGACCAAATAAGTGCTAATGACGAAGATTCATCAGACGTACTCGATTTTAATTCTTCGAGTGACTTAAATAACTAGTTCTTGATTGTACTTCTAAACTAACGTGTTTTTTTGGACTGTAGCTACAGCAAAGAAGTTACGAAAATGTCAAAGAAGTAGATTAAGGTTATGGTTTAAATATTTGTTTAAATCAAAATGGTTAGTGAGTGAATCAGACAATCAAGTAAGTTCAATTGTAAGTGTTGCGCATCTCCACTCTTCTACATACTCCATTACAAGAAATCTTTGTAAATAAATTGACATCAATTAATTTGAAATTTAAAATATGTGACAAATACGAGGTTGCAAATGACACCAATACGATAAACTAAAAATTACTTAGTGAGAAATAGCAGCAGTGCTAACTTACCTTCAATTTGACAATGCGAATGTCATATATGTCAATTTCCTTCTATAGTGTCAACTACCTGCGTTGTACCTATAATTTAATATAAGACATACATTTTTAATGATATATTTTAATAGTGTTGTAGGAGATAGTTAGTCAAAAAGTTTATTGAAGTACAAGATTTGTTGTTGTTCCTTAAGGTACAAAAGTCACACATATAAAAGTTGCCAAAGTATGTGACGTTTCGCCACTTTAGGTGGCTTCTTCAGAAATGATTGAGATGCGTTATAACTAAAATACAAGGGTTAAAAATTAGATTAAGTGAACACACAAAAATTTGACAAGGCTTACCAAGATGGTTAGTTATAGAATTGAATTTTAGATATCTGTTGTATTTATATTTTTTCTATACCAGTTAGTAAGTATTTTTCCATTATATTGTCTGTATAATGTTAGATCTAAGAAATTTATGGAATGTTTTGTATTTTCATTTTCAATAGTGAATTTAAGTCGTGGATGTATATTATTAAATGTAATTAAAAAAGTTAATTTATTAATTGGATCTGTTGCCATGATTATGTCGTCGACATATCTTTGATAAAGGGAAAAATTAGGATTCTGTTTCAATATCTCAGTCTCAATATCTTCTAAAACTAGATTGGCAATTGTGGATGATATAGGTGAAGCCATAGCACATCCAAAAGTTTGTGAATAGATTTCATTTTTAACTCGAGAATGCTCGCATCACGGTCGTTTTGCCGCTAGCGTCATATTTTCCCCCTCCTTTCTATATTTCCGCTGCAAATTTACTCCAATTTTACAAGTCTTCTCAGATCGCATTTAGTGGTTAGTCAGAGGTGAAACTGGGTAAGAGATTGTTGTTCGACGCAAAATATACGTTAGTGGTCTTTTTGACCGAATCGCGAGTCTTAAGGAACACAGCTGTTAATGATGATATTCTTAGAAAAGTATCAGTGATAACTTTAGATAAATTCAACTAAGTAATCACGCCTTCTGATTACCATAGTAATTTGATAATAGTGATAAGCAGTTTGTGAAATTAAAATAAAATACTCTTACAAGATTATGTTTTTTTCAATAGCTTTGTAATTCTTCTATATGTATTTCCTTGTATTAGAATAACTTTTTGTTAGTAATAAAATGATTGCCTATGTGTGTATATTATTGTAATAAATTAACAGAACAAAAAAAATAATTATATCGTACAGATGATTACATTTTCCAAAAGTTGGTCAAAACGACCGAGTGTGAGCGCTAATGCAACTTTTTAGGCGCGAGCGTTCTCGGGTTAAAGGAGAAATAAGTAGTTTTTAGTACGAAATCGACAGCATTAATGAATTCATCTATAGGTATTTCAGTATGTTCTTTAATTTTTTGCCAGTTATTTCTTATTGTTTGTATTGCTGGGTCTATAGGTAGGTATATTAGTGTATAGTGACACTACATCTAGTGAGAATAAAGTGTGTTTTTTATTTAAAGTTGTATTGTCGATTTTGTTTTTATATTCCCAGGAGTCTTGGACACTAAATTTATTATTTGTCGTTATTTTAGTTAATATCCCAGGTAAGAATTTTGGCAAGCTATAGATCTAGCAATACAAACAATAAGAAATAACTGACAAAAAATTAAAGAACATACTGAAAAATGAAATCTATTCACAAACTTTTGGATGTGCTATGGTCTCACCTATATCATCCACAATTGCCAATCTAGTTTTAGAAGATATTGAGACTGAGATATTGAAACAGAATCCTAATTTTTCCCAGATCCAATTAATGAATTAACTTTTTTATAGTTATTAAGGTACCAAGGGCATTATGAGTAAAATAAGAGCCCAAGATTGTTAGTGTACTAACCGAGGGCCTTTGGCCCGAGGTGTGTACAACAATCGCGGGCTCTTAGCTCATAATGCTCGTGGTGCCTTCAAGGTTTTATGTCCTACCAATTTTCTTACCTAATTCATATTCATATTCAATTCATATAATTACTATGATATACCGTAAAACGGGGCAACTTCGTCAGGGTTTTTGTACATTTTCCGCGCTGTAACCATATAGGATTTTTTTAGAATAACAAAATGAAATGATACCTACCAGTTAGAGACGGACAATTATTATCCGTCTTTTGGTTTTTATAAATAACGTTTATACGTCCGAAAAATCGCTAAACAATTCCTGACGAAGTTGTACTGATTTTTGGACAACTTTGTCACCTAACACAAATTCGTCTATAAACGAAGTTGTACGTTTCTAGGGACAACTTTGTCATGGTCGATAACAATTTTGGTAACTTTATTATGGTACATAAATAATTGCATCATTTAAAAACAAATTTAAGGTTATATTAAGGCACAAAATGACTTTGAGTTAAATTGTTTCTCTCCATGAAACCCACCATGAAGTCTTCACCAGGAAAGTTGTCTCGAAAAATGACTGCTTTACGTTCTTTTTTATCGAGATAGCCTTTGATAATCAGTGTTATTTCTAACTTTGTTAATGGATAAGACCAAGCTGAAAGTTGATTTATGGCACCAACAATTTCCTACTCCTCCTAGGTCGTTAAGGCTTTTGGGTGGCCTACTAATTTAATGTGTCTACCATGCCTCTTGTCTTGAAGCGTTGTTTGCGGTATTCCATGTTTTTTGCTGGCAGCAGACACCGAGAGGCCATTTTCAATATCCTTCAGTGCGTCTTCAACTAACTGGGGATCATAACGCTGGTAACTCCTACCTTACAACACTTTTCTGTTATTCTTTGGCATTATTAAAGGAATAGATATACTTTCGACGTAAACACAACGGAACCGAAACGATAACTGTAGATTTTGAGGTTATGCTTACATAATCGTACATCGGCTGCCTAACTGACGAAGTTGCCCGCGATGACAAAGTTGCCCCGTTTTACGGTAGTATTTAAGATTGATCTAGTTAGCTGATCTAAGTTAGATTTGTGACATTAGCTGAGCCGTCATTAATTTTCATTGTGACAGTGGTGCATAATAAAGTTGTATCCATGGAAACAAATACTGTTAATTTTTCATAATAACCCTAGTGATCTTATGAAGAAAATAATTGCCCTGGAGCGTTATTTTGTATCTAAGATAACTTAAAATAGAGTCATTAATTTCAACTAATGTACTGGTAGGACATAAAATACATTTAATAATACCTATACTTCCACGACTTATATTCACCATTAAAAATGAAAATACAAAACATTCCATAAATTTCTTAGACCTAATATTATACAGACAATCCAACGGAAAAATACTTACCAACTGGTATAGAAAAAATATAAAATCAAACATATCTAAATTTCAATTCTATAACTAATTTAAAATACAAAAAAAGTGTCATAAACAGTTTAGTAGACCGAGCAATTAAACTCTCATCTAAACAATTTCATAAACAAAATTTAAAATTAAGAACTAACATCCTTATAAATAACAATTATCCACTTAAATTCATAAATAAACAAATCAAATTTTGATTACAAAAAATAAAAATCAAACAAAATACTTGTAACTTACAACCTAACTGTTTGGGTTCTGATTTTAATATTCCTGACTCGGTATCTCAAAAGAAATATATATCAATACCTTACATACCTAATATTTCGGAAAAAATAGAAAGAGAATTAAAGAAATATAACATCAATACAGCCTATAAAAATTACAATACTATAGGAAAGCATGTATACTCAAACCTCAAAGACAAAACACCTATCAACATGCAATCTGACTTAGTTTATCAAATTGATTGTAATAATTGTATTTCTACTTACATAGGCGAAACAAAACAACTATTGAAGAACCGAATATACCAACACAAATACTCAATTAAAAAAAACTTAATATCACCTTCTAATAATAAAACTGCACTCACAGGTCACACTATAGAAACTTTCCATAACTTAAATTTTACAACACCAAAAATTTTACATAAAGAGGCTAACACTCATAAAAGAAAGTGCTTAGAAATGATCGAAGATAAAAAAAGCCTAAATGTTATCAATTATAAAACAAACATTGAAAATCTAAGCACTATTTACCATAATTTATTTAAATAACTCCCGTATTATTATTTAACATATTTTTTAATTGAGTAAAACTGTTCGAATTTTTCTTTCCAATTTGTTAGTTTTCCCTAAAATTTTTTTTTAATTTTAATTATTTCATCTCATCAAAATTTTCCGAAATACAGACCTGACTACAAGTGATATATGAGTACACATTTGACATCTTGCACTTTTCTTTATTCTGGCAGCTTGTTTCATCAAAACAAGATGTCTTTCAATTGTGTTTACTACATTGACTATTATTAGTTAATGTTTAACCTCAATCACTAATAATTGTTTAAATTTCATCAATTTTTATCTACTTAGAGGCCGTATCTCCGCAATGTGACTTTATTAAGTCTCTTGCAAACTATGTTAATAATTATTATAAACATTTTAGGAAGCCATCTTGGTAAGCCTTGACAAATTTTTGTGTGTTCACTTAATCTAATTTTTAACCCTTGTATTTTAGTTATAACGCATCTCCATAATTTCTGAAGAAGCCACCTAACGTGGCGAAACGTCAAATAACTTGGAAACTTTTATATGTGTGACTTTTGGACCTTAAGGGAACAAGAACAAATCTTGTACTTCAATAAACTTTTTGGCTAACTATCTCCTACAACAGTATTATTCTCTGATTCAGCCAAACTTCAATTACCTATTATAAAATGATATATTTTGTTATTTCCGAGGTCACTGAAAAAGGGTAATGTTATATCGCTTTTTGTACCTAATTTTTCCCTTATATTTTCCATTCTTACTCTGTCCCTTATATTTACACCTGTTATATACCTGAGTATTTTGTTCTCCATTGTTTATAACTTTTGCAATTGTTGTTTAGTTGCTGACCATGTTTGTGCACCGTACGTGATGGTGATTAGCACACATGTGATAAATAGGCTTCTTTTTTTCTTTATGCTTGGTGTAACTTTCCAGATTTTGTATGCTTCCAAAAGTTCTTCCAACCTAAACTTATTCTTCTGTTGATTTCTTCTTCGTATTTGTTGTTAAAACTGATAATCTGACCAGCTAGGTTCAATTTGAATCTTATTTTTGTTGCTATTAGTTAGTATGCTGAAATTAATTTCAAAGTCTGCATTTCTGCCTGCTTGAACTGTCAAATTGGTTTAACATAGTTTCCAGTTGCGTGCTGCTACTTGCAAAAATCAGAACAATGATGGCAAATCTCAGATGTTTACTATTGATGTTTATTTCTTTGTTCTTTCAGTTTAGGTATTTGAAGATTTCTTATAGTACCGCATTAAACGGCATTGGTGACAATGGGTCCCCTTGCTTGATTGCTCGTTGAATTCGGAACGGGTTCCTTCAGTTTCTAGTTTAATATATGCTCTACTGTTTCTGTAGATATTTTGGATTATTCTTATGTATTTTAAAGGTAAATATTGTTTTTCTAATGTTTTAAAGGTGAAACTGTTAAACTAAAACAAAGGCATTCTTGAAATCTATTAGGGCAATATAAATCTTCAATTTTAATTCTGTGCTCTTCTCTATGACCTGGTTGAGTGTGTATATCTGATCGATGCTGGAATATGTTCACCTGAAACCAGATTGCTCGTAAGGTTGGTGCTTCTCCTATGTTTTGTAGATTCTCGTTTGCAATAGGTATGTTGACAAATAATTTGTATTGTGTTAAAAAAAAACTTATTTGCAGCATGCCATGATCAAATTGAGGTTTGTCGTAACTTGATATATACCCATATATGTATTATACGTATATTGCTAGTAGAGCCTGGGAACGTCCGAAAACATTACGGCGCCGACATAACCTCGCTCTGAGTATTACGCGTCTCATGCGCATGCGTGAGAAATCGAACTCCGCCTTTACAAGCAAATTTTTAAATTGACCACTTCCCCACCGCACGGACGACGCCGACGCACTTGAGCACAGCTCACCATATACATTGAAGAGTTGGTTGTCTGTCTCACTTCGTGATCTCCCCACTCAGAGCCGTTAGCACTATAGTAGTTATTAAATATATGTATATACCCATTGAAGCAAATGAACTACCATAAGTCAGAGAGAACTAAATTACGTCTTGAACTTGAACTATTTTCCTGAAAAATACAAAACACTTAACTAAAGCAATTTTTATTGGCCGTTATAATTATTACACTCGTTGTGTGCATATTTTCCTTTTTGCTTAATGCAATTAAACTTAATGCAGTGTAAACTTTTAGCTGTCACAGTGACAAATGTTTTCATAAACAAAATGCAATCTGACATTCACCTACAGACCTAAGTTAAGGCATGACTAGATTTTTTATCTTTCTTGACAAAGCCTACCCTAAATGAGTTTTTTTTTTTGGAACACACGATACAATGTTTGCATTAGCGATATTGGTCTATAGTTGCTTATATCGGTGCCATCTCCTCTCTTTGGTATAAGTATCATTTCTGTTGTATGCCACTGACGAATCTTTTATGTTTGTGTTATGTCGTTGGATATATACCAAAGGTCGTCTATAATATTTTTTTGTCCCTTTTTTGATGAATTTGTTTGAAACGTTATCTGTTTCTGTTGCTTTTTCATTTTTTAATTTGCTTAGATTTCTTCTTATTTCTGACTTGTATTTCAGGTATATCTGCTTTCTTGCCACTTTTTTCAAATTTTTTAATTTGTTTTTCATTTGGTGCATCTAAGTTCTTGTAGAAGGTTGTTATTGTGTCGTTTTTGTCGTTGTTATTAGTTTATATCTTCCTGCTGTTATTTATATCTCTTAGTTTATAAATATTTATTTTCTTATTGTAGTTTTCTCACCAAGATGGATTCTGATAAGATGTTTTCTATTAACTGGTTTTCTTGATTTCTTTTGTCCCCTTTATTGCTCTTTTTATAGTTTTATTATTTTGCAGAATTCAATTTTATTTACGAAGGACGAATTCCTGTTAACTTTTAGACTTTCCCTTCATTGGATAAGTGTACAAGTTTGTTATGCAAATTACTTTGTTGGTTTCAGAACTACGCATTTTATTTTGTTTTTATTATTTACTAGTGAAGTCGATATCCTTTTTATAGTGGCCATTAGGAAATATCCATATCCAGCTTCAACCTTTTCTTCCTTTGAAGAGTGTATTGACAATAACCATATTTGTGCTTGCAGCAAATTCAATAAGTCTCATTCCTCGCTCATTTCTGCAGCCATAGCTGTAAGGTCTCCAAATACTTTCTTCTCCAATTTCTATCTTTCCTGTTTTGGCATTAAAATCGCCAAAATGGTTAGTATGTCGGTGTTATGTATATATTCTGTTGCCGATTAGACAGATTACAGTGTATTATAGAAATTGTACAGCTTCGGGTACTGCACATACCCCGCTTGACCATGGAAGGATTAAGAGACCTGTATTAGTTGCTCGCATTGTCTTTTAAAATTTTCTGTTAGAAAATGTTGATTAGAATAATACATTGCAAGTATAAATATTAAGTAAATAGCTCTGCTAGCAAGTATTTTTTTGGATTGGACCAGAAAATATGCAGTCACTTTGTTGACATTAAACTTATGTGTATTTCATATCTAGACACATTGTCAATTACTTGAAGACATCAAAAAGATTAGGAATGGTAAAAGTGACATGTTATTATGCGAACTTTATATAAGTAGTTTGTTCTATATAATTCTTAAACTGGAAGGAAAAAATTGAAATCGTTATTTTGTAAGTTCATATATTATTATTAATGTATTGTGACAATTTATTATAGTTGGTCATAATCAATTATAAATCTAAGTTAAGATTGTCTTTTAACGTTTACTAAAATTCTTTTTTGTCCTTCAAAGTGTACTACGCTTAGGTGGTATAAAGGCCTGTTTCTTTTGGATACATTTATGTCCGTCTATTTTTTTTTAATATTCTTTTACTTCTTCTTGCTTTTTGTATATAGGTAGTTCATTTACTGTTTCGGATAACTATATTCTTTCATTCCTTCTATATGTTCCTCTGTTGTCTTCTGTAATTAAATTTTGTAGTATTTATGTTTTTTACTCCAATTCTTCTTGTATCGCTTCATTCTTAATGTGATTGTTTATTAATTTTTTGAGATAAATTCACAATATTCACTACCATATAATAAGATTGAAGTTGCTATCATTTTGTAGAATCTTTTCTGGTCTCTTTGGTTATAGATTCTTTGAGTGTATTATGAATTGGGCCATATATGTATTGAAATTTGTGGAGTTTATTATCTATATCTTTCTCACTTTCATATGTTATTTCGCAACCTATATGATGGAAAATGATACTTGTTCAAAGGTTTTATCATCAAGCACAATTTCTTGCTCATTGGCTCTTTTCCTATGAAGGCCACCAAAATTGTACTAGGTATGAAGTTGTCCTGAGGTTTATATTATATTTATTACGATATTTTGTATTAAAAACCCTATACCTATGGTCTAATAATCACCTAAGTTTCATTCATATTATTTATTCTTTTCTATAATTTTGTACTATGTTTATGGTAAATTATTCTCACAATATAATTATCAACTTTCAGCATCTTCCCCATCGCCTGTTCCAGCAAAACCTATTGCTCTAGCACCAACTCCTAAACTGGCATCTCCTGTCAAAGCGAAAAACCGGTCAGTGAGGATAATACCTGAAGAGACGCAACTGCAACCACATGAATTAGCACGCAAAACACGAGATGCCATGTCTTGCTTCCTATTGGCAAAGAATCTTGTACATCTGTACAAATGTCCTCAACAAAGCTGCTTATACTCTACCGATTCGAAGAAGCAGTTTGAATCGCACATACAGCAGCATACAGAATTCAATGCTGGTCTGCAAATACCATGTTTGTACTGTAATTTTAAGACCGACTTTGATTACATTGGGATGCACTATGACACTAAACACGGACAATGTCAGTACTGTTGCGTTTACTGCTTCTACCGTGGCATAGTTCAAAGCTATGTCGAAATCCACCAAGAATTATGGCATTCCAGAAAAAAGAGGCGGGTTTTGATGGCTCCTATCAACCCGGATATCTTGAGCCAAGCTTCCGTTTCTTTACCCCCTTTGAAAAATGTCATACCTTTATATGAATGCGGCCAGCTTGGTAAATATAGTTTTGTAATATCCAATTGGAAAATACAATCTCTATTTTTAGGGTGTTCGAAAAAGTTTATCTTTTCCAACGATTTCGGCGAACACCTAAGATCTGTCCATACCACTCCTCTGCTTTGCTTTTGCTGTCAGTACAAGACAACCATCTCTGCAGCTTTTATAGGTCACATGACAAACCATAACGTTTGTTATTATCACTGTCGTTACTGCATGTTGGGGGCTATGACCATAGAAGATATTTACAACCATTTGTCTGATCAACACTTTGCAATGCCTCCCAGAATTGTATTTAGAAGATTTTGGGCTGGCAAGAGCGGGGTAAGTTAATATTGGGTTATAGCTCGCAGTATTTATGCAAAATTTTTATGTTAACTAGAAAAAACAATCAGATTTCGCTATGGATTCACCAGAGCTGATGGAATATATGAAATTGCATAGCGTTGAAGATCACAAGTATATTACACCTAGTGCTATGTTTGAAATTACATTGGCATCCATAAGTAAAGAATTAACTATAAAAAAAAATCCTATTGTTATCAGTGAGTCACCGAAAGCTGCTCCACAAAGCAATGAAAAACGACCTGTTATTCTGTACAAAGGTAGAAAATCACTTTATTTAGAATAATTAAAAGGTAATAACCCAATACTTCTGTCATTTCCATTACAGACCAGAAGAGAACAGAAAATGATGTTAAAATTATCGAAGATAGCGATGATGAAACGGCTGATGCACTAAAAGACGTTAATTCTGGGCAAGCTTTTCCGAACATGTTGGTTAATACTGTGAGAGCAGCATCAGCCATGTGCAACAAAGTCTGTTTATCGCCTACAACGGCAGAAACAAAGGGCACCACCGACTCTATTATACTACAGGTAAGCTGTTCTCTTACTTGGAGTTATCCTCGTTATAACAGTATTAAGTATGTAATGTGAACAACCCCATGTATGACTTCCTGTGTTCTCTTCTGTAGGATCCTCCACATTTTGATCTGTTAAGATATAGCAGCACAGTATGTCAATACCTTCTGTCAAAACGCCAGCACGCTGAGTCTTTCTCACTTTATACCATATGGTGGAATACTTTTATTCTCTGGAGGGCTGTTGAATTGTTTTTTATTTAGGTATACTCATCACTGCCAACATAAATTTCGTAGCCATCTCAGGGATGAAAGTATTCGACCATATGGTACCGCATTTGTTTCTACCGTGAGCTTAATAAATCAAATTGATCTTTTAAAGTGAAATTTTTCTATACTGAGAATGTTCAGAGCAGGACTGCTTAAACTTTTCAGTCTCTACTCACATTACCATCATGTCCTAGCTAGGTATTGCGACTCACTCCACCGGGGTCGGTCTAATTGGTGATAGCATGAAGTACCTAACAAGCCAAAGCATTTTGTGTTCAGGTGTCTTTGTTATAAAAAGGTTTTAATAAAATAGAGTAATATTTTGGTAATTACTTGCTTCTTCAAACATTTTTCAATAATAAAAGCAGCAAAACAGGTAATACAAAACAAAAATGAATTTTTTAAGAACGTAATATATTATACATATTTATATAAAAATTGTGTTACAGAAGTTACATTTATGTATTCACTATCGTCTGATTTATCATTACACTTATCACAAATGAATACCGTCTGGGAATCCTTACCACATACATATTTTTGATACGTTTATTCTTCCATGAAAATCTTGGCAACAACAGTGATAGCGAAGCCCAGCCTTGTTTAAATTGAAATAAAATTGAATCTTGCCATATCTAATATCCCTTCACATTTAATGAAATTAGATAGTTTTAAACATAAGCAAGCCGAAGAAATCTGTGCAAAGAACAAAGTGGTGATGGTAAGTGTAATAACGCAGAAATGCTCGAGTGGTTTAACTCATTTATTGTAAAGTTAGCCCTAAGTTATACATACATTCATACAGTGGTATTGACAGTTTGCTAGCCGGATACAGAATGAATCGTCGTGGACGTACTTGCGCATTCGTATAACGCCCCGTATGGTTAGAACCCTGTACTATATACGCGCGGTAAATACAAATATCATCGCTACTACATAACAATTCCCTTTTCTTAGTTAAACGCTTATCTAATCATCTAATTAAACTTAACTAGACATATTATTACAGTTAATCATACACATCAAATACATAGAATTTACGATTACAATGCTTAGTTACAATCATTAATTATTCCTTGTATCTTAACGATAATCTGATTTGCCTTTTCGGCCTACCGTCAAATACAACTACAGGTCTATTATTTATTTGATCGGTTGTGGTACTATCAACTAAGCTATCTGATTCTGATGTATTAGTTAATTCCTTATTCGATGTACTATTACTAACTAGATTATTTTCCGATTCTGGTGTAGGTGTAACAGACAATGAATTATTTATTACGTCACTTGATTTATTTTCCGAAATATCAGTTGCCATCTTAATTAGTTGTTTTAATTTAGGAGTCTCCACTAAATTAGTATGAGGTACCACCTTATTTTCAACTGGTTGACTTCGTCTTGTTAATTGATCTACATGCCGAGTTAGTATCCTACCACTAGCATCTAATTTGCATTGAAAAGTTTTTACACCTAAACATTTTAAAATTTTACCAGCTTCCCAAATCTTTTTGTTGTCTTTGTAATTCCTTATCATTACTTCCTCCCCTTCAATAAAATTAATTTGACGCCCACCCTTTGCATTTTTAATTTGTTTGAATTGGGCTTCCTCAACAACCTCTTGCACGTTTGGTCGTATTAAATCTAAACGGCATCTCAAATTCCTACCCATCATTAAGAATGCTGGAGTTTCTTTGGTCGTCGAATGCATCGTATTTCTGTACGTGAATAAATACCTACAAATAAGTGTGTGTATCTCTTCATTTTTATTTCGTGGATCTAAAATGGCTGCATTTAAATTTCTTTTAAAAGTTTTTACAGCATTTTCTGCTGCGCCATTAGTCGCGGGATGTCCAGGTGCCGTTCTTTTGTGTTTGATACCATTTTTCGTTAAAAATTCCGTGAATTCTTTCTACACCAATTGTGGACCGTTATCTGATACCAAAGTTTCCGGTAACCCACAATGCGCAAATACTTCTCTCATTTTGTTGATAGTTTTATTAGTAGTAATGTTACCATTTCAAAAATTTTCACCCATTTACTGTAAGCATCTAAAATGATTAAATATTGGTTGTTCAAATAAGGACCAGCAAAATCAACATGAATACGTTGCCAAGGTCTCGAAGGACGTTGCCATGGGGTTAATTTGGTTTTGTTTGGATCCACTTGCGTTTTTAAACACGACATACATGATCTAACTCTTTCTTCTATTTGGGCATCCAATCGAGGCCACCAAACATATCCCCGTGCAAAGTTTTTCATCTTGGACATTCCCAGATGAGAGTCATGTAACTCATTCAATATTTGCTTTTGTAGATTTTCTGGAATAATGACTCGGTATCCCCAGAGCAAACAATCTTGTTCCGAAGTTAATTCATTCTTCCTACTAAAAAATGGTGATAATTTTTCTCTCACTTCATCTGGTAACTTATTAGGCCAACCATTGGTTACATACTTAAGTACCCTGCTTAAAGTTATATCGCGCCTAGTTCCGATTTTTATGGATTTGTAATCAATAGGTAATCCTTCGCTAACTAAAAAATTTAAATATGTACCTTCAAATTCCTGATCATCGCTTTTATATATAATTTTGAGTGGCAATCTTGATAACAAATCCCCTACTTCATTAGATTTACCATTTATATACTCAATTGTATAATTAAAACCCGACAAGTATAATGTCCATCTTTGCAATCGGCTTGCTGTCATTAAAGGAATTGCCCTATGTTCCCCGAATAAGGCAAGCAACGGTTTATGGTCAGTTCGCAGAGTAAATTTTTGTCCAAACAAGTATTGGTAAAATTTCCGAACTCCCCAATAAATTGCTAAGGCCTCTTCATTAATTACGTCATGATTCTTTTCTGCGGGCATGTAAGTCGTCGACACAAAACTGATTGATTTTTCAGCACCGTCTGGCATTTTATGACACAAGGCCGCAGCAATGCCATCACCGGATGCATCTGTGGATAATATAATCGGAAGTTTTGGATTGAAATGAACTAGAATTTCATCTGACGCTACAATTTTTTTTATTTTATCAAAAGCTGTCTGACAATTAGCATTCCAATTGAATTTACTATCTTTTGTCAACAAATTGTACATTGGTCTCATTAGAATTGACAATTTTGGCACAAATTTAGAATAGTAATTGACCATTCCTGCAAAAGCTTTAATTTGGGTTACATTTACTGGATTAGGTGCATTTAAAATAGCCTTTACCTTGGATTCGTCTTTTCTTAATCCTTCTTTAGAAATAATGTGCCCCAAGTATTTAATCTCTTTTTGGAAAAAAGCGCATATAGACAATTTTATTTTGAGACCTGCCGATTTTATTTTCTCAAAAACCTTTTCTAATCTATCTACATGTTTGCTTCTGTTTTCCCCTGTAATAACTATATCGTCTAAAAAGTTAGTTACACCTTCTAAACCTTGGAACAGTTTTTCTAATAAACGTTGAAATATTGCACTAGCCGGTGCAATGCCATAAGGTAATCTATTAACCTTGTACACCCCTTTATGTGTACTCCATGCTAACAACATTGACGTGTCTTCGTCTACAAGTAATTGATTATACGCCTCACTTAAATCAATTTTGCTAAATTCCTCGCCTCAGTTCAGCGAGCTAAAAATTTTCTCGATTCGAGGTAACGGATCTTTAACTTCTTTAACAAATTTATTGACTGTGACTTTGTAGTCGCCGCAAATCCGTAATTGTCCATCGGTTTTCATTATAGGCACAAGAGGGCTACCCCGTTCGGTATGATCCACAGGTGTAATGACCCCTGCTTTAGTTAGTCGATCAAGTTCAGCCTCTACTTTGGGTTTCATTGAAATTGGCAAAGGTCGCGGCTTGAAAAAAACCGGTGCAACTTCCTTTTTTAAATTGATTTTTATTTTGGTAACTTTGCATTCCCCAACTTGCCATCAAAAATATCCTTATTTTTATTTATTAATAAATTACTTTGGTATGGGCACATGAGAAGGATGAACACCGATAGACTACCAAAAAAAGTATGGGAATGGAAGCCACGTTACAGGAGAAAAAGAGGAAGGCCAAGAAAATCATGGAATGATGGTATAAGGGAAGCTATGCAAAAAAGAAATTTGGAAGAAGACGATTATGCTGATAGAAAAATGTGGAAACTGAGATGCGGTAGATGACTTAAAAGTTGTAAACAAACCGCTATATATATATATATATGATTATTTTCTTGTAAGCTGTATATCTGGTTAGAATTTAAAGTTACGTTAAATTTCTTTAAAAAATCTCTACCCAAAAGTGGTGGTCCCTCGTTTTTTATAATTTGAAATGTCATTTCATTACTTTGGTTATTGTATAGCATTACACAATTAAATTGACCTATCGGTTTAATGCCATCTCCTGTATAACCTTTCAAAATTACATTTGATTTCTCTAATTTAAACTTATCAAATTTTGAATCATAGAAAGATTTTGACATTACTGATAAACCTGCGCCAGAATCAATTTGCATATGATAGTCAATTTTGTCTATTGTAACTACAGCTATTATAGGTTCATTAACATTATTACTTAAATTAAATATCGGCATCTCATTAATCTCCTCCTCAACTTCCAAAAAATTGTGACGAGATTTGTTTGCCTTTTGGTTTAAACATACTCTAGCTAAATGACCTACCATGTTACAATTAGCACATTTATATTTACTATATTTACAAATTTTGTTAGCTGTATGAGGTTTACCGCAGCTTTTGCACTCCCATTTCCCTCGATGAGGTTGAGCGGTTGCTGGTTTGACCGTCGAAGTGAGGTTCCCCTTGAATCTTGAATTGCTAGATGTCGATCAGTTGATCCAATTTAGCTTGGTTTTGTTGGTTAACGTCAATTCCTTGCTCTGCGCCAACTCCACCGCACGGTCTAGGGCCACCTTTTCATCTTCTTCGAACAGCCGCTCCTTTATCGCACCAGATTTCAAGCTACAAATAAACTGGTTTTTTTAAAGATTCTTCCAGATCCTTAAATTTGCAGTTCAGACTCAAATTCTTGACTCTGGCTAACCAGCAAACTACAATTTCTCCTTGATTCTGCTCACTAGCAAAGAACTACGACCGCTCCCGAAAAACACATGTTTTTGGAGTAAAATGTTGTTTTAAAAGTTCGGTCAGCACCTCGTAAGTCTTCTCTTTGGGTAACTTCGGTATACACAGATCTCGTAACATTTTATATGTATTTGTCCCAATGAGACTTAGTAAGGACGAAACTTTCCTTTTTTTTCCATCAACGTCTTCAATACCATTTGCTTCAAAATATTGTTCCAATTGCTCTTGGTACAGCGTCCAATCCCCATTGTCGAACGTAGCCATAACCCCAACGGAAGCCATCACGTGGTTGATTTGTAGGTAATTTAAACTTCTTGAGTTAAGTTAAAATACCTTTACTAGAATGATTTTTCGATTTTTACCTCGTCGCCAAATGTAATAACGCAGAAATGCTCGAGTGGTTTAACTCATTTATTGTAAAGTTAGCCCTAAGTTATACATACATTCATACAGTGGTATTGACAGTTTGCTAGCCGGATACAGAATGAATCGTCGTGGACGTACTTGCGCATTCGTATAACGCCTCGTATGGTTAGAACCCTGTACTATATACGCGCGGTAAATACAAATATTATCGCTACATAACAGTAAGGGCAAGGGGTGAGTGAAATGCAAACGAAATGCCACGAGCTTAAGCTTGGAAAAAAAAGAAAGATTAAGACATACTTAAGGCTGACAGTAAGAAGTTCAGAGTATACTTAAAAGTATAAGTAAAATGAAAAAGATATTCGAAAACAGCCTAGGTTCCTTGAAGAATTATTTAAAGAGGAATGGAAAATATAACGATAAAGAGACTGAGCCAAAAGTAGAGCCAGAAGTTTTTAAACGAAGTAACAAAACTCAAAGATCTCCTACAGTTAAAGTAAGTACAGTGAAATCCCCCTTACCGGACACCTCTAATAAGCGGACACCTCTCTTATACGGACATTTTGTTGGGAACCAACTTGCTTGCATTAACTTTACTAATAAAATTTTCTCTATTAAACGGACACTCTCTTAAACGGACACGGACACCATTTTTCGACAATTTTTAGACTGTGAATCTCTCTTGTACGGACACTTCAAAATGCAGGCCCAGCTAATGTCGCGAGGCGTCAAAACAATCCATGAATCCAACATTTAATGATCATGTTAAAATATAGAATTCTTTTGCAAATCGGGCGGTATTAAGTCAACTCAAATCAGCGTTACGACTGCAGGAAATTCGACACTTTCATTACCCTATGCGCGATATTATTACAAAACAATCCATGTCGCTTGATTTTAGAGGCCTGCAATTCAAAACTAATTTGCCTTTTGCATGGGCAGCCTATTATGATAAAAATAAAAATAGCAAGAATTTTTCCTGCTTGCTTTTATTGAATGAAAGAATAAGAAAACTAGGCTCAGGGCCCCCGCGACCGCGGAGTCTGCGGGTATCAGGTTACGCCAGTGTAATCAATTCAAACCAGAGGACGATTTACCCTTATTAGTAATGGCTGAACTGTATAGCAGTATCCCAGAAATCGAAGACGTCGTCCCTGACGAATTTATAAACATTGACAAGGAAATAAACGAGGAAGATGATGTAACCGAAATTTCAGGTGAGTCAGCTGCCGTTGATGTGCAGTTGGCGGAATTAAAAAACGATGGCGACTTAGAAATTTGTGAGAATGTAATCAAGACCCACACGGAAGCATTAACAGTGAAAATTTTTAAATGCTGTGCTAAAGAAAGTAATGACTTTAAAGTATTCAAACTGTCAAAATATTTAGAAATACATGCGGAAAGTATAATAAACAGTCACAAAAACCCTTATGTCAAATGAGTATTTTAGATTTTGTAACAACTATTACATAACTTTGTTTCAATTATGTTATATTCTTGTCTGTATTGTTAGCGCCTATACCTTTGCATAATACAACTTTTTTAAACGTTGGCACCGTGCGTGTCCGCTTATGGGAGATTTTACTGTATAAACACAACCACTTAGGGCAAAAAAGAAAATATGGAGAAGTTATATAAAGAGATGGAAGAAATGTGAAAGGAGGTGGAAAAAATAAAAACAGAATATCAAATGATGAGATAAAATAAGAACAAATAACAATACGATCAATAAATATGGAGAAATATGAGCACTTAAAGAAGCACTAATTAAGAAAAAACGAGTGAAAAAAGGAAAAAACGGAATTGTATAAAGAAGTGCAACATCTAAACCATGGTAGAAAAGCATGAGAAAGACAAGAAAAGAAACAATATTGTTATAAAAGGATAAGAATTAAAAAACACCAGCGTTGCCAAAACAGAAGTAGAAAACTGTACACAGGACAATTTACAAGTAGATTAGATTAGATTTAGGTTCCACGACTGCCTTTTGCTGGCATGCGCACGTCAGCCCTTTGGGCTTTTTATACTGTCGGGAGTTTTCAAGTTAGCAGGCCGACATCCATATCTTTTACTAGACTTGCAATGTCCCCTACTAGCTTGCGGTTGTCAATAGAGTTGAGGCTCCAATCGAGTTGGTGTCTTTTACGCACTAATGCTGGGCATTCAAAGAGGATGTGATAGGCTGTTTCATCATCCCCTTGGCATAGTCTGCAAACAGGTTCATCTCTATATATATTGATCCTGTGCATAAATACTCTGAAGTGCCTGTTAGTAGACTGACTACTTGTTTAATTCGGTTTCTGTTCAGTCTCAACAGGGTTTTGGTGGTTTGTGGATTCGGAGTTTTTAGCAATCTTTTGCAGTGTGTTGCTTGATTGCAGTTTCTCCACCTTAGTTGGTGTGCGGTATTGACCCATTCATTAATGGCTGAGCGGGCTTGGTTTTTCTGAATGCTTAGACCCGGTTCTGGACCGATTATTGCATTACGGGCTGTTTCTTTTGTGAGCTTGTCCGCCTTTTAATTTCCTTCAATACCTGGGTGACCTGGAATCCAGCATAATTTTACTGTATTTCCCTGGCTCAAGGTTTGAAGTTTGGATTTACATTCCTTGACCAGTCTTGATGAAGTACTGAAAGCATTTAACGCTTTCAGTGCTGCCTGACTGTCTGAGAGAATGTGTATGTCTCAATTGAGCAGCTTCTTTTCTATGCTGATGTTTGCGCATACGTTAATGGCTTGTACTTCAGCCTGAAAGATGTTACAAAACTTTCCTAGACTGACTTTTTCGTTGGTTTTAGGATTGGTACTGTACACACCGGAGCCTGTACCCTCTTCAAACTTAGATCCATCAGTGTAAAAAATGATGTTCTTATTTGTTGGAGTTGGTAGTTGGTCCGGATTCCAACTTGTGTGTACAGTAAAGTTCTTTTCAATGTCATAGGCTTTGGTTATAAGATCAGAACCCATTTTTAATATTGGGTTGTTGATATGTGACATGATCTTGCCATGTCCTAGATTATTAGCTGTGGTCATCCAGTGACCAGTACTAGCTTCACCTTCCAGGAAGATGTGCAGAGGTGGCACTGTAGCGACAAGCGCGCCGACTTACCTGCAACGCTTATAAATCGCTCACAGGCCTCACCTTTCATCAATCTTGGCACAGTGACTGAATCACCCTGTAGATAAGCATGCACAAGTACAAGGGAAAATCATAAGTCAAATACAGTAAACAGATCTATTGGACCAAGTTCATGGCCAAAAGGTACAACAATGCCGACGTGGTCAGCGTACACAATAAACTCACAATTTAAACAAGGGCTAAACCTAAAAAGAAAGCCCAGCTGGTGACGCCTCATCTAAAAATAGCATTTAAACACGTACGAGTAATTCAACAGATTCTGCGTCGCCGGCTGGAGGCAAACATGAACGATTGATTCAAATATATAGCCGGGCTTGTAACACAAAGGATTAAATCAGGAAATTAGCGCACAATGTCTTGATTAGGCGGCTGATAACAAGTATGCTTAATTTAACATATTCTGAGGTGCCGGCTGGTAGCAAACATGAACGAATAATTCAAAGATATAGAGCGCACAATACCTTACTTAGGCGGCTCGGCCTTGTTGCGCAGGCGTTAATTGCTATTAGCTGTCGGGCGTTAATCACTCGAGCTGTCAGACGCTACGTGTCGTGGGTGAGTACATACGATGTCTATTGGATCCCCAATTTATTCGGGAAGAAACTGCAAAACCCGCCTGGGCTACCACAAAAACCTGCGAGGCCGCTAGATAACTCGCTTGCAAGATCAGATCCCGACCAAGATGCCGGAAAAATTAGCCAAATGGGCCTTCGTAAAATTTCCGAGAGACATCGGCCGTCGATGACGACACCACAAAAGCACCCAAGAAGCACACCCTGTCACTCACACAGTCTGCCAAAAACTCTAAACAGAATACAAAGCCAAAATTTGCGGTAGCGGCAGGAAAACACCGGCCGCCTCCGTGCACGAGGCGCGTTGTCGGCAAAAATCACGCTGTAACAACTGGACTCAGTGGCGGCAGGAGACTGACTGACTCAACCAAACGCTGTCAAACGACCGAAAACTGGTGGGACAAACGAGAAATAGTGCGTTGGAGCGAAAACCTGTTTGTCGCTCTCGCAGGGCCTTGTTTTAAATTTACTGCAGAAAAGCACTCGCTCGCAACAGCTGCCGGGCGACATCCAAACGCAGGTGTTCAGCCATCGACCGAATCTTTGGGCCTTATCGTGAGGGAGAGCGACCTCTGCTTTGATAGGCTCCTGCTCTTGGTTGCCATTCCAATAGTCTTCCTATTATAGATTCTAGTTTTTTATTAGTTTTTTTTTGTTATTTATACTCGTTATCCTTGACTGTGCTTGTGTTGTTTTTATCCCTGCTTGTCTGATTGGTGCTGCTAGGTTTTTGTTATGTCAATCTTACCAGGCTTCCTCCTTCTTCCTGAAACTTCCAGCTTGTAGTATCCCAACCTCGTTTTCTTAATGTTACTCATCTCTTCACGAGCTGTTTTTCTTTTTGCGAATTGGACTGTTGTGTCCTCCATTGCAAGGTTGCTGTCTATGTAAATACTGTTTGGAAGCTTCCATTTTTGCTTTTGTAACTGTAAATTTCTGCACTTCAACACTGTAGCTTTTGCTTCAATTTTTCCCACTCTACTTCAATTTCCATCTCCATCTCTTTTAAACAGAAATTAATGACTTGTTTTAAACTTTGGTTGTCTGGCTGTTCCTTATCGAAATTTATACCTTTAACTGCTGTTATTTCTTGTTTTTCTCTCTCCTGTTTCTCTAGTTTGCTGTCCAAATTACTGATCCTCTTCTCTATCTCTCTATTTTCTTCTTCCCGGGCTTTAGCTTTCTCCTTCCACTCTGCTTTTACCTTCTTTAATTCCTCCTTTACTTCAGTAAAGGCTACCTTTATATCTGTTATTTTTTATTCAAATTTTTTTTTAACTCCTCCTTTACCTCATGTAGTTTTATCACTATTGCTTTCATCTCTACGTTTTTTTTACTGCCCATCTGCTCTTTCTTTTTTAGCTCTTGGTTAGCTTTGTTAGGGTTAATGATTAAAACACATTAAGGATGATGAAGGAAAGTTTTTTTTAACTTTCCTTTATTTTAATTTGTTATTATCCTTATCATCCCACTGTTCGGCAAAGGCCTCCCCAGTGTTTTTCTAGTGTTTTTGGTTTCGTGCAGCACTTCTCCAATTTCTTCCCACTAATGCTCTAAGCTCATCCTCCCATTCGTTACTCTACTTGCCCATCTGTTGTCATCGGATATAGCCAAGCGTTCCGCACAGTTACATTTTATTCAGCTGGAATTTTTAAAATAAACATTAAATACTTGCTCCATCCCACTTTATTTGTCTTTGAATTTCTTTCTCATATATTTTTTAAGGAAATTGTTAGGCCCAGGTATACTACTTCTATGTCTATGATGTCTTCTTCACCTGTGTTTGTTTTTGCCGTTTTACCATTTGCTACAGAGTTTATCTCTGCATAGTTTATTATGAGTACAACATTCTTGCTTTGATCACTGAGTTGTTCTATAGTTGTTTTTAATTCTTGAGGATTCTGCAAAGACGGTTACGTTGTCTGCAAATTTTAAATTCGTTAATTTTTTCTATCGATGTTTATTCCAACTCCATGATGATGCCAATCTAACTTATTAAATGTTTTAGGGGAAAGCAGATCACCCTGTCTCACCCTTCTTTCATTACTAAAAGAAGGTCTATTTCGATTCTGATCTTTGCTCCTTGTAGTAAACTCACGTAGAAGTAAAAGGTTAAAAATTTTATTGTTCATTGAAATGTTAAACAGTGTTGAACATGATCGCGTCCTTGAATGTGTATCTCAACATTCATGTTAAATGAGTGGATTCATGTTAAATGTATCTTAACACTCGAGGACACGATCATGTTAAACACTGATTTCGATTTAGCAGTTTTTAGTAATTATTATTGATTCAAAATTATTGCCTCAATGAATAAAAATCTGGTGTGATACACTCACACAACTTCCTTTTACAGTGATCTTATAATTAGTCAAAAATTTAATTTTTAATTTTTAAGTATTTGTCAAAAATTTTCAAAAATTACGAATTCTACAAAAACGGTACAAAATAGAGCGTTAGTTGAAGAGACAAATTTTCTCTAAAATTTTAAGCAGAATTCAAAAATGTAATAATATACCGGGTGTTCCCTTTAAAATAGGAGTTAATAAAAAAAATTTAAAAAAAAAACAAAAGAAACCCACTCTAGAAGTTTTCAACTGGAAAACCACCTATCTCACGTCAATGCACATTAAAAATGTAATAAAAATGTAAAGTTTGAAAAAAATCGTTAGAGCCGTTTTTGAAAAAATCGAAAAAAACTGAAAAATCACAAGAGTAAACACCTACTTCCGGTTATGCGATTTTCTTCAAAAGTTTGCTGTCTCATTATATATGAAGTTTCAACGCCATACCTCTTGTCGTTTTTGAGATATTCTGTTCACAGACAGACAGACAGACACACAGACAGACAGACACACAGACCAATGAAAAAAAATATGTTTTTTGGGATCAGGGGACCCTAAAACGTGAAGATCTGTTGAAAACTCAATTTCGAATTTTTGGGGTGAATCCAATACTTCCTTTATCGTAAAAGAAAGTAATAAACTAATGAACGCATTTCGGGAGTTAACCATCTTAACATTTCTCACATAAATTACAACTGTCGCTTCGCTGCGCTCGCTCGAGTGGTAAAAATATGCTCGAATGTTAAGACTGGGTTACTTCTCTAAATACATTAATTACTAAAAACTAACATACAAAAATTGAATAAAATAGGGTAGCAAGCAGAAAAATGTATCCACTAAAAGCCTCCTGTAAACTATATACGTTTATTCTAGATATTCGATTACCATATACATATAGTGTTATACCCTACACATTTAAAAAAATTTTTAACACCATTAGAAAGCTGAAAACTATTTTTTTTTATTAAAGCTAATGAACACTGTATAAAACTTGTTTTCATTGACATTTCAGCCAGAGACTGAAGCTGAAGCTGCAACCATACTGGACGAGCCTTTCTTCATTTGTTCCGATGATGAAGGAGTGTCGTTTCCTGTTGAAGATATGACAAAGAAGCAGGGCTTGGTGGGCCGGGATCTGTTCAGGTGTGGTTCCTGCGGAACAGGTTACAAAAGCGCCTTGCACTTCAAAGCACACGTCTCCAACTGTGTATCAGTCAACAAAATTGTGACACCAAGGCCTTTCAAGTGTTACCATTGCGTTGAAGCATTTAAGTCGTACAACAGCTTGATGGACCACATTCAGCTGCATGGCACCTTGAGATTCGCATGTTTCCATTGTGACTTCAAGCATCAACACCAGTTCTATGTTCAATCCCATATAAAGACTAAACATGGGGTCACACATGTACTAACCACAAAACCCGTTGATCGCAAGAAATGTAATTATTATGAAGATGAATTTGTTGTCGGTCCCAAACTACAAAGGCAGAAAAGTACAGACAGTGGCCATGGGATTAGTTCGAACTCAAGTAGTGCCAGTGATGAAGCAAATAAACAGGTGAGATTGTATTTTGGTCCTTGCCCCTTTGTCCGATTGTCACGCAAGAAATTAAGTGCTCTTGCACATATCAAACTAAGGGGTACTTTTGCACTTTAAGGGTTGAATTTAACATAAATGTAAATTATTTAAAAGTAGAACTTTTGAGAAACCTGGCAACAATTTATAGAAAACCTTGTTTGATTGAGACAGTTTTACGAGCGACCATAAAAACAAGGTGGCTTTTTAACAGAATTTTGTTTAGGATAAGGTAAATAAGCGATTGACGAGGCTCATTTTATACTTTATTAATAAAAACCGAAGTGAAAGGTTAGTAAACTTGATTATAAACCCACAGAGTGTATTTTCGCATAGCTTGTGTCATATATGGTGATTGTGTAATAACACTGCATTGTCTGTCTGTGTCTGTTCGTCTGTCTGTTTGTTGGAGGTATAACTCGAAAACCATTTGTCGGAGGAAGACAATAATTTCCATGCAGATTATATGTATAGCTGGCATATAGCCGAAAAATTTAGGAGAAATATATACAGGGTGAATACCTTAAAAAAATAAAATGTTTATTATTACTTTAACTGAGAAATAGATATAAATAATAATTTTTATATAATGTTTTAAGATACTTCTTTCCATTCCATTAATGATTTTGTAATTTTTTTGTTTAACACTAATGTTATTCCTCATTCATTACTCGCCGTCTCATTTGTGTGATCCGAATAAATAATGATGTTTCAATTTTTAGTTATATTTATTCATCTCCTTTCCATCTAATTTCACTTAGGCCGAATATACTAATTTGATATTTGTTTGTTTCCTCTGCTATCTGATATGTTTTGCTAATATTCCAACTCCGTAAGTACAATGTTGTCCAATTCTTCGTTCATTTTTGTTTATAATTTTTATTTTGTCTTCATATCGATTCTACATTTTCCTTTTACTGATACTATTCCATTGCAGTCATTTCCTTTGTTTCCATCCTGATTTTTTGTATGACTAGTTTTTTGCCCAATGCCTTGTATTTGTAATTTTACGTATTTGGTCCTTCAAATCCTCATTTTCCATTTTCGTGTGATCTTTTGCTTACTGTTCTGGTTTTTTGGTTTTTTTATAGTATCAACTGCATTTTTATACATCTTTTCTTCCCTTGTTTCTTTTTCTTTTGTTTTTCCATCACTACTGCCTATTTCCTCGTACATTTCGTGCTTCTTTATTTGTTCTAATGTATAAATCTCTCCATTTACCACAAGTTTATTATAAACTACATTTGCTCTCAGTCCATTTTTTCTCGAGTCTTTCATATGCTTGGCACAATTCGTTGAAAACCCCTAACCACACAAATATTTAAGTTAGTCGATGACATGCTCTTCACAAGAGTGTCTGATTCAAATCACAGGCTCCAGCAGTGTTTTGCTTCATTTGCTGGATCAATATTTTTTTCTACCCCTGGATTTACTTCGTCTAGTCCTCAGTAATCCAAATATTTTTTCCTTTAAGGTTTCTTGCCTCTTTCATAATTTCAACTTTCTTATTCCATGTTCCCATTTCCAACAGTAAGTTTGGCTGTAATTTTAAGTGTGGTTGATCCTGTTCTCCAATTCTTCTTGAGTTTCTCTTTTCACATCCATTTTAATCCCCACATCCCTAATAATATTCTAATCTTTTCTTTTAGTTCCAGATGGTTCTGTTTCTTCCAAATCCTGCACCGCTATTTTCCTCTTTCTTACTTCTTCCTCCAGAAATTTTATTCGTTCATTCTGTTTTTCGATCTCTTTCTTAAGTTTTTAATTTTCATTCTTAACACTTGCACTTTCTAGTTTCCTCGCATCTAATTCGAATATTATCAGAAGTAATACTATAAGTACTTGGATATTATCGGGTTATATGTCAATAACTTGTTGCACAATAATAAAAGAGTGTCAGTTTAACAGGTTAAATAGTCTGACCGCGTCAGCGGGAAGATTATTCTGTCAAACTGACACGATTTGTTATTGTGCAGGAAGTTTGAGACATATAATCTGTTCAGAGTACGCATTGTATTCGATTTGATTATTTTTTGAGTAAATTTTAATATTAGGAACAAATAAATATATTTTTGGCACCTTGATTTGTTTGTATTAACCTAGCTGAAAGTCATCTCCATGAAAACAACATCAAGTTGACAAAAGTTATGTATTGCGTTGCCTAGTGAAGTTCCTCTAGTATAATCGATTTTGTATAATCAGTTATAATATCACAAGAGCATCGAAAATAATCGATTATTTTTCGAGTAACGAGACGTAATCTGCGAAAAACCACGAGAGCGCAGCTCGAGTGGTATTTTAAGGATTACGTCGAGTTATGAGTGAAAAATAATCATTATTTTCGATTGCTCGAGTGGTATTCGTTACGATTATATAATGAATAGACCAATAATAATAAATTATTTTATTTCTTAGGTTGGCACTGTTTGAGTTAGTGGCACTGTTTATGTTGGTGGCACTGTAAGTCTATGTCAAATTCGACGTTATCAGGTTAGGTTTTGCGTTAGTTTGTGTCAAAACTGACGCAAAACCTAACCTGCTAACCTCGAATTTGCAATAGACAGTTATTACATCATGGCTCTAGATTATTATTATCCATTACTTTTGCTTTGTTGGACCCACCGAAACACCGAAGTGATTATACCACGTCGTCAAGGGTATATCCGTTTATCTATACCTTGTAACTAAGTAAAATTCTCAATTACTATTGGCCAAATTTATAATGAGTTGTATAATCGAAATTATACAAGATAACTTAACTAATTCCAGCCTTCTGATTGGTTGAGATCGCTACGAAAAAAATAATCGACTTTATGCTCCATTCTTTCGGCTCTTGAATCCACAGTACCTATTTAAGTTTTCTAATTTGTTATTCATATCCTCTAATATTTTTCCCATGATTAGAAAGTTCTTTTGTTAAATAATTTCGCCCCTGTTTAGTGTACCTAAGGTTTATCATCTCTGTTTTAACTTCAATATTCGAAATGTTGAGATAACGGATAACGCACTCGTACTGAGCACGTTAGGGACCCTTCCACGTTTAACCGTGCAACCTCTTATTTTGTCTTTATTACCAGAACACCTTCTTCTATCTAGTGCAGTATGCTACACTATTTTTCAACTTATTTTGAGACCGTATTCACACACTTTTTGTAACTTCCACTGCACGTTCACGGCACATCCGACGCTCGCGACCCGCAAAACTCAAAAGTCCAATTTACTTCATCATTATTGTACTAGTAAATTAAAGTGCCACATTATTGTACTAGTGCAATAAACAGTTTCATAAACAAGGCCTTTATGATGCAGTCGAACATAAACTCATATATTACTGTTATTAACAAGTAAAGGGTAATATTGTACTGTGTAGTTTTTTAATCAGTATGCATTATGCATTTTAATCGCACCATAGCCATTTAAATAAATAACCACAGAGTGGAAGTCCAAATTACATAGTTTTTTTAATATCAAGCCGTAATCTTTTTTTGTACAGCTGCGGAAATATAAAGCGGGACACTAAAATTTGCCTAAGTTAAATTGTCTGAATGAATTCATTGTTGGTGCTATCCCACGTTGCTTATATTGTATCAACAAGTTCTTTTTGGTTCACTGGTATGTGGTTGATAGGATTTCATGAACAATTAGGAAGGCAAAATTGCAATATTCAAATTGTGAAAAATTGTCTTACATGACTTGTCCCGGTTTATGTTTCCGCGACTGTACATTTAAAGATCATAATGTGATTTAAATATATAGGTAAATGAATAAACAGTCACCTTACACCATGTTTCAATTTTACTTGACTCGAACAGAAGTGCCTGTTCCAGCCATTGCTTTTCTTGTTAATCCTGTTTCTTGTTTGTAGAAAAACAAAAAGCTGTTGGACAAGATGACCAATTTAGCTCCAAGCTCCTATACCGAGACTCCCGTGGCTTCCAAGATTGAAAAGAAAGAGAAGGCTGGCTCGTCCGAGGAGGAAGAAGCCCAGCTGCCAGTGTTTGTGCCTGCTACAAAACGATATGCCTGTGGGGTTAGTTACTGCTACCAATCATGTCTCGAAGAATCTGTGTTAAGGTACGTATCGTTTCATTATTGTTGCAGTTTGAAAACATATTGATTAGCATTTTTGACAGTTAGGCAAGGGCGAGCGTCAGAGTTGCAGATATAGAATTTTTTGTCATTAAATTTGTCATTTCACATGTACAGTTGCGGCCAATAAAAAATGGGACAACTCTTACAACAGATTATTGTCTAATTCAAGCTGCTTGAATTGGTTTTATTAATATGTCATATTGCAACATTGAATATTTGACATCTGCCAAACAATTCCATATTAAAAATAATACGACAAAGTAATTTAACTGCTATAAATGCAGTGATGGAAGGTGGAATAATCGCGAAAATAGACGTAATTGTCCCATTTTTTTTTTGGCGGCAACTGTACCTATACAATGATAAAGAAAAATGGTTTTTAAACTTGAATTTTATTCAAACATGAGATTTACGTACAGCCATTCATGCTGTTTATTTACTATACTAATAAGTTTAGGAAATAATTGACAACTAATGTGTTTTTATTTATTCTATTTGTATTTTCATATTAGTCTTAAATTGCAGTTACGAATAACTTCCTTCTTAATAAAAATAATGTATATTCGCTACACATTATTGAAAACAGAAAAACATTTCTCCATACTAAAAATCAAACATGGGACTGATACGAAACAACAAAGTTGATACAGAAATAATGAAAAAAATTAAAATGTGCCATGAATTTTAGAAGTTAAAATCTGTTTTGGACTTGGGCTACATATTTAAAATATTTTAGAATTAAAATAAGATTCGATTTTCTAAAGTGGTTCGGCAATTTTAATTTGGAAATTTGCCCAAAACTGAAATTGCGTTCAGCTAAGAATATTAAATTCAAACTTTAAGTAGTGAAATCCTATTTAAATTAAAAGTTCAGGTTCATACATTTAGCGAATCACCAGCCACGGATTTGTCGTGCACTTTCTTTCAGTAAATACATTGAGCTATAATCCATTTAGGAAACTTCTATGACATTTACAGTGTTAAATGCAAAATTTTGAGTGTAAGCACTTCATAAGTACTATAAAATAAGTACCTATTTCAGCTGATTGTACTTAACGGTCAGTAGCGTCAAACTTGTAGTAAATAAGGTTATGACAAATTATTTGTTATTTTGCTAAACTTAAATATGAATCATAGTTTTAGTGAAACAAAGTAAAAACATAATTTATTAATAACTTTAGTAAGTAATCTTGTATTATATAGATATGCAACCAAATTAATCAAAATGTACTTCAATAGTTTAAATGTCAAAGTGTAAGTAAAAAACAAAAACTCGAAATTTAAATTGAAAATAGCGCCAACATAAAATGCAAAAATTACTAACATCCTACTAGTAACTTTTACGTCACAGGAGTTTTCTGAATGGATCTTACAATCGTTTTGAAACTGGGTCGGGACACTAGATTTATATTGGTAGCACTTATTTTTTGGCAGCACATTAGTCTGTAATGTTAAGTGTTCAAAGTGTTCATCTTGCATGAAGGGAAATTTAAAGTTTATCAATACAGATAATAAACATTCGTAATTTCTGATAGCGACTTATGTCAGTCAAAATATCGCTTAATTTAAGTCAAAGTGATTTAAGAGTAATATCATGAATGCTGATGAAGTAAAATCAACCACTAGAAGCTGCTTTGAAGAATTTAACCTTCCGTCGAGCGCATCTGATCGGACAGATTTCTGTCATACACCTTTTAAGATTTTATGCGTGTAAGTTGCGCTTTGCCAGTGGCTTTTCAGGTATCTTCCCCCTCTACCATGAGTCAGTCGTGTTTGCGTCTTTATAAAGTGTGAATGTGGTTAGCTGGGTCCTATACAGGGTCGTGCATTAGTGCGTCGGGCATCCATAGCGTCCTTATTTACAACAGTAGAAAAAAAAGTTTGATACAAAAGTTGTAGGATGTGGGTTGATGCATATTTTCAAAATGTTTTTAAATATACAGGGTGGTCCAAAAAAGTGTGACGTCATAAAATATATATATATGTTTAAATGACACACCCTGTATTTTTTGGCACATTTAGGTTTCTTTTGTTGTTCTCTCTTATGTGCCAAAATATTTTTTTATTTGCTTCGATATTTTAGGAGCAATAAATAAAAAAAGATGAAAAGATTGTTTTGCACGCTTGGAAAAATTAGAAAAAAAATCTTGTTAGATCTGTTTCGTTCCAGCTTAATAGTAGGGATGCACCGATACCGATACTCGGTATCGGCATATCGGCCATATCGGCCGAATTAGGGATATATCGGTATCGGTCATATCGGCCTTCCTTTTTGCCGATATATCGGCAAAAGTGAATTTCCTTTCAATATTTAATATTTTAATATTTATTATAAGAAATTAACAATAAAATGTAAATAATCATTGTGGAGTATAAAATATAACTACTATCTAATATTGAAAATTCATTTTTTGTAAATTATTATGTAAAAACATAAGGCTCTCCATTCAGTGTGTTGCACCATGCAGCGAAATATCTTCCAGCATCTGGAATGCACTGCATCAGCAAAAAAGAGAAGGGTAAAGGTTCAGGGTCATTTAAATTCCCCCAGCTGGGGGCCCCTTGCGTCCCTCTTCAGCCAATAACGGGAATATTTCAGAATGGGTGGAGAATGCAAGAGAGGCCAGGAAAGGTGGAGAAGTACTGCCCTGACATTCGCTTCAGAGAAGGTACTCTCTTGACTCAGGAAAACCACCTAAAAACCTGAATCAAAGAAGGCGGCCAAGGGAATCGAACCCACGACCCCTCGAATACTAAGCAGACGTGGTAACCACTAGTCCACAGAGCTCGGTCCATCAGCAAAAACATTCGATCAGGCGATGCCATTTCAAGGTCTTGCATCATCAGAAATTGTTAACAATACTAACTAATAGGTCAAGAAAAAAATGGTTGTGTTAAATTGCGTTATTAAAACGAAATGACAAGAAGTCACCTCCATAAGCAAACCTAAGCTAGAGTTCGTATTTAGGGGATTACTCCGCCCGAATCAAGCAAGCAGCGGCGCACACGTGCTTGCATATAGTCAAAAAGTAGTGGAGAAAGCAATGAGAATATATCGGCTGATATATATCGGCGTATCGGTCTCGATTATATCGGTATCGGCCGATATATCGGTATCGGCCAAAAAACCCGTATCGGTGCATCCCTACTTAATAGTGTGAACAGTAATGCTAGAGGTCTAATAATACTCTTGACAATAAACAGGTTTTTCTTATTTTATACATGGTGTTCAAAATTTGGTTACAAAAATGGCAACTTTCAAATCAGTTTTTCTTAGTATTTTTAAATGGCACACCCTGTATTTTATTTCATTATTTAATGCATAATTTAATTACAAGCATATTTTGTTATAACGAATGTATTAAAATTCTTAATGGTTTTAGAGGTATATACCAAAAACCATAAATATCCTCATTAAACTAAAAAAGTATTGGGAAAATATCATAGACAGCCGTGGAAAAACAATATGTAGGTGTTTATTTATCACTTTACAGACTTTAACAGGAACTATTGGCAATTCATTTTAACAAATGTTCAAAATGTCTTCCATTTTGCTGCAAACATTTGTTTATTCTTACTTGTAAGCTCCTATCCACAACGCCCAGCATCGCTGGTGTAATTGTCGCAAATGCGTTAATTATTCTCTGCCGCATGTTCTCCTCGGTAGTTGGCCGTTCCTTATAAACTAGATCTTTTACATACCCCCACAGAAAAAAATCTAATTTGGTTAAGTCGGGCGACCTCGGAGGGTGTGCCATTTAAAAATACTAAGAAAAAATAATTTGAAGCTGCCATTTTTGTAACCAAATTTTGAACACCCTGTATGAAATAAGAAAAATCTGGTGTGATACACTCACACAACTTCCTTTTACAGTGTTCTTATAATTAGTCAAAAATTTCATTTTTAATTTTTTACCATTTGTTAAAAATTTTCAAAAATTACAAATTCTACAAAAACGGTACAAAATCGAGTGTTAGTTGAAGAGACAAATTTTCTCTAGAATTTTAAGGTGAATTCAAAAATGTAATAATATACCGGGTGTTTTATTTAAAATGTATGTATGTATGTATGTATAAGGTTATACATTCTTTGCAGAATTGTAACCACTCACTAAATGAGTTCTACAGACTCAATTACTCATGGTGAGTCACTCCATTTAGCACTAATCACTTATCCCTTTCAAAGTTTATCATGTGTTTTGGCTGCTTTCACTATTTCCTTCCATTTTTTTCTGTCCTTTACTTGTTTCTCCCAGTCTTTTATTCCCATTCTTCTTATATCTTCCCTCACTTGGTCCTCCCATCTCACTCTGGGTCTTCCTCTTTTCCTATTCCCACGTGGGTTCCATTCTGTGATACGTTTAATTACTGTGTCGTCCTGTCTTCTTTTTATGTGTCCTATCCATCTTAACCTCATTGCTTTCATGACTTTTATTATTGTTTCTCCTTTTAAGAATTCCTCTATTTCTCTATTGTACAGTCTTCTATTTTCTTCATCATTTACTTTTACTAATCCATAAATTTTTCTTATTATTTTTCTTTCGAAGATCTTTAGTCTTTCCTCCTCTTTCTTTGTTATACATATGGTCTCCGCCGCGTATGCCACTACTGGTCTTATTGCTGTTTTATATATTTTAACTTTGAGCTTTCTACTAATTTTCCTATTATTCATAAACATTTTATATTTATGAAATGCTCTATATCCTGCTTGTATTCTCTGCTCTATCTCTATTCCTTTCCGGTTTTCCCCATTTATATTGCATCCCAGATATTTAAAGTTTTCTACTTCCTCAAACTTTAGGTTCCCTATTTGCACATTTGTGTTCTTCATCCTGTTGGTCACTCTACTAACTTTCATATATTTTGATTTTTCTTGGTTAATTTCTAGCCCCCTTTTCTTTGCTTCCATTTCCATCTTCTGTAACTTCTGTGTTAGTATTTTTTTGGATTTGGACACTAGTGCGACATCGTCTGCGTATGCGACTACTTGTATTGCTTTTTCTCTTAATGTTCCCTTTATCATACTTGCTCTAATCACCGCTTCCATTGTAATATTGAACATCGTCGCTGACAGTCCATCCCCTTGTCTTACGCCTTTGGTTATCTCAATTTCTTTTGTTGGTCCTGTCTGTGTCATCACTATAGCTTTTGAGTTTTCAAATGTCATTCTCATGAGTCTAACTAACTTTGCTGGTATTCCTATTTCTTCTGCATCCTTTAGTAGTGTCTGCCTATTTATTGAATCAAACGCTCGCTTAAAGTCAATAAATGCAATGTATATTTCTATACCATTCTCGTAGCATTTCTCCACTACTTGTTTCATCAGATGTATTGCATCTACCGTTGAATTCCCCTCCTTAAATCCGTGCTGGTATTCGCCAATTGTTCTTTGTGTATATACTTTCACTCTACGTAATATTACACTTGTCAGTACCTTGTAGGTAATGTTCAGTAGTGTGATTGCTCTATAGTTTTCGCACTCCCTCATATTCCCTTTCTTCCAAATCGGCACAATTATTCCTCTCTTCCATTCCTCTGGGATTTTTTCATTTTTCCATATCTTGTTTATTAGTTTGAATATCCTTTGTTTCAGTTCTTCACCTCCATTTTTTATTAGCTCGCTACATATTCTATCTGTTCCTGCAGCTTTCTTGTGTTTCAGTTTTTCTATTGCTTCGTAACATTCTTTTTCTGTAGGTATTTCATCATCATCTTCTCTATTTTCATTCTCCTCTGTCCACTTTTCTCCAATTTCTTCTATTGTTCCCATCGTTACATTCAGGTATCTCTCCCACTCACCTTGCTCAATATTTGCTGTTGTTCTTTTTCTATTCTGCTTTCTTATTATTTGGTATAATTTGGTGTTACTATTGTTGTCATTTTCAATATCTGTCATAATATTATTTACCCATTTCTCTCGTTTTTTCACTATTAACTTTGTACATTGTCTCCTTTTTTCTTTGTATATCTCACTATCTTGTTGTTGTCCCGTTCTTAACCATTTCAGTCTTGCTTTATTCTTTTCTCCTATCATCTCTATGCATTCCTCGTCTATCCATTCTTTCTTCTTTTCTGAACTCTTCCTTCCTATTATTTTTTCTGCCACTTCTATTATGCTTTCCTTTATATTTCTCCATTCTTTTTCAATATCTTCAGTCTCCTTTTTTCCTTTAAGTATCTGTTCAATTTGTCTTTCATACTTTTGCTTCGTTTCATATTTTTCTAGTTCATCTACTTTCCATTTTGTATTTCTTCTTTTTTCTATTTTCTTCTCTACTTTTCTCATCTGCATTTTAGCTATAACTAGTATATGATCAGTATCTACGTTCGCGCCTCTGAATGAACGCACGTCTTTAATAATTTCCATTCTATTCTTATTTATTAATACATGATCAATTTGGTTTCCTTTTGTTTGCCCTGGTATTAACCACGTTACTTTATGCTCTTCTTTATGTTGATATTTTGTACTCATTATATACATGTTCATTTCTGCTGCCAAATTACACAGTCTATGTCCGTTCTTACTAGTATTTTCATGTATTGTAAATTTTCCACTCACATTCCTTAAATATTTTTCTTTCCCTACTTTCCCATTAAAATCTCCCATTATTATAACTGTATCGTGTTTCTCTACTTCTTCACATGTTTTGCTTCTTCTTCTTGAGGGTGCCGTCTCCTTACTGGAGGTTGACAATCATCGCAGCTATTCGTACTTTATTCACGGCTGCTCTAAATAGTTCAATGGTGCTGCAGCCATACCATTCTCTGAGGTTGCGTAGCCAGGAGGTTCTTCTTTGTTGTTTTGCTTAGTTCCTCATAAAAGGTATCCTTATCCTCTTCTGCTGCATCTTCTGTTGGGGCGTACCCGTTTATTAATGTTATATTTGCTATCTTGTTTTTTATTCTTATCATTGAAATTCTGCCATTTATTCTCCTAAATTCTATTATTCTATCTCTAAACTTTTCATTAACCAAGAATCCTGTTCCGTTTTGTCCTTGTTTATTTTCTCCACCGTACAATAACGTATATTTTTCTTTATCTATTCTTCCTTCCCCTTTCCATCTTATTTCTTGTACTGCCATTATTCCTATTCTATATCTTTCCATTTCTCTTGCTATTTCTTCCATCTTTCCCGTTTTTAACATCGTTTTCACATTCCATGTCCCAATCCTTGTTTCATTTTTCCTTTTCTCTCTTTTCTTTTTACTAACTTTCATATTTATATTATTTGTCCATTGTTTTGTATCCTCATCTTTTTCAGTTTCATGTATTTGTTTGCTTCCTTTATTCCCTTTCCCATTGCATGTCGTTTTCATATTGTATCCGTCCTCTGCTTGGTTAACTTTTATATCGGTTTCTGCTCTTTTTGTCTGCTGCTTATCGGGTCTTGTTTGCTTTGCGGAAACCCCATCAACAAGCTCTGTGTCCATACTGTTCTTGGTGTCTGTTTTTTTTCATAATCTCTGTTCTGATATGGTTTCTTGCTCCAGATATTTGGCTCTTCATTTCGTGATTCTCTCTCATTTACCGATCTCTTCATTTTATTTTTGGCATTTACATTTTCATTGTCATAGGTCCCTATTTCTTCTACGATTAATTTATTTCCTCTCAATATAGCTTTATGTCCCTTCTGTCTTGCTTCGTTCATCTTTTTTATTAAATTTTTTCGTTCCTTCTGTTCATTTTCGGTTAAATCTCTGTTTAACCAGATCTTAGTTCCTCTTAGTTTATGGGCGTTTTTAAACAACTCTATCTTTTTATTTCTCCTATCAAGTGTCACTAAGACTGGCCTGTTTTTGTTAGCATCAAATTTTCCTATTCTTCTAATGTCTTCTATTTCGCCTAGGTTAACATTCACTTCAATTTTTTGGGCGATTTCTGTGAATTTCGCCTGCAGTTCTTCTCTATTTTCTTCCGGTGCGTCCTCAATTCCGTGACATATTAGATTCCTTTTTTTTATTTCCTTTTCCAGGCCTTCCAGTCTCTTATTTTGATCTGCTATTTGCTGACTCAGCTTTTCATTTTCTATTTTTAACGTTGTATTTTCACTTTTTAGGTTCATTAATTCTACTTGGAATGTGTCCAGTTTTTCTTCTATACGTTGGTTTCGTTCATCCATATTTTTTAGTTTTTCGTTGATTGCATTTAAAATTTGCTCCATTTTTTCTGTTTTAAATGTTTACTTTATAACACCGTCCACCCGCGATAAATTTGTTCCGTCTATTCGGCCGCGCGTAGATTCGTACTTATCGAATGTACCACTTGCGGGCGGCTCTTCTTATCGGCGCGGGCCGTCCTTGTTTTCGCCTTTATGTGCACTCTTTGTTTACTCAATTACTACGGTTTTTCAACTTAATTTAGTGCTCATTCGTTCTGTATTTTACTGTCTCTTAGTGAGTATCAATAGCTTTGTCCTTCTGTTCACTTTTCAACAATTTCAATCGCGTATTTCTCACTAATTTCACTGAAATTCACTTCACTGGTCACACAGCGAACTGTAACTCACAGCAGCAGCCAACACACCCATATAGGAGTTAATAAAAAAAATAGAAAAAAAACAAAAGAAACCCACTTTAGAAGTATTCAACTGGAAAATCACCTATGTCACATCAATACACATTAAAAATGTAAAAAAAGATGTAAAGTTTAAAAAAAATCGTTAGAGCCGTTTTTGAAAAAATCGAAAAAAACTGAAAAATCACAAGAGTAAACACCTACTTCCGGTTATGCGATTTTCTTCAAAAGCTTGCTGTCGGATCTACATAGTACACAAAACTTATATATGAAGTTTCAATGCCATACCTCTTTTCGTTTTTGAGATATTCTGTTCACAGACAGACACACAGACAGACCAATGAAAAAAAATATGTTTTTTGGGATCAGGGGACTCTAAAACGTGAAGATCCGTTGAAAACTCAATTTCGAATTTTTGGGGTGAATCCAATACTTCCTTTATAGTAAAAGGAAGTAAAAATCTGTTTATTGTCAGAGTATTATTAGACCTCTAGCATTACTGTTCACAAGATTTTTTTTCTAATTTTTCCAAGCGTACAAAACGATCTTTTCATCTTTTTTTATTTATTGCTCCTAAAATATCGAAGCAAATAAAAAATTATTTTGGCACATAAGAGAGAACACCAAAAGGAACCTTAATGTGCCAAAAAATACATGGTGTGTCATTTAAAAAATATATTTTTTATGAAGTCACACTTTTTTGGACCACCCTGTATATTTAAAAATATTTTTAAAATATGTATCAACCCACATCCTACAACTTTTGTATTAAACTTTTTTTTCTACTGTTGTAAGTAGGGACGCTAGGAATGCCCGAGGCACTAATGCAGGACCCTGTATAATCTCAGAGTCATTGTGTCCATCGCCAATATTTTTTGGATTTTTTTGTTTGACAGAATCGTACCTTACTAGGTATATTACCAGAAGTATTGGACACTAGTAATATTTTTTACAATATTAAAGAGAAGTGGCATAAATGCACAAGTCTTATACACTGGAAATGGAAATGAAGTCACGTGAAGACGAATAATTCTGAAACGGTAAGAAATTATTCGCCGAACACTATGAAATAACAAAAACAAATAAATGTGTGAAAATAAAATTTTTAATACCAGTTTAAAAAAATTAGCTAATAAGGTAAAAATTCAATTTTGCCAATATAAAATACTAGTATGTACTAAAAATAAATATAATGCCAATTAGAGTGTTATAAAAAGTAAGGGTTGTGTATAAACCGTTGAAGATTTCTAAATATGTGTGGGTAAAACCTATTCTAACGAAGTTACTGAAGACGGTAAAAGAGGAAGAAGGATATTGTTGGGGCAATGTCCATTTGCCAATTAGTAACAAATTATGAGCTCGAAGAAAGAAGATGTCACTATATAAGTGTACACAAATTTGATAAAAATAAAAACCAGATCTGAGTTTACAGGGTGTTGCAAAAATTCCGCATTAACTCCATGTTACGCTATTAAGGTACACTTTCTGAGTATGAAAAAAAATAATAACAACATTCTTTTTGTAATATTTTTTAAGATATAGGAGTTCAAAGTTTGATTTATTTCTTTAATATTCAGTTTTAGCCTTTCACTTAAAACTAATCATACAACAGTTCATCTAGTTTTTAGGTTAATAAAGCCTTGTTATGTCTTCAAAAATATGATAGAAAGATTATTTTAATTATTTTTTTTCTGCTAAGGAAATGCCTCTTTAATAGCGTAACATGGAGTTAATGCGCGATTTTTGCAACATCCTGTATAAAACAGTAATTAAATGAAATAAGCTGCTGTTTGTTAAGAAAAAGAATGGAATTGATTAACCAAGTATTAGAAAAATTAACGACAAAAAAACTTTTAAAAATAAAAGTGTTGAAGAAATGAAAGTTGTATGGGTTTTTATTTGTGTATGTTTTAATTAAAATTCTGCAGTAACCCAAAGAGAAATAAATTAATTTGTTACATTTTTATGCTCGACCTGTGAACAGTAAAAGGTAAGAAATACAATATCAAATGATAAACCCCTGAGAATAATAATTAAATAAAATAAAGTCATAAGGGACCATAGCAATATCTTTCTTTTTAAGTCACTTATACCATTTCCATTGCTGATTTGTCATAATGTCATCCGACCTAGTTCCGAGGCTACGCATGGTTCTATGAGCATAATTATGTTCCATCTACAAGCAGGTTGCTAGCCCAGTTTGTAGATGTCCCTCCTCTTTTCTCCGGGCTTGGAATCGGTAATAGCACCGCTACACTGCACAATCCACCCAGCGGTGCTGTAGGCGGAGTTAAACATCAATGTATTTTTATTAAATCTCTCTTAACTTTCACTACCTGTGAATAGGGCATATCTACAAATGCTTTGAACTCACAAAGTCTACACATAAATTTTTAGAACTTTTTTAGAAATTATTGTCGCTGAGGTAAAATATGCTCGGGTGTCTACATCTATTCCTACAGTAAATATAGGTATGATGGGCTCAGACTACGAATCCAAGAAGTCCAATTGCTATTATAGCGTAAATTATTCCAATTGAACCAAATGTTTCTTTTTTTCCTCTTTCTTGACTAACAATATGAGAGATTATTCCAAATCCAGGTAGAATTAGAATGTATACTTCTGGGTGTCCAAAGAATCAAAATAAGTGTTGATAAAGAATAGGGTCTCCTCCTCCTGCTGGATCAAAAAATGATATATTTAAGTTTCGGTTAGTTAGTAATATTGTAATTGCTCCAGCTAAAACAGGCAAGGATAAAAGAAGCAATAGTGCAGTAATTGCTACTGCTCAAACGAATAAAGGTATTTGATCAAATGTAATTCCTGTTGATCGTATATTGATTACTGTTGAAATAAAATTTACTGCTCCTAGAATTGATGAGATTCCCGCTAAGTGTAATCTGAAAATTGCTAGATCTACTGATGATCCTCTATGGGCAATATTTGATGAAAGTGGGGGGTACACAGTTCATCCTGTTCCTGCACCATTTTCAACAATTCTTCTTATTAACCTTTCAGTGGGCGCGTTAGAATGATAACACTAAGGGGCGCGCGCGGACTAGAAGTCCGCACTCGTTTCTAATTACAATTTAAGCGTTTGTTGAAAATATTCCTGGCCCTTATCGTAGGAACACATGCTCTAAAAGAAATTGAACATTTATAGTGTGTTGGCTAAGAAAATAGACATAGTAATAAATAGGAAATGTAGTATTCAGGCAGAATATCACACAATAGGGCGCATGCGGAGTGACGCTCGGCATTTAGTACTTTGTTCATTATTGCATTTATTTTGAGCATAATCTACATTTGTATGCCTACTAAATTATGATTCTATATGTATAAATATGTGTTTCTCAAATTTTAGCCGTATTTACCGTTGTATAAAAAAAAATCTGTCAACAATGTAAACAGTAACACACAAAGGCGCTTGAGGACTCCCACTCCGCAACGTCGTATAAACAAAACACGCTATCGTCTCAAGTTGTACTTTCGTACTGAAGTGCAGTAGGCCCATTTAAGAAGCTAGATAGCAGTACAAGCCAATAGGCGCAGGGTTAGGAAAAATTCACACAGAAGTTTATGCATGTGGACTGAGAGTTCGCACGCGCCCGCTGAAAGGTTAAAAGCATGGAGAGAGAAGGGGGTTGGTACTCACGCCACCTTACTAACGGGGGAAAATTCCGCGATGTCGGGCTGCGCTGTATCTGGTGAAATAAGAAAGGCAAAGAGTTGGTACTCATGCCACCTTACTAAGGGGGAAACCTCCCGCAATGTCGGGCTGCGCTGTACCTAGTGAAATAAGAAAGGCAAAGAGTTGGTACTCACGACACCTTACTAACGGGGAAAATCCCACGATATCGGGCTGCGCTGTATCTGGTGAAATAAGAAAGGCAAAGAGTTGGTACTCATGCCACCTTACTAACGGGGATACCTCCCGCAATGTCGGGCTGCGCTGTACCTAGTGAAATAAGAAAGGCAAAGAGTTGGTACTCATGCCACCTTACTAACGGGGATACCTCCCGCGATGTTGGGCTGCGCTGTATCTGGTGAAATAAGAAAGGCAAAGAGTTGGTACTCATGCCACCTTACTAAGGGGCAAACCTCCCGCAATGTCGGGCTGCACTGTACCTAGTGAAATAAGAAAGGCAAAGAGTTGGTACTCACGACACCTTACTAACGGGGAAAATCCCACGATATCGGGCTGCGCTGTATCTGGTGAAATAAGAAAGGCAAAGAGTTGGTACTCATGCCACCTTACTAAGGGGGAAACCTCCCGCAATGTCGGGCTGCGCTGTACCTAGTGAAATAAGAAAGGCAAAGAGTTGGTACTCATTCCACCTTACTAACGGGGATACCTCCCGCGATGTTGGGCTGCGCTGTATCTGGTGAAATAAGAAAGGCAAAGAGTTGGTACTCATGCCACCTTACTAAGGGGCAAACCTCCCGCAATGTCGGGCTGCACTGTACCTAGTGAAATAAGAAAGGCAAAGAGTTGGTACTCACGACACCTTACTAACGGGGAAAATCCCACGATATCGGGCTGCGCTGTATCTGGTGAAATAAGAAAGGCAAAGAGTTGGTACTCATGCCACCTTACTAACGGGGAAACCTCCCGCAATGTCGGGCTGCACTGTACCTAGTGAAATAAGAAAGGCAAAGAGTTGATACTCACGCCACCTTACTAACGGGGAAAACCCCACGATGTCGGGCTGCGCTGTATCTGGTGAAATAAGAAAGGCAAAAAGTTGGTACTCACGCCACCTTACTAACGGGGAAAACCTCATGATGTCGGGCTACGCGGTATCTGGTGAAATAAGAAAGGCAAAGAGTTGGTACTCACGCCATCTTACTAATGGGAAAACCTCCTGCCATGTCGGGCTGCGCTGTACCTAGTGAAATAAGAGTTAAATAAGTTATCAACTGTTGTAGTAATTCTCCGTACTACGAGTAGAACTGCCACATACACCAGACCTCGTTTTTCTTCTCTCTGCGATTCTATTCCGATCGTTTCATCCAAATTACAAAGGCCCCTCCATCCTGGGTCGAGGAGTGTCCAGCCAATGACAAGTTGCCATAGCGACGCGATGTTAATTGGTAGCTGCCCTTCCACAACCAGCAACGGTTTTAATCCTTTTCCATCAAGTTTTAAATTGCAGTTTTCCACGACCTAGTCGAACACGTGTTTCTTTGGCTGAAATCGTAACCTAATAAATCTCAAACTAAATTAGTTGCCGATTTGGGCTATTTGTTTCACAAATCCGCCTAAGCTCCTGGCTATAAATCTAATATAGTATTTTTCACCTATCGCGCCGGGTATTTATTACATCCCGCTGCACCCTTAACAGCTGCAAGAGGAGTTGTATTACAACCTATGTAAATCAAACGAAAGCTTTCGTTTACGAGATATAATTGTTTACTTTTACCATACATAAAAATACATCTACTTATAAAATACGAGTTATTATTGTTCTTCCTTGAAATAGAATAGCTACTATAAAATGTTTGTAACTACGCGTACGAGTTACTATTGTCCTTCCTAGAAATAAAATAGCTAAAATAAAAATGTTTGTAACTACGCGACCCGCACAGTAATATTCCAGGCTTTCCATATGGATTGGTTAGAAGAACCTATATCAGACGTAATACTGAGCATTTTCAGTCCGAATTTTTCTTTTTTATAACTATTTAAATAAAAATTACTTTTAACACTTAATTCCAGTGCCAGTAAAATAATAGGTACAGTTTGTTTAACATAATAGAGTCAAACATTCATATAATGCACCGCCATATGTATGATGGAGCAATAGGCATATCATCAAGTATACAGTCTGTTGCATGATCCCTTTCAAAATGGTCATTAGTCTTTAAAAACTCAACAATTTCAAGAATACCACTTATAAAAGAAATTGTTCCCAGTTACCATCTTAACATCTTCATAGATGGTAATGAAACTATTTTCTTTAATAATTCTTTATATTTAGCGGTACCACATGAAAATATTAGTAATAATGTTTTTATTACGGTCTCATGTGACTGTCATTCAAATTTCATTCATTTTCAATGCAATGCCTGTATTTCATAACAATTAAAAGCGTTGAGTAGGTATTCTATCATATTGATTTCGGAGGCTTTCATGGCCATTGTCATTAAGTAAAAAACGACTTCCGGGATTGGACCGTGTCATTATTGAGGTCTGATAAACTCGAGTTCTTCGGTCCAATCTAGAAATTTTTATTCCGCTCAATGTATTACTGCAAAGATAAGTTGTATCATTCAGAATTTTGATTTTACAACACCAAATGTTTATGCAATTTAAGTTAAACATTCTAGTTCCTGTATGTAAAAATCTCAGAGCTCTAGATCAAATAGTTGTTTTGTAAGGTGCACCTGAAGATATCTAAATTTAACGTCATTTGCAGAAGTCAACGCCTTGCCTAAAGCTGTCTCTTAATATTAAAATTAGCTCTTAGTATACTTACTTTCATCACGTATCCTTGCTCTGTAAATAATGTAGTTATTTTTACCTCAAATATATAAAAAATGTAGCATCAGCTGCAAAATTTGAAAGACAGCAACTTTATATTTGAACTGAAAATTTAAATTAATATTCAAATGCCTAAGTACACTTATTTTCATAAATTCTGAACTATTCTCAATGTTAGTACTATATATTACATGTTCACTCCTTCTTTAAAATTTTTTTTTGTAGGCATCACCTTCAAGCTGTCCATAGTGACGAATCTGAATACAGGTGCCAGCATTGTTCGAAAAGGCTCCCATCAGAAGAAAATGTAATCAGTGTGGACAATATTATTAAACATCTTCGACTCCATGATATAGAGCACGAGCCAGAAGAGCCACAACAGGCTCAGTACGAGGAGAAAGCTAGAGAAGTTACACCTTGGTTTTGCAGAATGTGTAAGTACTCGTGCAATGCCGAGCAGGAAATAATTACGCATGTACGTGATAAACACGACCTCAACACTCAAGAAAATACAGACGTTATGCATGCCTACTACCAACTGAACATCGATGAGTTAATAGCTGAAAAAGTAGAAGAACGAACAAAATCTCTGAGGCCAGAAGAGGAAAAAGCAGTTATGATGTCAGTGGAAATATTAAAAAAAATTGATGTATCAGTGCTGAGAAATACAGAGTTGTCTGGTACATATGGTCGGTATGGAAAGCCTTTCAAGAAGCAGTTTGTGTGTCCTTTCTGTGAAGTATTTAAAAATAACCAAACTGAAGCTTTTACTTACCATTTGTACCAGGAATTATACTATACCAGGTAATTGAACAAATCTATGTCTATTTTCTTTTCTGATAAATGATGTTCTAGTTATCAATTTTTTGGAAAACTTACTAAAAATGTATGATAATATAAGTATAAAATGTTTTTTTTCAGTTTCAAAATTATTTTAAAGCAGCAAAATCATATTTGAAATAATGTTAGTGTCATAAATTTCTGCAAATACAAAATATGTATTGCCATAAAAGTTTAAAGCTGCCGTGGCTTTGTTGAGATCTGATGAAACACAACATTTTGTATTAATTTTCATGCTGTGTGCCCTAAACACTAACGTTTTGCACTTGATACATTAATAATTATTATATTCTATCTAAAAAGAATAGTTATTAAGGTACCAAGGGGCTTTATGAGTAAAATAAGAGCCCAAGATTGTTAGTGTACTAACCGAGGGCCTTTGGCCCGAGGTGTGTACAACAATCGCGGGCTCTTAGCTCATAATGCCTGTGGTGCCTTCAAGGTTTTATGTCCTACCAATTTTCTTACCTAATTTATATTCATATTCAATTCATATAATTACTATGCTATGGTATTTAAGATTGATCTAGTTAGCTGATCTAAGTTAGATTTGTGACATTAGATGAGCTGTCATTAATTTTCATTGTGACAGTGGTGCATAATTTTTGAAATAAAGGTTGTATCCATGCAAACAAATACTGTTAATTTTTCATAATAACCCTAGTGTTCTTATGAAGAAAATAATTGCCCTGGAGCGTTATTTTGTATCTAAGATACCTTAAAATAGTCATTAATTTTAATTAATGTACTGGTAGAACATAATAGTATATTATACATCAAGGTAGCGAAGCGCAGTATTATAACCTGAGCGGATATTAGATACTGAGCGCGCAGCGCGAAGTATCTAAAGCGCGAAGGTTATAAGACGATTCGCTACCGTGGTGTATATACTATTTTTTGCACTACCAAACGGCTTAATATCTAAATTCCCAACAAATTTCGAAAATATTTTAACTGTCAACCTGACAATACAGCTCTTTAAAACGTCAAAACTAAAATATTCATATTTGGTAACTTAGCAATTTATTAGTTACCACGGTGAAAATTGTTTATTTTACTTTCTCTCCCTTGGTGGAGAAAATCAACTTCACGACCTAAAAATAGGCCAATAACGGTGCGTTCTGAGATTAGTAGTGCAAAAATACAATTAATGGCCTTTTCGGTCTTTGTCATTACTTAGTAAGTCTTGGAAAAAATATAAATTCTGACAGTAGCTCCAGGTAGAAACCGTAATATGGGAATTCTTTACCCATTTGACCAGTTTTAGTTTTCGAAGCATCATTTACGAATAACCAAATTTGCTTTACAAATGTTTTATTAATTTACCAGAATCTTTTCCATTACTATTTAATCAAAGAATCGCAGAGAATAATTGTTCTACAACTGAAATTTTTTTAGATATGTCTGCAGCAGCTGCGGGTTAACTGGCATAACATACGAGAGCCTTCAGAGACACTCAGCTAGAATGCACAATAATAAGCCAGAAACAATTCATCTACTACCTCCAGATAGCAAAATTGAAGATTGGGTGCAAAAGGTGCTGCTAGTGCAGTGCCGTTTGATATCCGATGATGAAAGCCTGTGTTCTGGTACTACCCCTAGAGAGCAAATTAAGATTGAAGATGTTGTCGATAATAACAGAAGTTGTCCCTTACAGAGTGCAGTAAAAGAACAACTAAAAGCGGCAAGCTTGAAGAGTTCAGGTTACAACACTGTTGAGGAAATCATCAGCACTCCAGATTTATCTAGTACCTTTGTTGCGGACAGTTCTATGAGAAAGGGAAAGCATCAGTGTCAGCATTGCAGTTACAACTGCAAGACTACCAGCGATATGAATGAACACGAAAAACACCATCGGGTCCAGAAAACATTGCAGTGTGTACGTTGTGATTGGAAAGGTAAGAAATAGCTCACAGTAGGTTAGGGTGCCACGGTACGGGGTTCAATCCCCACATCTGGCAACTGGAGGGCAACCCACCTAGTTGTTTTAAAAATTTGGTACCAAACCCACAGTTGTGGAAGTAGTTAAAGTAAGGCAGTCGTCGAAGGTGTGATGCTAACCACATCACCCAGTACATCGTTAACGGTGTGCCAGATTGACTGGGTTTTGGAAAGATATATTTTCGGCGACCCTGACTCGGCTTGTCTTAGGCCATGTTTCTACATGGAATCAAGTGCCCGAACTTTGCTTTACTATTTCTTATTGGATGGCTGCCCTAATGTAAATTAAATCTTTTTTTAGAGCAAATTATTTCCTGTATTGTATATTTTTATATTTTTTATTGCGTCCTAGTTTTTATTTGTTTTGCCTTCATATCATTGCTTCAGTTGTGGACCTCCATCAATCTTGTTTCCAAAGAATTCCAACCTATCTGCCGTTTTCTTATTCTTGTTCATTATATGCCCATACCGTCTCAATAACTGTGAGAGTGCCTTTACAATGTCTTGTTTTATATGGATTTCTATTATTTCACAATTTATCAGTCTTCTATGTTTATTTATATTTATCTTAAGACTAACTATTGATCACTTTATTCACAAGAAAACTGCATTGTTACTTACCCACTTCTATTTCTATACATCTCATATTATATTGTATTAAGCAGTATTATTATTATTATTATCAGTCATTCGGATTCCGGTGTCGGGCAATTCCTCCCCCTTCTGCCTCCATTTAATTTGGTTTCCTGTCTTTAGCAACCATAACTGTCCTGCTACTTCAGCTATTTCTGCTTCCCATTTCTGTATGGTCTACCTCTTTTTCTTCATCTATTTCTTGGCGTCCATTTGTCGTTCTCAGAGTCAATCGTGTTGTGGGCATCCAATCTACATGTCCAGCCCAATTTCATTTGAGTTGCTTACATACTGCCACAACATCTTTTCCCTTAGGTATCTCTGTAATTATCACTTTGCCACTTAGCATTAAGTTTAACATGGATCTCTCCATTTATAATTGGGTAACATTTAATTTCTGCATTATTAAGTCCATGTTTGAGCACCATAAGTTATAGTCGAGATTACGCACTTGTTAAATACTTTTTTTTTTGACTTATAGAAAGGTCACTATTTTTTAAAATATGTTTGAGAAACCAGAAGCACTTCCAACTGTCCTTAATTATTCAGTTCCCAGTAGTAAATCGTTTGATAATCTGTTTGACATTAAGTTAGTTTTTTCAAAATTTATTTTTAGGCCTGTCTTGCCGCTTTCCTCCTCTGATTCCATCAGCATTAGTTTTAGTGTTGCACTGCTTTCTCTTAGGAAGATCGTAATGCTGCCTGGTTATATTTATCTAATCTTAGCATTAATTAATTGTGCCCTTATGAATGGTAGCTTCTAACTGGGCCTAGGTTCGATTTATTTATACCTTGACTGATTTAAAAGGATACTAAATAACAGACATTAGATTTATACAACACTATGTACATTTGGAAAAATAACAAAATAAATCATATTTGTAACTATGTACAATGACAATTATATTTGATGCAAATCTTCAGGTTGGTGCTGGAAAGATATATATATATATATTCCTGGCGGAGGAATACGAGATCACTTTTATAACACACTTGCGGAATCCGAGATCATGAGATCCGATCCCCGGATCTCGAATCGCTCCGACGCGTTTTCTTGGTTAAATACAGTCTAATGAGGTCACAGGCAAAGTTTTAGACGGTACTCAAATTCCACACAAAAACATAATAATAAATACTATTAGTCTGTTGGTTCGGGTCGTAGGTGGCGCTGCAGTCAATTTTGTATATAAGTCTATGGATAATGCAGCTTAATACGAGCTCCATGTGGCAACTACGCATGGATCTTGCTTTGGTCAGTTGAACATTTTTTGTATATTGGAAATGATATAGTATAAAGTGCTTGCACAGCTCGCACCGAAAATTCTAGACATAACAAGTTGTTTCAAAACCAATTTAAGTTGTCGTTTATAGCATTAGTTTAGTGTCAGTTTAGCAGTTATAGTGGTTTAAAACATGTTGAACAGAACGGAAAAAATCTTGCAAATGGCAAAAATGAAAGCAAAACAAAAAGAATGTAAATGATTATTTTACTCTTATATTTAAGTTCGCGGCTTACCGATTCATGCTAAAATCGTCGTGTAAATTAACGTATCTACATGCCCCATTTTTTCTGTTGGTAGATTAATGCATTAACCCTAGTAGAACCAAGGGTAGACAAATAGTACCCACAGCTACATTTTCTTGTATGATTTTTTATTCGTTTTTAAAAATTCTGAAAAATTTAGTAATTTTTCACACATATGAGTTGAGTAAAGTAAAGTAAACTTCGGGAACTTCGTTCCACGTGGGAACAGAGCCCGAACTTGTAATTCACGCTTATATTATGAAAAAAATTACCCATCGTTTAGCTTTAACAAGAGATTACAAAACTGTGAAACAGGTATATTTCATTTAAAACAAGTTTTGAAGGAAATCCAATCGTTATTAAAATCATCTGTAAAAGAGAATGAACAAGCGCACGTAATTTTCCGAGAATGGTTCAAAATACATTCTTTTAAATATAAAAAAGGCAAATTTTAAAATGTGCATGTTTTACTTCAAAAATGCAAAGCACAGCTAATATTATATAAAATCTGCCAATTTAAATTAGCTTCAATCAATGTTAAATATCTCAATTCGTTCATATTCGAAAATTCAGTTGCAGAGATTAAAAACTAAACGATACCTATGCATTTTGTTTAGGTTCACAGCTTTAATAGGTGTTATTTTGAATGTATTACAGGATTAGGATTTATTTACGTTATTTTGTATTTCAAATCTATTCCTATTCGAATAAAGAATTCCAATTTATTCTAAAACTGCGTGGGCACGCTTGTACAACTTTTCATTAAAAAAAGCTTGGGTCTCCTAAGGTTAATAAGTCCATGCCGATAATGTCTACAAAAAAATTTAGTATATATATAGTTTTCGCATAGGACTGTGTTTGGGTTGATAGAAAACTAGTGCTGCAACCAAACAAAAAACCGTTCGTTTTTTAAAAAAAAACTTGTTTTTTTTGTAAAAAAAACAAGCGGTCTGGTTTTTTTTTAAATACGTTTTTTTTCAGAATTAAAGTGTAGTGAATAGCAACAAGTAATTTGTTTAGAAAAACAAAAAACAGATATTTTTAAATAAAAATAATACATTTCATAGGTAAAGTGAATTATAGAATTTATAATAACAAAAAAAGCAAATATTTCTAAAGAAAAATAGCCAAAGTGGATATACAGAGTGTTTGGGAAGTCGACGGAAAAATTTCTAGGGGAATCCTTGGCCCAACATATGATGATTTAACTCAACTTACCTATATACAAAGTTGCTTAGTTTAGCCGCTAGAGGGCTTTAAAGAAGATTAGCTTTTTTAATTTTTTCAAATAAGTGGAAAAATCTTTGATAGATTTTATTCATTTTTTAGCCATGGGATTTTACCAGTAAACTTAATTTCGAAAATTACAGGGTGTTTAAAAACTTTATCACAATTAATTATCCATCCATATTTCTTTAACCCCCTGTATAATCACTACCAATGTTTTTTGTGGATAGCTACTTTGATTTATAAGCTATTTCCTCTCTTAAAAAATTTTAGGTGGGTAAACGGTTTAGCCACAAAAAATATTTTCTAAATCCCTACAAGCCTGAATCAGTAATTGTAATATAACACTAGGCTTGTAGGGATTTAGAAAATATTTTTTGTGGCTAAACCGTTTACCCAACAAAAATTTTTTAAGAGAGTGAATAGCTTCTAAATTACAGTAACTATCCAGAAAAAAAAATGGTAGTGATTATACAGGGAGTTAAAACATTTAAAAAAGCTAGTCGCTTTAAATAATTGGAGACCTGAGTTCGAAGGAATAATGGGTAATAATGCGGTTGTCTAATGCGTGACGCTCACCACATCACCACGTGTCATGAATTTGACACGCGACAGCCAGGTGTGAGAGCGAGGATATGGAAGCTCTGACCTTCCGCCTTGCAGGCCAAGCTCCTTCATGGGGTGTTAGTGCACCATTATTATTATTATTAATAATCTTTAAAGCCCTCTAGCGGCTAAACTAAGCAACTTTGTATATAGGTAAGTTGAGTTAAATCATCATATCTTGGGCCAAGGATTCACCCCTAGAAATTTTTCCGTCGACTTCCCTAACACCCTGTAGAAATTATAATAATGCAGAAATTACTCGCTAACAGACATAGCTGACTTCTCAACTGACTCGGAGTCAGTATCCATGCAGTTTACGTCGCCCATGTCACTGTCTGATGACCCTGATGAATCGCTAACGTAACTTGATTCGTCGATTAGGTCGACAGTTTCAGAGCTGGGTTCAGCTTAAAGCAACTTCCAATAGTAGGGGTTGGGCGGGGGTGCTCTCATAGACGCATGCATACGCTTTGCTGTTCTGTGAGTAATACGAGTAGGCAGTAGGTATAAAATGTTACTGTTATTTATTAAACATTTGTCTAGTCTGTGCTGTAGCTTTCTTGAACTTTAAAGTGCAAGTAAAACCAAAATAAGTTTAAACTTTGTCGTTTGCTTACATGCCGCCAACCATACCTACCAAAACGTGCTGCCAATTACAAAAATGAATAAAATACAAAAAAAAAACAAAAAAAACCGTTTTTTATGGTTTTTTTTCTAGGTTTTTTATTCGATTTAAAAAAACGTGGTTTTACATCACTATAGAAAGCATTAATTAATATAACGAATAGCATGAGGGGGGCACAAGAAGTGGTGGGCCCACAAAAAAATTCTCGGCTCAAATGTGTTTGCCAGTCCGGCCCTGGTTATATTTTGCTGTATCCGCTACTGTAATTTATTATAAGTTTAAATTTATCCATACTAAATTTCAAATAAGAATGCAGTAGGTTGCACTATTAACTCAACCTCAGTTTGAAACTAGGAAAATTTAGGTTTGTTTGACTGCACGTAATTTACAATAATTTTTTCCTATATAATTCAAATAAAGGTAGGCCAGCCTTTTTTGTCTACTATTTATATGCCGCTGAAAAACCGAATATTAAACATCCCAAAATAAGGTGGACACCTAAAGCATTTCAAAGAAACTATTACAGCAAAGAAACCGCCCACCGAGGCAGAAATAGAAGCTTTTCGAAAAATAACACAGTTATGGAAAATAAAGACTGGAAAAAGATTAAAGCCTTTATTTTTAACGAATACAAGAAACTGTAATGATTGCATGTCAAATAATTTATGGCTCTATGTTTCTGTTTGCTTTTCATTTTCTTTAGAAATGTTTTTTTGTAAATAATGTCTTACTGGATATTTATTTATTAATATGTTACGAAACTTGTAAAAACATTTATTATTTTCAACAATAAATGGTTATGATTTTTAAATTGTCTTTAGAAAACTTATTTTCCATTCACGTCCTGTTGCTGAAAATATTTGGAACAAAACATTATCAATTTTCTCTTGTCAGCAATTACGTACCAACATTTAAAACAGAATAAAATTTAAGGAATCCGAATTAAGAAGGCTTGGATTAATAATAATAGCTAGCTACATTTCTAAAATTGGTAAACAAGTGCGCATCTACTCAATGAAAAGTGGGAGTCGCATCCGTGCAATAGAATGCTCCATATGATATACAGAATTTACTATGTCAATTAATACGAGATCCACATATCTGGCAACATTGGTGGTACTCGGAACACACAATATTATCTATATACTTCATATTGTATATAAAAGGATCTCGCAATGCCATATGTTGTTAGGATCTCAAAATACACAGTTCTGCATTATCGAATTTTTGTTTTATTATTTGCGTAAATTCGCATTTGAAAGCATTTTCGGAAGATTATTCTGTCCTAAATAAAATAACCATGACGAAATTGTTCTGTGTGGATTTTAAAACATGGATCTCAGATTGAACCAGAAACTGTGGATCTCATATTCCACATTTCTGAGTATATATATATATATATAAATGAGCACTGCAGGCCTATAGGCCTATGGCTTGTATCTTCTTTTTCCATAACTTTCTGTTCTTGGCCATTGCTTCCCATTCCATCGTTAGCTCGAGGTGTTGTAGGTCCTCTCTTACGCCCTCCCACCACGTTTTTCTTGGCCTTCCTCTCCTATTTCTTCCACTTATCTCCATTCTGTACATTTTCTTCGTTAGGTCTTCATCTTCTAGTCTTGTTACATGTCCCAGCCATTTTAACCTATTTTGCTGTACAACTGTTCTGATACTCTTCTCCTGGTATATGTCTGCTAGCTCCTTATTCGTTCTTCTTCTCCATTCTTCATTGTCTTTAATACCCCCAAACATTGTCCTTAGTACCTTCCTCTCCCATATTTCTAACATGCTCCCAATTTCTTCTGTTAACACCCACGTTTCACTCGCGAAGGTCACTATGGGTCTTATAACTGTTTTGTATATACGCACTTTTGTACGTCTTGATATGTTTTTATCACTTAGTATGTTCTTTAAGGCCCCCACACATCTCGATCCCGCTGTTATTCTTCTCTGTATGTCACTTTTGTAATTACCCTCACTTGTAATCTCCGCCCCCAAATACACCACCTGATTTGTTATGTTCAGAATGTACTGCTTGTTTGTATCTAGTGCTCTCACTGTGAGATTTTGTGTTTCCTTCTGCTTCCTATTCCCTAAAATCATATACTTTGATTTCTCTTCATTTATCTCCAATCCCACTTTTAACGCTTGTCGCTCTATCTTTTTGAACACCATTTTAAGCTCTTCTTTCGTTTTCGCAAATAACACTACATCATCTGCATATGCCAAACATTGTACTGAGTCCTTAAGTATATTTTTTTCTGTATTTAGCTCTCCTTTCCTAAGCACGTTTTCCAGCACTATGTTGAACAGCGTTGTAGATAAAGGGTCTCCTTGTTTTAAACCTAAATTGCTTTCCTCTGTTCTCGATTCCCATCCTTGAAATCGGATCTTAAACTTTGTATTTTGTAAAGTCATTCTTACCAGTGCTATTAGCTCTTTACTAAATCCTAATTCGTGCATAGCCTCGTAAATCCGTGGTCTTTTTATTTTGTCGAAAGCTTGTTTGAAATCTATAAATAATGTATGAAGTGGTTTATTCTTTCGCTCGCATTATAATAATAATAATAATAATATATATTTATTTCAAAATATTACAGAAGTAGGTAAAAAACAAAAGGCGTTGAAGCAGAAATAAATGAGTTAGCCCACAGAAGTTAAGAACTTGTGCGTGGGCGAATATGTCAACATGTAGCTTCCTTTTGTAAAATTTTATTATTTTATTAATGAAATAGCATAAAATAGAGTAAGCAAATAAATAGGATTCAATTTGTACCAATAAAGTTATCAGCAGTGAAGTAATTTACATATTCTTTTTATCTACTAGGTTGTGTATATCAACTATTGGAGTTTCCTTTAACCACTTTTTAATTTTATTTTTAAAAGTATTGATACTTGGGGAATTTTTAATTTCTTGTGAAAGGCAAGAGTACAGTCGAGGAGCTAAATAACTTTGGGAACGTTGTCCAAAAGTTTTTATAGCTTTTTCAAGCTGTATTTCTTTTTGCACTTTATAACGGGTAAGGTGCCCATGTTCAATATTTTTTAAATTACCTTTTGTTTTATACAGAAGACAGAGTATTCTGTAACAGAATAGTTGCCGCAAGTCGAACAGGCCACATTCTTTGAAAAGCAAATCACTGGGATACAGCGGTCCTTGCCAAGTATGATTTTTGATGAAATATTTTTGCAACACTGTCAAATTTGCAAGGTGTGTTTTCAAAATACCTCCCCATCCAACGATACCATATTGTAAATGAGACTCAACCATTTCTCATGGATTTGTCTCAGTATAAAAATGTGTTCGATTACTGACCCTTTCTTTTCTAAAGCCTGCTTGGTATTGCCCGATTTTAGTTCTAGCCTCTTCTTGGATTCTGTTGGTTTATTATTGATGCCATTATTTTGTACATAACATTTAGCAATGAAATAGGGCGATAGTTCTCTGGTTGTTGCTTACTTCCTTTTTTGTGTATTGGACATACTATAGCTGTGGACCATTCTTCCGGCATGTTCTTCTTTTTCCATATTTCCTTAATCATTTCATGTAGTCTTTTCCCTAGTTCCTTGTCTGCTAGCTTAATCAGTTCTACTGCTATTTTATCTGAACTCGGGCTTTTGTTATTCTTCATATTCTTTAACACTTCTGTAAACTCCTTCATGTGGGCTCAGCGGTAGTTTGTTCTTGTGTTTGATCTTGCTCATTTTGCTGTACACTCTGGTCGACAAATAATTTCTTGTAGTGATTTATCCACATTTCCAATATCATCGTTTCATCCATACATAATTCACCCTGTTCATTCCTCATTCCCACTGTTTGTGTTCTACAGCTTCCCCTTTCTTCCTTCAGGTTTCTATAAAAGGCTCTGGAATTTTTATTTCTGAATGTTTCTTCCAAGGATTCTATTTTCTTTTCCCTTTCTTCTCTTTTCTTTTTCCTGCATAGACTTTGTACCTTGTTTCTGGTCTGTTTGTAATTCTCATGGGATGCATTTGTTGGATCTTGTAACACTCTTTGCCAGGCCTTTCTCCTTTCTTTCACAGCTTCTTCACATTCTGCATCAAACCAGTCTTTCTTTTTCTCTTCTTCGAATCTTTGTATGCTCTTTTCTAGTGTTCTTTTGAGGAAGTTCCATTCCTCCTCCACACTTTTGTACTGTCCCTCTTTTTCTACAAGTTCTCTGGTTTCTCTAGCATATTCTTTTTGTATTTGTTCGTTTCTTAGGCAGTCTATGTTCCATCTCTGCTTATTTTTTCTATGATTGTTTGTAATTTTAGGTACGGTTTGTTTTAGTTTGACTTTTATTAAGAGATGGTCCGAGCCTATCACTGCACCTCTGTAAGACCTAACATTATTTATATTTTTACTGTGAATTGTTTCTATAACGACGTGGTCTATTTGATTTTGTGTCTTCTTATCCGGGCTTATCCATGTCACTTTATGAATATTTTTATGTTTCATCATTGTACTTTTTATCACCATTTTGTTTCTACCTGCAAAATCGATGAGTTTTTGTCCATTGTCGTTTGTTTCTTCATGCAGGCTTTCTTTTCCTATGATCGAACTATATCTGTCTTCCTTTCCAATTTTTGCGTTCCAATCCCCTAATATAATGTACATATCAAACTTGGTAATTTCTCCACTATCTCTTCCAACTTCTCATAAAACTGCAATTTTTTCTCATCTTCTGTATCTTCTGTCGGTGCATGTACGTTTATTATGCTCAACTTTCTATACCTTCCTTTTATTCTTAGGAAAGATAGGCAACCTCAATTGTCTGGATGTTCGGCTGAGTTCCTCGCTATGGGCGGTCGTTGGAACCAACAGGGAATTTGGGCGAGCGTTGGTAGAACTGTAACACGATAATCAAATTATTGACAACTTGAACTATTGTAAACAAGCAGAATAATTATGGTTCGTTTTAGTTACAAAGAATTGATTGAGGCTATGATCTCATTACCATATGTAGGTATACCATCCGTGCACGTGGGCGTCTGGGTTACGTTGTGATAAGCTCTGGTGATAGCTCCGACATTGTGTGGGAGGTCAAATTCTTGTGCACTCTTATCTGGTTCGGAGCACATGTCGAGGTGAACCTCCAAGATGAGCAAATTGATATACACAGTGTAAATACGTAGTTTTTGTACTCCTGAGGGAATCGCCTATTTTGCTGTGAAATTCTGGTCGAGTTTTGGGGCCAAAGACCCCGGCTCGGAAAGATTTGAAAATAGCGCACGAAGATGTTAGATGAGCTTTAGCTCTTTGAATGAGTCCAAAATATCGCACTTTGATATTCAGGTATGCGGGATTTTTAAGCCATGCAGATACAGGACGTTTTGAGAACATTAAGTTATTCAAACCAATGAACTCCGTTCCTCAGTCGTTTGGTAATTGAATTTAAACGGTCATTGGAGACCTTGGGAATGGTAAATTATTCAGTCAGTTTACTTTGTTGCTCAATCGTAAACTAGCGGACCTGGGTATCTCAGGGAACTGGTTCAAGATTTACTTCAATATTTCTGGTGTGCTGAGGCGGGAGCAGAGCTCTCTGCAGCGGAAATCGGTTGGAGGCCTGGGATGATTTCTCGGAATAATTCTGGTCTATTTCTGGTGGCCCAGCTGGGGTAGGAACGAAGGCTTTCTCAGCTGGAGCCGCGGGATCGGCCTAGAGGAGCAAAGTTTGCTTTACCGGAATAATTCTCGGAGATTCTCCTCAAGTTTACGGAACAATTGCATTCTATACGTTGTCGTAGCTTCCGCGGGCATTACAGCACACGGCGGTAGTGATGCACGGTGAACACTTCTTCATTCCGCTGGCGCATAACGGCGATCCTGCCTTCTCGAGCGTACTGGATATTTTCTATTGTTGCAAAATGCGAACTTTTAAATGCCATAATATCAGATTATAATTCATTTTAATTTAAAATCGGAGCGAAACGTTACAGGATCACATCGTTGGCATATCTCAAATTTGATAACCTTTACTAATTATATAGATGCTGTATTTCTCAAAGTTTAAGTTGTGGAAAATTTCTTCTAAAGTGGCTATAAATTAGTTCGGAGACAGAGGGTCTCTTTGCTTTACTCCCCTTTCAATACTGAAATCTCTCCATTTCATTCTAATCTTATTTTTGCTTTCCCGTATTTGTATAGTTCTTCAATGATTATAACATACTTGGCCGGTACGCCCTGATTGATTAGGGCCTGGATCATAGAACCATGTTCTAAGCTGTCAAAGGTTTTGAAATAGTCCACAAATGCTAGATGGATAGGTGTGTTGAATTCTTGGTATTTTTTAATTATTTGAGTAATTGCGTGTAGATTGTCCATTGTTGAATATTCACTTCTGAATTTTGCCTGTTCAGGTGGTTGGTTTTCATTCAAACTGTTGATTATTCTTTCTTTAGTAATGGTTGTAAATAAGTACTTTATATAAGGTTGATATAAGACTAATAAATCTGTAAATCGTTATCTTTTCTTTATTTCCTTTCTTATGCAATAATATTATGGTGACAGTTTTCCATTGCTTTGGTACTTCCATATTTTGTATTATTCAGTTGGAAAGGCCTTTTAATACTTCTATAGCTTTCTTGGGTAGCCATTTTAGTTGCTCGTTTGTTATCTGGTTGTTCGTTGGAGCTTTATCTTTCTTTAGTGTATTTATGATTGTCTTTATTTCTTCTGTTTCTATTGCATGCCAGATTTCCATTTCACCTTGTTCATTTGTTTCACCATTTCTGAGTAGCTCTGCGTTTCTTCTGCTTCTGAATATTTTTTTGTAGTGCTCGATTGCAACTCAGATTATCCCTTTTCTTGTTCTTTCTTCATTGCCTTTCTTGTTTATTAACTTGTTCATTCATTGTTTCCCTTTACTAAGTTACTTCCTCAATTTCCTGGTTGAACCCGTTTCTTCCATTATCTATTCTATTTTTTCTTTCTCATAACGTCTTTTATCTTTGAGTAGTTCTCTCTTAGTAAGTATATCAAGTTCCACGTATTCTACCCTGGATCTGAGATTTTTTCTTTTTTTCATGTCTTCTCTTTGTTTTATTAATTGTTCGTTTTTTCTGTCAGTTTGACAGCTTTTGAGGTTGCTTTTTCTTCTGCCTCTGTTTGTGTATTTCTTATTATTTTTTTGAAGTCATAGTATAAAGCTTGCACTCTGTGTTCTGTTGTTACTGTTACTGAATTTTTTATTTCTTTTAACTTTTTCTGAAATTCTTTCCTGAAATTAACCACTATTAAAAACTGCAGTCTATTTGTGTTTTTCTTTGTTGTTTTGGTTGTTCTCTCCATCCTGTGATCTGTGTTTAATTGATTTATGACTTCTGTTTTAGTCACAAGATTGTCTGTTGTAAAAATTAAATCGATTTCATTGTGTTACTCTCCGTTCGGTGTTTTCCATGTCCATTTTCTTCCACTTCTTTTCTTAAAGAAAGGTTAGCTAGCAATAATATGTTCCTTATTGCAAAGCTTATTAATTCTCTTTCTCTATTGTAATCTTCTTCCTTATGCTGCCCTATTTTGCTGTTAAAATCACACATCACTACGATTTTTTGTTTGACTTCTCGCTCTCTCTATCACTACTTCTACTGCATCATAAAAATTTTGTAAGTCTTCTGCGGATCCAGCCTTGGTAAGGGCATAGACTTGTATTATTACTAGCTTCTCTTTTGCATTTAGTTTTAATATTAAAGTGGCTACCTTGTTTGAATATCCTTTTACCTCTTTTACTGATTTTGTAATATTTTTATTTATATAGAAACTCCATTTCGCCCTTTTATTTCTCCCTTGGAAAATAGTATGTTTCCGTTTCTTCTTTGTAGTATGTTGTCTCCTACTCTTATTTCTGAAATCCCTATGATATCCCAGGAGATGTTTTGAGTTGCTTGTTCGAATTCTATTAATCTGTCCTCGATTCTTAATGATCTTATGTTAGTGGTGCATGTTTTTAACTTTTGTGTTTGTGTTTGTTTCTTTATGTGTTTGTCTTCAATTGTGGTTGTGGGGGTGTGTCGGTCTTGCGCTTTCCTGGTGATCAACCTGCTGGGAAATGCATAATCCTTAAGCATCACTTGTGTCGTTTTCTTTATTTTTTCAAGTTTTGTGTTTGCTTAGGGTTACAATTCTTTAGTTGGAGTTTCCCTTTTTCTACATTCCATTAATACCACTTATCACTGATTTGTAATTTTTGATAATCAATTTTTGTTTGTTCTCCGTTTTCCTTTTACTCTCTGGATATTATTCTTATCTCTTCTTGTATTCTTAACTCTGTTTTAGCCATATAGTTTTTTAGATATACTTTTTTCTCTTAGTTTATTTTTGTTTTTCATCACCTGTCTGTTTTGTCTTCACAGTCCTTGATTTCTACTACCGGGTGACCATAAATGGTTGTGATTTTTTTTCTAAGGTTTAAGTTAGGTTTTCCGTCAGTTTTGACACAGACTGACGCAAATCCTAACCTGCTAACCTCGAATTTGACATAGACTTACAGTGTCACCAACATAAACAGTGCCAACCTAAGAAATAAAATCACAACCATTTATGGTCACCCGGTACTATTTTTTGACGTTGTTCTTTTTCCATTTTGAATGCTGTCTAATATTCATGGTTACACAGGTTCCTCCACTCCTTCCTCTTTATCTTCTGTTGTTATATCTATCAATTTATTATTTCCTTGTTCTTCTTCTTTCTTCTCTCTTCTTTTCCAGCTTTTTTCTAGATCAGATATACCTACTTTTGTTCATATTTAGTTTCTCTTTTTTTTACTTTTCTTCTTCTATTTTCTTCTCCTCTCTTGTGTTTTTGATTTTGAAATTAGTTTTAGACAGCTCTGATTCAATCCTTCCCATCATTTCCAGCATTGTTTTCTGAAATTTGCAGTATTACTTCTCTATAATTGCACGGCATTTTTTAATTGTTTTTTTAGTGTTGGCCTTATTTCTCCATATCTCCATTCATTTGGTATTTGATAATTACTCACCTCGTTGTTTACCATTTTCCCATAAAATTATCCCATCCGCATTTATTTGCCTTTTTACCTGTATCCAATAGGTACACTTCTTGATCTGTATACGAAAGCTTTGAAAAGTGCTTTGTCCATATTTTTCTCAGCTAAGCAGTTCTGTTTCTTTTCTATTATTTTTGTTTTCAAATATTGATGTGGTTGTGTTAATAGTAGTGTGTTGCTATGTGACCATAATATTGATAAGTTTTTGCTGTCGGTGGATTATTGCTTTGGTATTAGAGAAACTGTATAAGTCAAGAAGGAGTGACAGTATTGCCCTTGCAGCATCATGTTGACGACTGCAGTGAAGACTGTAGTAACTCGTTTTTAACAGATGTGAGAAAAACGCAGTTAAGTGTATCAACATAATTTTGTGATTTATACAACATTTACATATTAATTTCTATAGACACCAAAATGTTTATCTTTATTAAGTATCACAATATTTAGCAGAATACACCAAGTATAATTTTTTTCTTCTAATTTTTCACTTTTTTTTAAAGAGTTACTACAATCTTCGTCGTAATACATTATGCAAAAATAAAAGATACTGTTATTTCGTGTATTTTTATATTTAAAAAACTGTAAAATTCGACAATTTAATATAAAAATACTACAAAATTCTTATATTCTAAATCAAAAACATAAAAAAATATTATATTCTATTTCAAAAAACTTAAAAAAATACTGTAACTAAACTCTTTTTCCAATCTGTATACTGTTCTTCATATTCACTGCTATTCTCTGCCTCAGATACTCCTTTTTCTACTGATTTTCCATATTTCTTTGTAACTGTGGCTTCTTTCGGTTTAAATGAAAAAAGGAAATTGTGGTATATTGGAGGTATATCTGGCTCATCACCTTTGCATAACTCTAATAATCCTTTTTTTTTTTTTGCATCGATTGACAGGAGATTGTTATAAAGTCTCGGCAATAGATCACCATGTTCCTGAAGTCGGCTTTGCTGAGTTTTCTTCAAAATTAGTGTTGTCGCTATCTCCTCAAAGTTATATTTGAACAAGACAATATTTGGACTATTCGGTGACCACGTTAACTCTCTAATTTTGTTTATTTTTACCTGTTTATGATGTTCATCAGTTTTCCAATTTTTATTTTTGACCAAATCAGAAAAGCTAACAAAATCGGTTTGAGTCATTTCTTTCACAATATAGGCTTTACCAGTTACTTGAGCCATTCTTATCAGGGTAATCCATTGGCTAGGTGTATAGATAGTACCTTGCCGTTTCTTGGAATTCTCAATCACAGCATTCATGCTGTCTCCTTCGTTCTGGGTATGTCCTTTTTCTAAGAAACGGTGAGTTATCTCGATTTGAAATAGGTTAGCAGCATAAGTAAACATAGAGAAAACATAACGATTTCTGTTTTGTCCTCCACAGTTATCAGAGTAGATAAACACTTTTTTTACTCTATTTTCTTTTTGTTTTCTCCAGAAGTGTAACAAACAGCTACTTATTTCATTTGGGCTTCGTTTTGCTATTTCTTCATACCAAACGTAGCAGTGCCCTTCATTATTACCTGTAAAATTATATATAGCAATTTTACTTTTGTAATAAAATGTACTAACTTTTGACTGAGGAGTAACCAATACCTTCTGAAGATCAAAGCAAGCCGTTTTATCATTAACTGCCAATTCTATGTCTTTATCTTTCAAAGACCTAGCTACAATTTTATTCGCTATGTGCGCATCGTATATTTTTTGGATTTTGGATTTTGTGTGTGTATCTGCATTGTTGTAAGCTGTGCAAAGTTGACGCTGGTCTTTCTTCGGTTTAAAAAAGCCTATATTAAATTCTGAATTTAAAATTTCACGATACTGCCTTTCAGTTGCAATGCTTTTGTTTCTGGTATTGAACTATTTTTAGCTTGAACATAGTCGGTGTATATCTGATACATTTTTGAAATATTGAGTTCCTCTTCCAAATACATCTTACTTGAATCTTTTCTAATGTAATGAGAAGGGACTAAGGGGAAAAGGCTAAAATGCCTTCTCACACTTTCTTTAACGAGATCATTAAGTTTATGAGGTCTTACAGTATGACGTCCTCGCTGATCTTTCTCTAAGCTTCCACTTTCTTCAATTTTCTTCAAAGCAGTTGACACCCATGTTTCCGAAATTCCCAGTTCCGCCTTGAATAATTTTTATTTATTACTGATTTTTTATGTACTTGTTGCACACACTTTGTGACGAAATCCCATTGTCTTGTGTGATCCCCCAACTTCCAAAAACCCTGAAATATTATTTCCCTCTGCTCTTCAACAAGTTTTTCTCGACACTTATATCTGCAATTATCTTTGCATGCAACTCCCATTTTTCTAGAATGGATAAGTTTGCCTTTTTTATTTTCATGTTCTTTTCCCAAATTAAGTTCTTTTTTGCTTTATTATCTTTCCATTTGCTTTGGTTTCGTACGCGCTTTCTACCTTGTTTTATTTTAACTGACATTTTTCGCTTTCTTTTATTTAAAAAGACATGATTTGTTTCTTCCTCTACATTCTCAATTTCACTATTTTTCTACATCATTTTCGGAAAGCACATAGTCCGGATCGTTATCAGAAAAATCAGTTTTCTATTTCGTAATTAAAAGCTTAGTTGACCTTAGAACTGACCAAGGAACCTGCTGCAAAGATGTGAGGAATTAAGAAATAGTATTTACCTAAATTGTATTTTAAAATACTTACAATAAGAATCAATGTATTGATTTTCATACAAATTTGGAATTACGTAGATCTTTACTACTACAGCTAGCCTGTAATGGGCTTGGTTGAGTTGTCTTGAGTTTTGGTTGCAAGGAACTGTCCTCGAAACCTGCTGCAAAGATATGACATGTTAAGACACAAATATTTACAAGTGTATTTAAAAATACTTACAACGAATTTCATAAAACTGCGGTGCTGCGTCTTTGCTACTACACCTAGCATGTGATACATTTGTCTGTAAACCTATTGGATAAACATAATCTATATACATGGTGTTTCAGAATAACTGTTCCTAATTCTCAGAATTGAGAGAGGGCATGTTATTCAACACTTTTTAATAATAAACTAGTGTTCGGAAATACTTCCGTTTCGAGATAATACGACATAACGAATTGAGTACTTGAAATAATCTCAATGCGAAAAGTAACGATTTTATTGATTTCCAGCGGTTGCAATTTTTATTAATATTTAAAAAATGGTATTACACAAAAGTTATAAGAATTGTTCAAAATTATGGCCGCCATTGTCGACACACAAGGTATAACGATGTGTGATTGACCGACGAATTCTTCGAAATATCTGCAGACGATCACGAATGTCATCAAAAGCAAGAATAATTCGAGCCACTAACTCCTCTGCTGTGTCCACAGGTGTTGCATAGACGAGTGATTTAATATGACCCCAAACACAAAAATCAATTGGAGTCATATCTGGCGAACGTGCAGGCCAAAGAATAGGACCGTGTCTCCCAATCCATCGGTTTCGAAATTGTGCATAATAATCTCGAACATTTAAACCGAAATGGGCTGGTGCACCATCATGTTGAAAGACTCAATTCCTTAATGTCGTATTATTTCGAAACGGAAGTATTTCCGAACACTAGTTTATCATTAAAAAGTGTTGAATAACATGCCCTCTCTCAATTCTGAGAATTAGGAACAGTTATTCTGAAACACCCTGTATATAATAGACTTATCCGGGACGATGTTTCAGCAGCCAAACCGTAAGAGATAGAGAAAAAAGTTATGAAAGTTATATGTTTGGAATGGTCATGTCAGGTCAGGAACCGAATTTCAGTCTCTAACACTAATTATTATCTTAATTATCCTAATCCTAACTTTTTAGGTTAGATTCTAGGCAAATTTTATCAAGGCGAATGCGACTGGTAGTTTGCTACCAACAATGACGTCATATACGTACGTGTGGTGAATACGCGTTCTATTTGCAAAACGGTCTTTTTTGTTTTTTTAAATGAGAGATTTGTCTCACTGGTTGCTAGTTATAAAATAATACTAAAAGTACAGCTTATTGTACTTACCAGAATATGTGCCCCGTTCCACAACTTCTTTTGATAATTCCAAAATTAATTTTGTTCTTTTATTCATATTTTACACTTGTAATTCACACACTAACACAAATCGTAACTGGTAATCAAACATAACCTCAGAAAGTGGCATATGGTGGAGCCAAGAAAACAGTAGTAACTCACGATTCTTTCGATGCTTCCTAGAGATTGAGCAACGAAGACTGTAGTAATTCACTTACGATCATTGTTGCTGAAAATTTTTATTCAGTTTGACTTACGATAAATACAATTTTTTATTTATGGTTGCCTATGAGGTCTCTGGAGGTACGACAGTTTTTCATGCAAATATACGTGTGAAAACGGCCGTAATTCAAATTTGTCAAATTTTGAGTTACGACAGTCTTCGTTGTAAGAGTCCATGTGAAGCTGGCTGTTTCTAAAATAGCTAATTCAGTTATTTCCTTTTCAGGCATTACAAATCGTGAAGTTCTGGAGCATTCGAAGCGAGCTCATCCATGGATGAAGGCTTCGGCTTCAACCCAAGCAACACACAATACTTGAATAAACGATTAATTTTTGTTTATACGAGGAGTATAATTATGGTTGAATGTCACCCTCATATATTTGATAAAATGTCCGCGAGATAAACGATTAAATTTAGTATATAATATACAATTAAATAACGATGATGAAGCACGTTGAATCCTTTTTGATGTTATTCGATCATATTTAGTGTTAATATACAATTAAGTAAAGGTGATAACACACGTTGAATTTTTTTGGATGTTATTCAAATATATTTAGTGTATAATATACAATTAAATAACGATGATGGCACACGTTGAAAGCTTTTCGATGTTATTCGATTATGTTTACTGCATAATATACAATTAAATAACGGTGATGACACACGTTAAATCGTTTTCGATGTTATTCGATTATGTTTAGTGCATAATAAACGTATTATTAAACAAATAGGTGGGAGAAACATAACAGTTTATTAAATATACCATATATTTAAAACACACCATTACAAAGAAAAAAATTATATACATTAAGCGGTATTGGCGATAATGGGTACAAAAAAATGGACATTAACTTAAATTTTTTATAAACAATTGTCAATAATGTCAAATGAAGTGCAAAACTCCGTTATACCCATATATATAATACACATATATTGCTAGTAGGGTCTGGAAACGTCAGAAAACATTACGGCGCCGACATAGTCTCACTTAGAGTATAACGCGTCTCGTGCGCATGCGTGAGAATTCGAACTCCGCCTTTAGCAGCGAATTTTAAACTTGACCACTTCCCCATTGGCCGGACGACGCCGCTGCGCTTGCACACAGCTCACCATTATACATTGAAGAGTTGGTTGTCTGTCTCACTTCCTTGGCAAGTTTCCCACTCATAGCCGCTAGCAATATAGTAAGTATTAGATATAGTTTAGTTTAGTTTATTTATTAGTATCAGTACACAAAATAAGTGTTTATACAGGTCAGCAACCATATAAATAATGTAAAATATATAAGAAAATACAATTAACACTTTAAAACAAAATATTTAAACATACATCTATATAAAACTCTAACATAATCATTTAAAATAGAAGTATCACAAACAAACAATAATTTACAATTAAAATTTTACATTGATGACAATTATGGAAAAGAATTACTAATAAATTCAATCTCAAATACTCAGAGGTCTTCAAAGTCACTGGTGAGGTATTCTTCAAGGGAATAAAATGATTTCAAAATTAAGTAAGTTCTTATTTTTGACAAAAATAATTTCTCATTAAGTTTTTTTATATTATCTGGAAGGACATTGTAGAATTTTATGCAGTGGTAGTCAGTACCCCTGCGGGTCCTCCCAAGTCTGCGAAAGCCAGGAATGATGTTTTGATTGTGGCGAGTTGGGTAGTCATGGACATCCCCATGAGTTTGAAACAGAGTGATATATCTCCTTAAGTGGATCAAGCAACGCAGAATATAGACACACGGGATAGTCATTATCCGGAGCTCCCCAAAACAATGTCGACAACAGTCCCTGTAGCCCAGTCCTGTGATAATACGAATACATTTTCTTTGTAGGGCAAATATTTTGGGCATATGAGCTGAATGACCCCAATTTAAGATTGCATATGACATGTTAGATGCAAAATACCCATGGTACGCTGTTAGAAGTATATTCCTGGAAGCATTTTTTGACAAGCTTCTGATTAGAAAAATTATTTTCGATAGTTTAGAGCAGGGGTCGGCAACTTTTTCGGACGGCGGGCCATTTTCAAAATAAAATTTTTTATGCGGGCCGCACATTCAAATGTAACTTAAATAGTGCTTTTATATCATATACGAGTATAAATATTATTAAAAATAAATATAGAAAAAATTTATTTTTTATTGACATGCTATAATAACAATAATGTTAGAGAACAAAAATTTTACAATTCTTAAAAGGGAAAAAAAGAAAATGCAATTCCAATTAAATATGTATAAATATGTAAAAAATATAAAATATATAAATATAAAAAATATAAAATATTGTAGTGAAACGTCATACGGCTGTCAACATGACATATGAACATACAGTAGCAAACTGGCGAAATGAAAGAATTAGTGATGGGCCTATCCGGAATGAATAATCGGAAAATTTCCGATTGTTCAAAAAATGGGAAGGTTCCTATTATTTCGGAACTTTTCGGAATTCGATTATTTTACTGTTCGGTACACAAAATGAGAAAACGAAATGCCAATTTGAACTGAACGGAATACGGAATGTTGTATTGACTCACTTGACTGCTATATACTGGTTGGCGAATGTCGACGGGTCGCGCCGCGTGCGCACGTGTATGATACGTGAATGGCACTAATGGCAGTGGTATTTCGTAGATTAATTATTAGATAGTACACCTACAGACTTCAAATTCAAGTATTGTTTTATACTTTGTATTATGTACTTTATGTGCTATTAAACTTTAAAATATCACTACCATTTTCCGAAAGTCTATTAACGTAACTACTGTAATAATTTGAAAAAATATTTTATTTCCTCATATCCCACTGTGCGACTCAAACTCATAAATTGTTTTTTATGATACTGCATTGCTAACTAGCGTCTACATAGTTACAAACGAGTCCGGTAGATAAAATTTACCGGTCTAGACCAGTATTAATAGAACTACTACTGGTCTAGGCCGGTAAATTTTATCCACCGGACTCGTTTGTAACAATGTAAACGCTAGTTACCAATGCAGTATCCTAAAAAATCTTATACGATACACGACCGGTAGAATTCTTATGGCCTTGCCAAACATACAGGTCTCGCCCTACGGTTCGACCTGTAAAGTATTGGCGCGGCCATAAAAATGTTGCTACCGGTCTAATAACGTAAATAGCTATTACTGACCGTCCTACAAACCCAAACAATAGATGCCAACGCAGATAAGGGCTTACGGCGCGACGGCGAGTGCTCTCATCGTAAATTTGCACGCACTTTATCTTCCTTCCGCTTGTTGTTATTTCGCTCGTTTTCCCTTGCTTGCATTTACGGAATGTAAAATAATCGGATGATATTCCGATTTTATAAACATTCCGAAATGGAACATTCCGATTATTGAAATGATCCGATTATGCCCATCACTAGAAAGAATGCTACACTTGCTAAGCGAGACGTCGTATTCGCTGAGGAGTGGGGATTAAACTTGCGCAGTAAAATAGGTTTCCCACTATGCTTCTGTTTGTCGCGCATTTTTGTCACCGGCCACATTTCGGCACGCTTATGCTCTAAGTTTGTTGATTTTTCCTAAAGTTATATTGGTGCTTTGAAGGCCGCGCAAAAAGTTGCAAAGGGCCGCATGCGGCCCGCGGGCCGCAGGTTGCCGACCCCTGGTTTAGAGGACAGTTGGGAAACATGTTCTTCCCAAGTAAGCCGAGAGTCCAGGTATACCCCCAAGAATTTAACTGATCGGCTGCACGGGAGGTCAGGTTGAGCATGACGAAGTGAAAAGTTTATGTGTTGGGTCTTGGTGTAATTCAGACTAAGCTTATTAGCCTGGAACCACTTTTGAATATCTAGCTCTCTTTCAGATATAATTTCATTAATAGGTTCAGAGGGATGATACTGCTGCAAGTTGGTGGTGTCATCTGCGAAGAGAATTAAGTCTGAATTTGGGACAGAGATATATGGTTATACCAGCCAAAATCACTCCCATATGGACCAGTGCTATAAGAGTTTCAGTTATCATATTACTATCATTTGATTAGAAATGTATCGACATTTTTTCTAAGCCGAATTTTGGTTTTGAAACCGATGCTTCGACTGTTTCAGCCAATCTTGACATGCTTGCCCAATTGCCTTGTCAGTCAGTTCGCCGACAATGGATTTTGCTTGTCCTTCTTGAAAGCATATCTTGGTGGCTACTGCAAGTGATCACAAATTAATATTATTGTTAAAACGTAATATACATAAATGTGGCATAAATTTAATTTGATTTATATTCTAAATTTTGGATATTTAATTTATCTGTTAACAATGATTATACGTTTTCGAATAAATTAATAAAATTTCAAATAGAACTACCGCTTTGATTAGGAAATAGAAAGTTATAGTAAATAAAAATAAAAAACGCAGGGTAATAATAGTAAGCCCATAGTAAAGACCTTTGGTAAAAATTATAAGGGCTGCTATAGTTCATAAGGAAACATTCCTAATAAGTCTGGAAAACTATCTAAATATAGAATACAACAATTTCACAAGTGATTTCTATTTTATCATCATTTGTACAACAATAATAACAATAGCGACAAATTCTGAATATAATATTTGATTTTTTAAAATATTGAAAATTTTCATTTGATTTACCGTTAATTTCTTTACATGCTATGCTCAATCGATTGGACATTATGATTTTCATTATTCTACGTTTGCCAATGTAAGATTTTAAAAATAGGTAGGTACATTGTCTTGTGCGCCATTTTTTAGTTCACGCGGATTGTGGACGTACAGGTACACGTACAGAATACAACATACATATAATATTTAAATAATAAATAGTATAGCAGCAAACAAACCTTTAGGTGCACGTACAAAAACAAAGCTTTTACCTTGCATGCAAAATGACTCAGTTAAATAGTATATTATAGTTTAGGTACTGACCTCTTATCAGTTATGTAGCCAAAGTGAACATGACAATCGCAAAGCAGAAGTGGTAGCTAGCAAGAAGTGGTAGACTGGGCTGGAAGCAGTGTTGTCAACTATTGACGGCCGTTTTGTGCTTTAAGACAAATATCCCCTTTTTTCCTCTCAACTTACAATTTTAAGCATAAACTTTCTCCAGTAAAGCATAAGTTTGTCGATATTTACTTTAGAATTAAAGACATTTTGACTTCAAAAGTTACATTTTTCTGAAAAAACTCCTTGTGGCAATTTTGTAGGCTTAAAATTCCCTCAAAAATGAAAAATTTCTCAACACTGGACGGAAGCAGAGCGAGACGCTGCAGCTGCAGCCAGCCTCTAAATGCCAATGAACTCATCACTGCTTAATGCAGCGCGAGACAATCACGTGGTTTTAGAACAGTGAAGTTTATTGGTTGGAAAAGGCGCGAAAGCGCGAAACATACCGAAAGATCAAATGGTTTTTAGATTAAAGTAGGCGTTTAAAATATTTTTCTTATCTTGATTGAATCGGCAAATGCCATGTTTGACAAATACAATACAATAAGCAAAAGAAAAGAAATATTACCTACCTTTGTTCCAATTGAACGGGATAAAGGACACAAATACAGAAACACTGCACTAAAAATCATAAAATGTACATTATGCTCGTAACAAAATTGTAATCCATACACGTATATTAGACCGACATAACATATACGCTTATCGTACACGTTTATCCAGAGTAGATGGCTTTAGTTTAAATTATGTTTAGAGTATACCCAAGATATAGTATGTCCAAAGTATACCATATCCTGGTCAATTGGTGATTATTGGTGGTCGAATAATACAACATAATGCAAAAAACATAAATATCGAACCACTGCACTAAAAATCATCAAATTTACATCATCTTCATAACAAAATTGTAATCCATACACGTATATTAGACCGACAACACATGCCTTTATCGTACACTTTATTCAGGGTAGATGGCTTTAGTGTAAATTATGTATAGCCTATACCCAAGGTATAATATAAGTATATAGACGTATATTAGACCGACATAACATATACAAATTCTCGACGTTCACCATGGTTAACAACCGAGACTGAAGAAATAATAAAGGTCAAGAACACAGCCTATACTAACTGGCTTAGCCATAATACACAAGAAAACTGGAATCAGTACAAATCACTTCAAAGAAGAGTAAGAGAAAGGGTGAGAAGAGAGAAAACTGAAATGTGGGAAAGAAAATGCAGCGAAATAGAAAGTAAAATAGGAGGATCTCAGTCGACCGAGGTATGGAGATGTTTAAAAACAATGAAAAATAACCGAAACGAAAGACACCATGGAAATATCACAATGCAAAAATGGAAAGAACACTACGAATGTCTATTAATGGAGAAAAGGGAACCATTCCAAAAGGAAGTCAAAGATCAAGCAGAGCCGGATGAATATATAACAGTTACAACAGAAGAAGTCAAGAAAAATGTTGCTTCAATGAAAAACGGGAGATCTCCAGGCCCCGGGGGGATAGTGGCTGAAATGATAAAATATGGAGGAGATAATTTAATTAAACAACTAACACATCTTATCAATATGTGCCTCAGAGAAAATACACTACCCAAAGAATGGAAGACGTCATATATTATCTCGTTGTATAAAAAAGGGAAACGAAATGACCCGAACAACTATAGAGGCCTAAGTATAAATTGCACAATGAGCAGATTATTTGGTAAGATTATTAAAAATAGGTTGCAAGAAGATACCATTGGTAAAATCAGTGAAGATCAAAGTGGATTTATGTCGGATAGATCTTGTGTAGATAATCTCTTTATAATACAACAGCTGACTGAAAAACGAAATGAAATAAATGAAGAAACACACTTAGCATTCATAGATTTAGAGAAGGCCTATGACTCGATTCCGAGAATAAAACTTTGGGAAGCTCTTAGGGATTTAGAAGTTGAACCAGCATTGGTAAAAATAATAAAAGAATTATATGATAACAACAAGGCACATATAAGGATTGGAAATAATCTCTCAGACGCTTTTTATCCATCAAAAGGTCTTCGGCAAGGCTGTAGTGTCTCACCAATTTTATTTAATCTATATTTAGAAGTTACATTAAAAGAATGGAAAAAGAAATGTAACCGAATGGGTGTACCGATTGGAGATAACCACATATGCAGTATCAACTTTGCCGACGATCAAGTCATTATTGCCCAAGATTCCTTCGATTTAGAATTTATGCTCAAACGACTCCACACCGCATATAACGAATGGGGTCTTAACATAAATATTAATAAAACTGAATATTTAGTAGTTAACTCCGATGCCAATTACCTGGTTTTGATTAATGATGTAACGTTACGCCCAGCGCGAACGCGATTCTGTAAATTAAAAATTAATTAGCGCGTTCCCCCTTGTCGTGCACCACGTTACAGACCGAAGCTCCGCGCCGAGAGGACGACGTAACGTCACCGCAAGCGATCGTCCTAACACCACTGCGCACGAATCCCCTCTTCAACGACCTCCGATTACGCTCGCACCAGGTATAAAAGCAGAATTCGGAGCGCAGACAAGACAGAATTTCCTAGTATTTTTCCCGAACCTCTTCCAGTCCTGATTCCGCTCAGGAGAGCCTCCGGGCTCTTCGAGCATCTTCGAGAATTTCCTAGTATTTTTCCCGAACCTCTTCCAGACCTGATTCCGCTCAGGAGAGCCTCCGGGTTCTTCGAGCATCTTCGAAAATTTCCTAGATCTTCCCACTCCTCTAGTCTCACCTGTACTCTCAGGAGTGTCCCCCAGGACTTTTCGAGGGTATCCCGACCAGCTACCTGAACCCCTGAACGTTTGGGTTGTTACGTTACTTCCCAACGTTACTTCCTCGAATTCCTGCACGTTTGGATTGTTATTTACTTTCCGACGTTATTCTTTTAATCTCCTGAACGTTTGGGTTGTTACGTTACTTCCCAACGTTACTTCCTCGAATTCCTGCACGTCTGGATTGTTATTTACTTTCCGACATTATTTCCCGAGCACCTAGCGACCTAGAGGACTGCCCCAGGTCCAACGGCGACGGTGTCAGACACCTGGACGTAAGCAGAGTATTTCCGAACTCGCTGACGACGCCCTCCAAAGTTTAGGCACACGGGAGGCCAAGTCGTGCTCGCCGGTGACGACGCCGTCCGCGAAGCAAATTTCCCGGCACCAGGATGGCGACGCAGACGTAATTAGCCCCGATAATCGCGTCTGGGGCGACTTTCGTATCCCCGAAGCCGAGGCGCGTGCACCAGGGGTCCCGGTCGAACGAGCCCGAGGCCACCGTCCATAGGCACGCACTCGCGGAGCTAGGGTAACCCAGCGGCCGCCTTCGTCAGCAAGAAACGGTACACAGTTAAGCAAAATTCACTCACCTGGGGGAAACAAAACAGTTGGCAAGTAAAGCGAATCAAACGCATCGTCCGCCACTTGAACGATGGGAGTTTCACCACCAGACGCACTAGGTATGCACACAACTTAGTTTGATTTCGACTGCAGTTTTGTTTATTGAACGATTTTAAGATCAAATGTGTTGTTGTCGTCCGCCATTATTGGCGGCCTACTAATCTGTCATAATACTTGTTCAGGGCCGGCGTGTTGCCAACGTGACGAGAGGACTGATGTACAGGCTGTCCCGCAATAGTGTGCCACCGCTCGACTACAGATGAACGAACCCCCGTTAGAAGAGTTATTTTATTTTTATTACATTCTATTGTTTCGCGTTGTTTTAATACAGTTTAATTTAATGTATCCAGTTAAACGTTATTATATAATAATAAGAAATTATCCTGTGTTTCTTTCCACGTTACTACCTGAGCTTATGATTTGGATCTTGGCTTTTTGAGCTAACTTTGGGCAACCAGTTTTCAGGCTGGTGATTGTAGTATTTAAATTAAATTAAACTAGCCCGTCAGGCTACAATGAAGACTCATATATCAATCAAGTGAATGAATTTAAGTATCTCGGTGCGAATATAACTAAAGAGGGCTTGGGTCAGGCTGAAGTAAAAAAGAGAATAGAAAAAGCCCGAAACGTCTTAGGAAGCCTCAACTCTGTATGGTGGGATAAGAACATCGCACGGAAAACAAAGCAAAGAATTGGGAAAACAATGGTAGAGTCTGTTTTAACATATGGCTGTGAGGTTTGGACTCTGAATGCTGACACTAAAAGAAAGCTCCTAGCGGTAGAGATGGATTATCTGAGGAGAAGTGCAAGAATATCTAGACTACAGAGAGTGCGGAATGAAGACGTGAGAGTACTAATGAGTTCACAGGAAACGGTTCTCCAGCGAATAGAAAAAAGAGGTCTCAAATGGTTTGGGCATCTTCTACGTATGAATGACCAAAGATGGCCTAAACAGATACACCAATGGAGGCCGCCAGGAAAAAGGAAAAGGGGCCGGCCAAGGAGATCTTGGAACGAAGGAATGAGGAAATGTATGGAAGATCGAGATTTACAAGAGGAAGATGCTCAGGATAGAAATAGATGGCGTTTAGGTGTGGGAACGCAGCTACAAGCTGTTTAACCCCATATATATATATATAACATATACGCTTATCGTACACGTTTATCCAGGGTAGATGGCCTTGGTGTAAATTAGGTGTAGCGTATACCCAAAATATAGTATATCCAAAGTTATACCCTTTCGCGGTCAATTGGTGATTTTTGGTCTTCGAATAATCCAGCATAACGTAAAAAACACAAATATCGAACCACTGCACTAAACCCATAAAATTTACATCATGTTCGTCACAAAATTGTAATCCATACCCGTATATTAGACCGATATAACATATACGCTTATCGTACACGTTTATCCAGAGTAGATGGATTTAGTTTAAATTATGTTTAGCGTATACCCAAGATATAGTACGTCCAAAGTATACCATATCACGGTCAATTGTTGATTATTGGTGGTCGAATAATCCAGCATAATGCAAAGAATACAAATATCGAACCACTGCACTACAAATCATAAAATTTACATTATGCCCGTAACAAAATTGTAATCCATACACATATATTAGACCGTCATAACATATACGTTTATCGTACACATTTAATAAATACACTATATCCAAAAATTTACCAAAATATGGTGGAATACACGTATATTAAACTATACCTAACGTTTTCTGGCGTGTTGCTTGGGAAGCCAGTAATGAGGAAAAGAAAATATCCTATGTGCCATTGGGGACTGTCAAGTAGCAGCGACGAGGTGCAAGCTAAACAGCCTGTTCTAGAAACCAGACAGGATCCTGTCACCCTGGATATCGAAGAACCGTTTGACGCAGCTTTCTAATAAACCAAAACATTACGGCTGCGAATATTGCAGTATGGAATTTGATGTGCGCAAGGAAATTGTGAATCACCACAAGGCCGCACATTCCCACCTGGAGCTGAACTTGCCCTCCGACTTTACCATGCAGTATTTCGAGTGCTGTTACTGTCCCTACCGTAATTCTTACCGGCCGCTCCTTAGACATCACCAGAAGAGAGAACACCCAGATATGGAATTCAAGTACAAATTGGTTCAAAAAGCCAAGCAGCTGTAGAAAACTCTCATTGAGCGTTATGCAGTTTGAGGGCATTCGTAACAGTTTTTCGATGGTTCTAGTTGTAATTATTAAAATATAGCGGCCGGCACTGTAATTATAATTTTTCATCATTGCCCAAGAGCATTGATTAGTGAGTATTGTGAAAAGCTAGAGAGTATTGCACCATATATTAGTGGGTTCAATAGTTGACAGGGTCACGAAAATTAGTTTTAGTGAATACAAAAAAAAATAGTTTAGTTTTTAAATTAGCATAAGCATAATGGCTACTCTAAGATGTCTTCAAGTATTATATGTACCTTTTTTCATAAGACTAATTAACTACTTTGGCCAGTTATATTTTCTATCTTTAAGTATTTGTACTGAATAATCGTTATTTTAACTTGTTTCTGTATAGTATTATGTTTTAAGTTTAATAGTATACTTAAGGCGCATGATAAATGTTAAATTGTTAAATGGATTTGTAGTTTTTAATATGTTAAATGCATAGAAATTGTTGATACAATAAATCTCTCTTATATTTTTACTGCCTGTACTGTGCGTTGCTTTCAATTTTTCCACTATCGAATAGTTAAGCAAGACAAGGGTAGCCATGTAGTCCAAAGTGGATTGACGAAGCCGCTATAGAAGAAGCAAAAAATCATTTTAGCGTTATTCAACTGGCAAATCACCTATCTCACATCAATACACATTAAAAATGTAAAATTTGAAAAAATCGAAAAAAAACTAAAAAATCACAAGAGTACAATACTTCCGCTAATGTGATTTTCTTCAAAAACTTGCTGTCGCATCTAAATAGTACACAAAACTTATATACGAAGTTTCGACGTCATACCTCTTTTCGCTTTTGAGATATGCTGTTCACAGACAGACAGACCAATCAACAAAAACATGTTTTTTAGGTTCAAGGGACTCTTAAACGTGAATATTCGTTAAAAAATCATTTTATAATTTTTGGGGTGAACCCAATACTTCCTTTATTGTAAAAGGAAGTAAAAATCCGATTATGGATGTTTTTCAGAATTCAATTTTACGATTTAAAAATCTCTGTCTCAGTTTGTGACTCAAATTTCGCAACTTCGCATAATCTCCCTTTATTTTTTAAGATAGTTCTTACTTTGCGATGTTTTTTGGTGTAATTTTACATAATAAAAGTAAATGAAGAACTTGAAGTCTTCCCAACAAACTACAATTTAAATTTGTGGGGAAGACTTCAAGTTCTTCATTTACTTTTATTATTAAATCCAACCCCACTTTAAGCAGCAATGGATTAACGTCAAATTAATTTTACATCTTAAAATTAAATATAGTAGTCATGATTGTTTTCCGATTCGAGATTTTTGCGTAAATATTCGTTTTCCTGTATTCCGATTCAAAAAAAGTTTTTTGCGGGATGATGTCTATTTGCCAGCCTGTGAGTCTCCATGTGTCCTCTCTACAGCTCAGACGATTTAATCGATACGCTTGAAAATTATAGAATTTTTCCGGAAAACGGAAAAAACGTAAGAGTAAAGTATCTACCACCGGCACCGGTTGCCCGATTTTTTCTAAAAGACTGGTTTCTCCAAATTTATAATACAATTTTTTTGAAAAATGCTTTTCCTATGGGGTTAGTAAGATAGCTCCAATTCATTTAAAAACTGATAAATATTTTAAATTCAGCGTTTCGCGGGTGAGTGCTACGGAAGTGCGCCGCTAGGGGACGCGGAGTTGACGAGCGGATGTGCGGGAGGGGGAACGCGCAGTCTATCGCCGAACGTGGAAGAACAAGCAGGTTTTGAGCGGGTGAAGACCGCTGTGTGTTTTTAAGTTGTTACAATTAAGGACACAGGACAAGTTAAGAACTTAGGTATTTAATATCGATGTGTTAGATGTGCCCCCTTATTTTTGTATTTTTTCGGAATAAAGAATATTGTCTTAAAGTGGTGAGAAAATATATCTTTAACATAGTTCAGAAGTGGGATACTTCCGTGTCTGCGTGATTTCCGGGGGAAATAGAGCAGAGGGACGTGTCCACAAGTGCCCAAGGCGAGCGAAAAAGCAAGAAAAACGGAATATTCAAGTGCTGTGGTAACGTGTCAACATGGCCGACGACGGATGGAGCGCCAGCCTGTAATTTGACCGTTAGGGGCGTGAACATCTTGTGCATCGAGAAAGGAAGTGACGTAGCGACACGTCGACGAGAAGGGGAAAAGCGAACGTGATTGGAACATTTTACGGAAGCGAACGAAGATTCTCGAGAGGATGACCGACGAGTTCGAGAGGTTCCAGGCGCGTTTGCAACTGCGCTGTGAACGCGAGGGACAAAGTGGGGGAGTGAGAGGTAGTGACAGTGAGAGCGACGACCTCATCATGTTGGGTGAACAGGTGGGAAATTTGGATCGGGCGGGAAGTTCAAGCTTTAACACGCCGGAGGTGAACGCGAACGCGGACAATAATCGAGTGAATACTGACAGTGATGTAATCAGAATGATGCAGATTATGACAGCAGAGAACAGACGAAGAGACGCTTTGTTTGAAAGACTTATCACACAAGTGACAGCCGGGCAAACGAGTAGTGCCGGGAGTGCGGTTACGGGAAATCAAATGGCATATCACATAATGCCTGATTTAACGAGGACAATCAGTACATTTAATGGAGAAAGTAAAAGTGAAGCAAAAAGGTGGATAGCTAACATAAGAAGTATGCAGCTATTGCACCGGTGGCCAGATGCTTTCACTTTGGAAACAGCTCGTACACATTTGGTTGGAGGTGCAAAACATTGGCATGAAAGTAACTGGGAGAAGTTAAAAACATTCGACGAATTCGCGGAGAAATTTGAAGAAATGTTCAGTGGAGAGTTGTCGCAAACGGAGAAGTGGAAGCGAATGACAGCGAGGGTGCAGAGCCGGAATGAAAGCATAAATTCCTACTTTCACGAAAAATTCAAATTGTGTAAGGACGTTAAGCTGAATTTTAAAGAAACCAAAGCGCAAATCTTAGTAGGATTGTGGAACAAGGATTTGTGTAATGTGGCAATGGGAAAAACTCAAGGCAACGAAGTGGAGTTGTTACAGGACCTGCAAGAGTGCGAAGAAATCGGTGATGCGAGGAGTGGACGTTTCCGGGCAGAAAAAAGTGAAAAGCCTCACAAACCCCAAAACAATAGCAGCAGCTTCGTCGGGGTGAAAAGTGAACCTCAGGAAGCAACGAAACCAGCCATACCGGGTGCACAAAAGCATCCTGAAGTGAAGAAGGAGAAGTGGAAGTGTTTCAACTGCGGTGAACCATCGCATTTAGCCAGAGAATGCACTAAACCAAGAAAAGTGGTATGTTTCAATTGTAAAAAACCGGACCACATCAGCAGAGAATGTCCAGAACGTGTGACGCAGAGAAGTGAATCTGTGAATCAAGTGTGGAGAATAGGGACTGAACCAAAGAATTTAGCAGAAAGTGCGGCAACGAAGTTCATACGGAATGTTAAAATAAACGAGCAAGAAGCGATAAAATGTTTCATTGACATTGGTGCTACGGTGAGCACAGTGACTGAGGAAGCCGCGAGAGATTTAAAATTAAAAGTTGAAAAAACGGAAAACAGACTGACAGGATTCGGAAGCAGTGCGGTAATCAGCAAAGGTTTTGCGAAAGCTAGAGTGAATCTAGATGGAATTAACGTAGAAGATGTGAATTTTTACGTGGTTCCGTGTGGGGTACAGAATCTACGTGTATTGCTGGGGCAGAACTTTACCGAACACCCTGAGTTAGCATATGTGCGGGTAGACGAGGTACTGCATTTTGGTTTGCGTAGTGAGGAACCGTTTGCGCAAATTAATTTGCCAGTTTCCACGCAATCAGTAGAGATAACTGCTGCGGAAGATCAAAGTTTGGAACCCAGGAGCATAAACTTCGTGAGTGTGGACATAAATGGAGGCAAATTCACGGTGCCAGTAGCCAACGAAAGTGACGATGCAAACTTCGTAGTGAAAGGCGAAAAGATAGACAAAATTCGGGAATTCGGTGTGGACATTGATTCGAAGAATATTTGTGGACAAGAAATGAGCGTGATGGAAATTGAATTATGCAGAGAAGCGATTACAAGTGAACAATTAAACGTGAGTGAAGAAATATCGGAGCGAGATTTGCGGAACCTAACAAGCTTGGTGAACGAATTTCGGGGGTGTTTCGCGCAAAACTTAAGCGAACTAGGTTGTACCCAGTTAATGGAAATGAACATAGTTGACAATAATGTGCCGGTGCGTACGAGAGCTTATCGGGTGACTGCACACGAGCGAGAAACCATCGCAAAAATCGTGCGCGAGTGGAAGGCAAATGGTATTGCGACAGATACCACTTCGCCATACGCGTCGCCGGTGTTATTAGTGGCGAAAAGTTCACAGGAGCCAAGGCTAGTGGTAGATTTTCGAAAGTTGAACCAACAGACAGTGAAAGAACATTATCCATTGCCGAACATGGATGATCAATTTGAACATTTAGCAGGGTGTACAATGTTCACTACCTTGGATTTAGCACACGCGTTTTTTCAGTTACCGTTAGCGAAAGGGTCTAGGTGTAAAACAGCTTTTGTTACGCCAGATGAAACGGGGGAATTCACGCGAATGTGTTTCGGATTGTGCAATAGTCCATCGAACTTTGCTAGGCTAATGACGCGAGTACTAGGGCCTTTGAGGAACAAGGTCGCGATGGCGTTTTTAGATGACGTGCTGATACCAGCAAAAAACTGGGACGATATGTTGGAGCGGTTACGACAAGTGTTCGAGGCCTTCCGTGCCGCGAATCTTACGATGAAGCTACGCAAATGTCATTTTGGTGCTTCAAGCGTGGACTTTTTAGGATTCAAATTATCTGCGGAGGGAATTTCCCCAGGTGCAGCGAAAGTGAAGGTCATAGAGAATTTTCCGCGACCGGGAAATGTGCGCGAAGTAAAACGATGGCTGGGATTAACAGGTTTTTTTAGACGCTTCGTGAAAGGATATGCGGTGAAAGTGAGACCGATAAGCGATTTAACGCGGAAAGACAATGTTTTTATGTGGACAGACAAACAGCAGGTGGCGTTTGACGAGTTGAAGGACGCTTTGACGTCAGCGCCGGTCTTGCAGCTGTATAATCCGAGTTCGTATACAGAACTGCATACGGACGCGAGTGCAGTTGGTTTAGCGGGGATGATGTTACAACGAGGGGCAGACGGGAAAATGCATTTGGTATACGCGGTGTCAAAAAAAACGACAGATGCAGAGTCGAGATATCACAGTAGCAGGCTCGAACTGATGGCGGTCGTTTGGTGTATGGACAGATTGCGGCCATTATTGCTGCATATGCATTTCACAGTGGTAACCGATTGTCAAGCGTTGGTATACTTAAATATGCAAAAAACTACAAACGCACAAATTGCTAGGTGGAGCCATTTACTTCAGGAATTTGACTTTGAGATTAAATTTAGGAAAGGCGAGAAGATGCAGCACGTGGATGCATTGAGTAGATCTCCAGTGGAAGCAGCCACGGACACGATGGAAGAAATCTACGAACAACGTCTGGAGGTTTACAATATAATGCCAGAAGAGGAGTGGATTTTGTTAATCCAGAGCAGCGATCATAAGTTACAAGAAATAATAAGAGTGCTCAAGTTGCCGAATAGTGAGCGTGATAAAGACGAAAAACAGGTTGTTCAAAAGTACAAGTTACGTAACGGACGATTAGTGCGCGAAGTTACTGTAAACGGGAAAATCCGAGAACTTTTTGTAATCCCGACTAGCATGCGGAAAAGTACGGTAATTAAATTCCATGATATGGCGGGTCATTTTAGTGTGGAGCGAACAGTGGATTTAATATTAGGAAATTATTGGTTCGCTGGACTGAGGCATTACGTCAGACAGCACATTCGTTCTTGCGTAGAATGCTTGTTGGTGAAAATACCTGGAGGTAAGCAAGCGGGAGAGTTGCACCCGATACCTTCTCCGAAGAGGCCGATGGGAAGAGTCCATTTGGACCATCTAGGCCCCTTTTTGAAAAGTGCGCGAGGGAACGCCCACGTTTTGGTGGTAATTGATGCTCTCACACGGTTTATTAGACTTTATGCGGTGCCGAGCACAAAAACGAGCAGTACATTGAAGTGTTTGCGCGATTTTGTGAACGATTTTGGTCTACCAGCGATGATTGTGACGGATCGCGGAACCAGCTTCACAGCTGACGGGTTCGAACAGTATTGCGCGAGTAATGGGATACGTCACGTGCTAAATAGCACAAGACATCCTCGAGCGAACGGAGTCTGCGAGCGAGTGAATAGGACCATTACGCCGGCGATTTTAACGAAAATGAAAACGGAGCGAATGTGGGACAGTTGTTTAAAGGAAGTACAACGTGACGCGAATAGTGTGGTAAATAAAATTACAGGGAAAACGCCATTCGAAGCATTGTATGGATTTCGAGCTAACTTTCACGATGGTGCTTTACGGGAATTCGCGGGAAACAATGACGATTACGTATTACCAGCGAAGTTACAGGACGAAGTGCGTGAAAAGGTTACAAACGAGCAGATAAAATATAAGGAGCGGTTTGACCGTAAACGGTATAAACACGAAGGATTTAACGTCGGGGACATTGTTTACGTGCGTTCTCCGCCAGTTTCCACGGGGGAACCGGTAAAAACACAAAGAAAATATAAGGGCCCATACACAGTGACCGGAGATTTAGGGAATGACACTTATAGGATTAATACAGTGGCAGATGGTGCGAACAGGAACTTCACGACCCAAGTGCACGTGTCCAGGTTGAAAGTGTACAAAAATCCAGTGGAGAACGAAAGCGGAGAGGACGAATCTACGAGCGAACTAGAGGAACCTATCCGGATTAGTGGAGGCAAGAAACGTGACAACGTCGCATGCGGGGAGGACGAGAACGAGGTCAAGGTCGCCGCTTCAAGGCGAGCAACGCGAGATTCCGAAGTGGGTCAAACAACATCAGGTGCTGTAACGGTGGCAGCGAGACCGGTTAACCTTCGAACGAAGCGAGAGGTGGGGAGGCCATTGCGGTTCAAGGATTACGTGTTGGAGGGAGGCGGAGATCAACGAGGACATCCGAGCGTTTCCCAAGCAACGAACCAGGAGGTCGTAAAATCAGGAATGGCCGAGTGATAAATATTTTAAATTCAGCGTTTCGCGGGTGAGTGCTACGGAAGTGCGCCGCTAGGGGACGCGGAGTTGACGAGCGGATGTGCGGGAGGGGGAACGCGCAGTCTATCGCCGAACGTGGAAGAACAAGCAGGTTTTGAGCGGGTGAAGACCGTTGTGTGTTTTTAAGTTGTTACAATTAAGGACACAGGACAAGTTAAGAACTTAGGTATTGAATATCGATGTGTTAGATGTGCCCCCTTATTTTTGTATTTTTTCGGAATAAAGAATATTGTCTTAAAGTGGTGAGAAAATATATCTTTAACATATTCAACTGAAAAATCATTTAGCTCACATCAATACACATTAAAAATTTAATAAAAATGTAAAGTTTGAAAAAAATCGTTATAGCCGTTTTTGAAAAAATCGAAAAAAACTGAAAAATCACCAGAGTAAACACCTACTTCCGGTTATGCGATTTTCTTCAAAAGCTTGTTGTCTCATCTACATAGTACACAAAACTTATATATGAAGTTTCAACGCCTTACCTTTTTTCATTTTTGAGATATTCTGTTCACAGACAGACTCATGAACCAATGAAAAAAAATATGTTTTTTGGGATCAGGAGACTCTAAAACGTGAAAATCTGTTGAAAACTCAATTTCGAATTTTTGGGGTGAATCCAATACTTCTTTTATCGTAAAAAGAAGTGATAAGGTAAGGTGGGATAACTGTGAACGGGTTTTTCACTAGTTGATTTTGACACGTGTTTTCTACTTCGTTGACGCTCCAAAATGTACCCACTCCCATAATTTAAAAACATCCATCTTCGTCCTAGTACACTTTCAAAGCTGTATACTAAACCCAAAAATACTCATACATATTTCTTTAAGACAAGTGTTCACACTTGCCCCTCATAGATAAGGCACATGTAAACAGGGTCGCTGTTTCTCATAAATACCATATAAACTAACAGTAGACAAGTGTGAATAAGGTATTAGCAAAGAGCAATGGTCTTTGGTATTAGTAAGTATAAAAGAAAACCACAAAATGTATTTTGATAAAGTCTTTTACTTGTGAATAGCAAACTTTTTTATAAAATTGAATAAAGTAAAACGTCTATCTAGACAGCGCTAAAATTATAATGTAACGATTCTACAGCCGGGTCGTTGCCCCGGGCATATGATTCAGCCCCGAGCGTTCCAGAACTTCTTGGAGCAGCCTTGAAGGCAGCTGCAGACGCGTGACGTCAGCGACCTTGCTGGCTAACACGCGAATGCGTCATGCGGTTCCCAGAATGGTCGAGCGAAGTCTAGATTGACCTCGAAGAAATTATTCCGCGAATATAAATACACGGCCGCCGGAGTTCTAATTCGGTTCTCATCCAAACTCGAAGCGCGCGTGATAAACGAACCGTAGTGAAATAAATAACAGATAAATAACCAGATAAATCCTTAATGTTTAAGTTGTGAATAAATAAATAATTAGCTTATCGTTGTTAGAAATAGTGCCTGTAGTTTATAAGTACCTATTTGTGTTCTGCGTTGATAATTCGTGTGTTTGTGAATAATAATAATTAATCATAGTAAATAAATGTTTAATGCAAGAAGCGTCGTATAATTTTTAAATAGCCCGAACGTAAAAACGTAACAATAATTATACGATACAACTTACCACTTAACCATATGAATTTTAAACTTGAATTGCTGCATATCTCGCAAATTATAAAGCGGATAATTCTGTAAGTATCTTAGATGCATTAAAAGGCTTTATTAAACGAGATGAAAAGATCAGTATCAAATCACCAATTGTTTTAGAACCCATATATCCTTTTCACTAGATCAAAAGTGAATCGTCTATTATTAGTGCTTACGCGATTTAAGCTATTTAAGATATCTATATTTAGAACTTCCGATTATAATTGTTTTGCGACGAGCTTTTACATATTTGCGAAACAGATGACAATCAAATATATTGTATAATAATTAACAAAATAACGTTTTAGATTTGCTTGTGGCTGAACTACATGTAGCTTTGTAAAAACATTAATACGATAAACTTCGCTACTTGTTACTAGGTATGTACATAAATTGTTTTAAAACTCATTTTTACATTTTATAACTGTGTAAGTTTTTTTCTATTGCAACAGTGATGTAGGTTATTACCAATAATAAATAACAGTCTATAAGTTGATTACGGAGGCTTTCACGGCCATTGTCATTAAGTAAAAACCGACTTCCGGGATTGGTCCGTGTCATTATTGAGGTCGAAGAACTCAACGTTTCGCCCACTTTCATAAGGGGCTCCATCAGGAGGAAAAGCAAAAAAGCACGGTAACTCTACGTGTTAACCATGCCAGAGGCAAAACTCCAGTTTCAGCTCTGGCGTGGTTTACTAACATGTAAATAACAGTAATAATTTCAAATAGAAGAATTTTCATGCAATATTTAAAATAATTCTTCTTAACATAGAATTTCGGCTTAGACCGCATAGTGAAAGTCGCACTCTGATGATGCAAGCTGCAAGGTCTTACGAAACGTTAGTGAATATGGAAGCACAAACAGCAAAAAGGCTAAATCTGCCTAAGTATCCTCGTTCTCAAGATACTCAAACAACACGAGCCACCAAAGAGCATGACCATCGGGCGGGTTTTTGCTCGACTTCACAAGGTGCAAGGCACATTAAGCCAGAAACTGCTGGGTGTTCATATACAAATACTACGCGGTCTAAGCCGAAATTCCATGTTAAGAAGAATAATTCGAGTAACTGCGAAAGCCTCAAACAGTAAATATTTGAAATAATAAAAAAATTCAAATTACCCGCACCTAGTTTAGCGACAATTTTACAGAGACCTATACAATATTAAAAATCGATTGGTGCTTGATTAATGAGCAGTAGCTACAAGTGGCGCTGCAAGTCGTCGCCTAAAAATGAATGAGAGAGTCGACAATCTATTTCTTTTCTTTTGCTCCACACTTTGATTACTGTGCAAGTATCCTCTTTCTTTGTTACGAATCGGATTTACAAAGGTTGCAAAAACAACAAAGCGATGCGAAATATTTTATTATTTTCTAAATATACGAATATTAAGTTAATGCTAAATACTTTACAATGGCTAAGTATCAAACAACGTATTTATTTTAATACAATGGTTTTGATTTACAAAGCTGTTAATAATTTATTACCAAATTATATGTCGGATCATTTGATACTAAATGCTGACGTTCATCGATATAAAACAAGGAATCGATTTGATTTTAGGCTGTCTAAATTAAATAAAGAAAGTACACAAAATTCTCTGTATTACAAGGGACTAAAACTCTATAATTCGCTTCCTCAAGATGTAAAAAAAATGACAAACATTTATCGTTTAAAAAAATATTTAAGCAGTTTTGTGAAACAATACTATTAATATTAATGTTATTAATAATAAATAAGTTAAGATATCATAATAATGATTCTATGTACTAGTATATTATACTAAATAAACTTACTTACTTACTTACTTACTTACTTCTTCATGTATGGTAGTGACCTCTGATCTCTACAAATTACAATTGTAACTCTAGCAATTTTATACAGGGTGAGTGTTGGCGAATGTACCAAACTCCGGGAGTATATCCTACACATAAACGTATGCCTAAAAAATCTGTAAAACACTTTACCCAGAACTTCTCTCGCAAGTGGACATTGTAACACTAAATAATTTTAAAAATCGACGAAAGTTAGATGTAAATATGTTTTCACATACCAAATAATACGAAAACAATAAATGAAAACACATGAATGCGAATTACATCAACTTTCAAATCTTTACCGATGGAATTTGAACTGCAGTGCCTGCGAATGCATACGGAGCCCTTCTCGTATCATTGTGTTGCAGCTGGCTTAATCTTTACGCTGGGCATGTATTAAGTTTTGTGCCGAAACAAGGTGCGTTTCAACCAAATTGCGCAATAGAAAATAAATTATATCTTTTACAACAATAAATCAATGCAGATAATTCTTTCACTAAAATTTTTTTCATTCTTTTTTATACATTTCATACGCAGGATGTATATATGTATGTGCAATAGTTTCTAAAATACTTCTATGCTGAAATATAAGCCGCGCATTTCTCGTACGCTTTGTTTAAACAATTTCTGTAGCATTTGTTAAAAATAATTTTGAGATTAATTTGATTTCACCTAAATGAACGAATAAGCTTTCTGCTACTTTAATAATCATTGATAAATATTCAAAACTAAGCCTGTAAATGCGATGTACCCATAAAATTCATCAATTTCCAGTAATAAAAAAAATTCTTAAAATATTTTGTTCTGTTTTTTGCAATCTCAAAAAATGGAAACCTCCACATTTATTTCCACAAGGTAATTCCAGATAGTGTACTTTTTTAAAACTATATCTTCGAGTGCACATCCTATGATTGAATTTATAACCTTGCCCAAATATGCGCTTCCTTACGACTTACGCATTGATGCCGCTCGCGGCCTTAAAAGGTCAACATAATGCACTTATTCTTTGCATCTTTTTGACTTGTAAAATATATATCTTGTATCTATTGGGTCCCATTGTTGCCAAGGATAAAGCCTGCGCTATGTACAAATTATTACTTTTATGTATTTCTCAATTCAAACAAAAATTAACAAAAATTTATTTTTTTGAAGTGCTCACCTTTTATATATTTGTCTGAAAATTTTTCTATTTCATGCCAGGCATATACATAATATGTATGCAAAATGTCGTCTTCCCCCAACATATAGTTTTTGAGTTATACTGCTAACAGACAGACTCTGAAACGTGAAGATCTGAAGAAATCTCGGAAGGTGGTTTTTTCGTGATTACAATACTTCCTTCGTTTTTCAGACGAGGGAAGTGAAAACCCAAAAGTTGTAATCCAATATTCATTTGTGTTTGAATTACATTGTCTTAAAAGTGTAAGTTTAACCAAGTAAGCTGGCACATTTTAATTATCAGACAACAACCTAGCAATTGTCAAATAATAACTTGTCATTTGTAATTGATTGTTAATGATTTTTTAAGATTTTCTAATTCGTTTGAAGGCTGCAGCTCACATAAAATAAGAACAAAATAAACACAGGACAGCAATAGGTGTTGTTTGCCTACAAGCCAGAACATGTGTGGAAATCTATGGAGATACCTTTAAAACTGTATTGCAAAGTTTTAAAACTCTGTAATTTTCAAATAAAACGCTGCAGTTTTCAAAAACGCGGTAATTTTCAGGCTAGCCTACGTATTTAAACTTAAACCCTTAAGAGGATGGAGGCTGTCATTCGAAAACTAATGAAATCGGATAACAACTTTTAGGGTTTTGAATCAAAGCTGGATGTGTAGTATACACTCCCGGAGTTAGATACTTTCCTGCCGACTCATCCTGTATATACAAAATGTAAAACAACGAACGTAAAATTCTTCTACTCAAATTTAAAAGTTTTATTTTTACAAATATTCATTTATGCAGTGTGTACATAAAGTAAGGAATAAATTCATTATCTAGAAAAGGGAAAGCTTTTCGGAAAAATCCTCAGACATGTCAACCTTTGTTTTAAGATGCGCATCTTTTGACGTTCTAGTATCATTGGTGACATCATTACTGTTCCGGATAAGACGTCATCAAATTTTTTTTCAAATGGCAACTTTTATTTTTGACAGCGCCATTTGAAAGAGCATATTTTTCTGCACACAACACATCAAAAGTTTTGTCATGTTACATAAGGAAATTTTCGATAAAATTAATGTTATAGTGATTTAAAATTAATTTATTTTATTCAGTTAATTGAACAAACTAATTAATTCAGGGGACTCTAAAACGTGAAGATCTGTTGAAAACTTAATTTGTAATTTTTGAGGTGAATCCAATACTTCCTTTATCGTAAAAGGAAGTAAAAAACATACGTTTTGTATTGACAGCCATGAAAAGTCATAGTGACAATTTGGAAAGTACCGAAAGATCAAATGTTATTTTCTCGAAAATTTCCTTATGTAACATGACAAAGATTTTGATGTGCTGTATGCAGAAAAATATGCTCTTTCAAATGGCGCTGTCAAAAATAGAGGTTGCCATTTGAAAAAAATGTCGATGACGTCATATCCGGAACAGTAATGATGTCACCAATGGGAATAGAACGTCAAAAGATGCGCATCTTAAAACAAAGGTTGACGTGTCCGAGGATTTTTCCGAAAACCTTTTCCTTTTCTAGATAATGAATTTATTCCATACTTTATGTACACACTGTATATCTAATAAATCATAGTTATTACATATTTGGTGACACTTGACATTATATGAAACCATCAACTCTACCAAACAAAACTTTGAAGGAAGAACCCCGATGGGTGGAAATTGGAACTCTAGGTTCATTTGGAAATGGGATTTATACTTTTTCCAGTTTTTTTTATTGCACAGTCAGCCTGGAGATGCTCCTCGTACCTAACGTTGTAACGTTTCGCCCTGAAATTAAATCTTAGAAATACTTAAAAAGCATTTGGATTTAATTTAGCGCGCTTTTCAAACGTTGCGGATCTAGCCGAAGTTAAGGACGCTCGGCACCCGATGATGCGAGGCACGATAAGACGGGGCGGGGCGCAAGTGAATCTCCCTTCCTGTTCTAATCGTCACCGGAAGCAAGTCCCGATGCTATATACAGTGTGTCCCAGGATTGATGTTATAAGAGGTGAGATGGATTAAAAATTTTTGAATTTTATTTTAAGGTTCTGGGATTCGGTCCTGCTTGGTTTGAAAAGAATTTTAAGAATATTTTCAGTTTTTGAAAAACAAGTAGGCCTTGACGGGGAAGCGAAAACTATTTTGTTTTCAGGTAAACTACCCTTTTTGTTTATGATACGGCAAAATTTTATTTATAAAAGTTGTTTAGAATGATAAATTATGGCCCTATGCAAAATTTGAGGAAGATCAGTCGACTTAGAAAAAACCGTTATTTTATAGATAATTGTATTTTATTTTCAGGCAAACTACCCTTTTTGTTCAGGATACGGAAAAATTGCATTAAGAAAAGTTGTTCAGAATAAGAAATTGTGAACCTGTACAAAATTTCAGAAAGATCCGTCGACTTAGATGAAACCGTCATTTTTAATAAATGCAATTTGTTTAATCTAAAAAATAACGGTTTAATCTAAGTCGACAGATTTTTTTTAAATTTAGTACAGGGCCATAATTTTTTATTCTGAACAACTTTTCTTAATAAAATTTTGGCGTATCATGAACAAAAAGGATAGTTTACCCGAAAATAAAATACAATTATCTAAAAAATAACGGTTTCTTCTAAGTTGACAGATCTTTCTGAAATTTTGTATATGGCCATAAACTATAATTTTAAACAACTTTTTTTAACAAAATTTTGCCGTATCATGAACAAAAAGAGTAGTTTACCTGAAAATAGTCTTCGCTTCCCTGTCAAGGCCTACTTGTTTTTCAAAAACTAAAAATATTCTTAAAATTCTTTTCAAACCAAGCAGGAGCGAATCCCAGAACGTTAAAATAAAATTCAAAAATTTTTAGTTTATCCCACCTCTTGTAACATCAATCCTGGGACACACTGTATAAAAAAACCGCACCAGCTGACGCTCTCTCTGAAAATACGTCTTTATCCGACAAGAAGATACCTGACCTGATCCGTTATCTTATCTGGCTGCCCTTCGTATCGCCACATTGCCGTTACGAATCGTTTGTGAGATTGAGATAATTCATATCCGCTACAAAACCAGTAGTAATTGTCATTCTGTCATGTCAGCAATATTCTGGTTAGCAGTGTGACAATTAAACCTGAAATATTCTAGAATCCGACATTCGATGTCGTAACCCTGAAATATTTTCTATATTACGCATATTTAACCCGAAATCCTGCCTCCGAAATATTCCTGTAATCCCCGTTATCAGCAAAAGTAAATTTTATGGGCAGCGTATAATAACCGGCAGATCACTCGACTCCTCGAAAATTAAATTTGTGTGATTCACAGTAATCACCTTACCCGAAGCCGCCGTCAGATTTGAGAATTTCGAGGACAACGCTCTCCACCCGAAAGGTCGCAATTTGGCGTAAATAACACCTGAAGTATCGATCCAAAGACAGCTGGACTTTTATCGCGCTAGCCAGCCCGCCGATAGTGCATATCAGCCCGCTCGCGGAGGATTGGAAACGGCCTGCGCGCCCGGAGTCTGTCAGTTACTGTTCTGCCGCTGTATTCACCTGAACACAACGCTTTATTTTTCAAGTGGTTGTGATGGTAACTCTGAAAAGTGCACTCTACCAATGATTTGTATTGCTACCGACTTGGACTTGGATCCGACTTTAATCAACTACTAACATGTACTACCACGTATTTGGTCTACCACCGACTTAGATTACAATCGATGTGCATTTAGATCTGTCTAAAAATATCACTGGCTTGATTTACTACCGACTTTTGAAGATTGTGACAAATATATGATATGCCACCCAACTAAAGTACCACCGATTTGGTTTACCACTGATTTGGATTATGATCGATATGGATTTACATCTAACTGAAAGTACCACCGACATAACTACGACCACGTGTTTGCCTCCAACCGTATTCGACAGATTCTGCTGCAACTCAATGACAGCAAACTTACATTTCTTCTGATATCAATAATTTAGCAGCAACTACGGTATCTTTATAAAGTAATGTTACTATTATGTTTTAACTAGTGCATATAATTGGATTCTTTCAAAAGGATAACTTATGCGACTTTGATTAGTGTATGCATATTTTGTCCAGGAGGCCCAGATATGCGATCGGGGAAAATTAAAGCATCGGCAACAATTATTTTATTGCAAAGCCTACTCCAATAAAAAAATATATGTGAAAAATTTAAAAATCATAGTAAGCTTAGTTTTTTTTAACAAAAGTTGTAATGAACAGGCTATAATTGCCCTTATTCTTGATAACGAGGAGTCTCTTCACAATAAACATACAAAACCATGGGTTTATAAGATAACAAACAGTAAATACGTATGTTAGATTTTTAATCAAATTCAAGATTTAACATTTAAATATATATGTAGGGTTACCAACATTGAGTCGATGCTGACCCGAAGAAAATAACTTTTGGGGAAAAAAGTGGAATAAAATTAACAAAAAAGTTCAAGATGAAATAGTTTTTTTACATTATAGATATATTTCCTAAAATTTTTTTATATTTTTTATATGAAATGCGGCATTTTTGTACATACTCCTCCGTGGATACATTAAATTTGAACAAGACGCCTTAATATTTAAATAATTATTTGCTTTTTTTATTCCTTAGCTAGCTCAGTGAACGTGAAACTCTCTTAATATCTCAGTTAGTCGGTTAAGCAGTATCACTATCTGCCAAAATAGAAATCTGGTTTCCCTTATAGTGTTGGTCGGACTGAAACTTAACTTTAAACAATGCACAAAAAATCTGAATTCTTTACATCATTTACTGATTTCAAAACGCATATAAAAACATAAAAAACAAAAAACACTCATCAAAATCCAAAAAAAAATAAAAGAAAATAGAATTAAGTTTTCAAACAACGTATGTACGATATAGATTAAGGTTATTCACAGGCGTGTTGAAAACCTACATGAACAACGTAAAACATCGCCAAAAATAACGTTGAAATAATTATCTTTTAAAAGAACGCGAATGTCAAAATGTCTTTAACAAAACTGGAATGGCAAAATTTCCTGAAGCCGGTACTTATTTGATTCGCTAATAAAACATATTCCTGCGAGTTTGCAAAATCTTGCAGTTCAACGCAACCTTATCACGCTCTGTAAAAATTTTATCTGGAACTGGCTGCTGCATACCCTTGGAAACGGTACGCCTCGATTGCATTGCCCGCTCCTGGCGGACATTATGCTGGTATGCATTATGCTCGTAAAGACAGTTGAATTGGCGCCTCTCAAAATTGACGCTTCAAATAGGTCTTTAAATATAGCACAATGGGTGTACTTACATGTACTCTAGGAAAATACGTTTGCAGAATTTGCAAACGCTGGATCGCTGCACTTTAACACTGTTTTCAGCAAATGTTGGCTGCCAGGCTCTTTTAGACCGCTTCAAATATTAACTTATATTTTCTTGAGCAAATGCACGTACTACACTTTCCTTTCAGAAGAAGCAGCGTGCGACTGCTGCATTCTTTGTTAAATTTGCAGTTGAAAGTTGAAAATCCTGACATTCCGCGTACAGCGTGTGTTCTTGCTGCACTGGCAAAAACCAAAATTTACAATACACGTCCAGCGCAGGACCGACTTTGAGAGCATTTGCTTACATAAAATACATTATTAAATCTAATAATAGAACACAAGAAATACTTGGCTTCTACATTTAAGCATGAAAATACACATTACGGGTAAGGGATCCAGCTGATCCGTTACACATTGCATAATTCTCGACCTTCGTAAATCATAGGAATTAAAGAACAAAACTATTTTTTACATTCCAAAAACTTTTCAAAATTCATATTAAAAGTTAAGTAAACTATTACGAAACTACATTTTTCTAAAAAAATTTAATATATTTTCTAAAATTAATTTGGAGCAAGTGCTAATATTTTTAATAAATAAATTATACTGTAACTAAAACTGGCAAGTTTTTAATTTACATTTAAAATAAAATAAAAATATTTTACAATTTGAAACAGTTATTAACAATTTAAATAGGGTCGATCATTCTGCAGGAGCCTGTATAAGAGCATTGTGAAAACTCAACTCAAAATAATAAAATACAATTCAGTAGGTATTCTTTACGAAAAACATAAGTTACTTGTTTGTGTAACTATACTTTTTGTAACTTTGTGCCTAAACATCCAAAATCTGGACATTTTGAGTCCCGACAGCCTGTATGCCGGGAAGCGTGACAACCGGTAAAAAATCGGGACAGTCCCGACAAAATCGGGACGGGTGGCAACCTTGGTGGAAACAGGGTAGTTAGAAGACATCAAACAGAACAACTTTGTATGATATAGGCCAAAAATTAATTAATTAATTAAAACGTTTAATTGTTTAAACTGATTGATGGTCACTAGAATGAAGTTCTAGTTAGTTATATGAACTTAAGTCGGCACAGGTGGTTGCAAAAGACCGAATTTCTATGAAATGCACATCAAAAAACAGTTGTTTGAGTATTTTAACCACATTTGGTACATTGGGCGAATGTACTCTCACCTGATTTCGCCAGTGGTTCTCAAAAGTTTGCACCAGACCCCTAATACATTAATTTTCGTAAGCAATTAATTTTAGTGCAATGTGTTTCTACTGATGTCACTACCTATACAGTATACACCCATTTAATTTAATGACCATATTTATGAATAGCCCCGTATGTAGCTACAACTTAATTAACTGCTGGTCACTATTATTCCTTAGTTGACTTTCTTCTTCTAAATATATCTAAGTCATTAATCATGGATAACAAGCATCTAAATTAGTACTCTCCTGTTAGTATTTATAAGAGTAGTTTTTAATTGCTTGTTTCCCGAAACACTTTTTAAAAACAATTGAGCCATATTGTCCATGTTCTACCCTCGTGTATAAATTTAAAATCGTGCTTTTCAAAATGATAAGGAATTTCTATTTATTTATTTTTTTTTTTGACAACAATTATTTTCGCACACCTAACCGTACACTGGTCCGTAAAACTTCTTAATTATTTTCAAAAAAAAATCTGTCAAACAAAATAGGTCAGTTCCGCATTTATCTGGGCCACTTTGAAATGTCAAATTCAACAAACCTTCTATACTTTGTTCAATAATTAAAAGACCACCAACTTTACATTCTCCTCGATAATTACTTTCATCAACCCGATCTATGGAAAAATTTTGTGAGAATTGTAATTTTAAGGTTAACTGTTTGTTAAGTGTCGCCTGATTTTTTTTTAATATCGTCCAATAGAATGTTTTCATACCTGCCGTTAACAAATATGTAGTTTTTCTGGACGTGTTTAAAAACAAATAATACAAATTAGCGTTTAAAACCTGTGGATAATAATAATAAAACAATTTAAACAAATTTGAATTTTATTTTGAATGAAATAAATGTCATAATCAGAGATATGTCATAGTCAGAGATATGTCATAATTTGTACTGTTACCAATATAGCATTAAAAGATAATTATCTAGATTCTAGTGTTCTTCTAATTTTACTAACCTAATTCAACAGGTGGTAGTTTTTAAATTTTTGAACGGAGTTTATGTTTACTCCCCTCCTCTAAAAAGGCGAAGGAAGTACTGTAATCATGAAAAAAATCACATTCCGATTTTTTTAGAACTTCACATTTCGGGGTCACTAAATGACGACAAACATGTTTTCTCAATTCCGTCTATCTGTCTGTCGGTCGATCAGGGCCTCCTTACCTTTGGGGTCTCCCCTCACTGCAGGGGAAATATTTTAACTTTAAGGCCGTTTTTTTTAATATAACCTATTAAAAATTGTATAGTGTTGAAATCATATTAAAAATTTTCTACCCAAATAAAGAATAAAAAATATATAGGCTGTCATTTAAAAAATATTGATGTCATAAGATTTTAAAAAATTATTTAAAAATCTTAAAACAATTTTAACATATGTGGTGCAATTTGAATCGCTACAATTTTTTAAGATTTTTTCCCCGGAAAGAACATTAATAACAGAGTTACCGAATTTAAGCGCTACTTAATTTATGTCTACCTGGCTCAATATCGAGAGGAGAGCACCTTAAAAAAAGAAAAAATCGTGTAATTTTGCTTTAACTCAAGAACTATTAGTTAAATAAAAGGAATATTTTGCACATATTTCAGGCTTTTACCCTTAACGAAAAAGGCATATTTTGGACTCAACATATACAGGGCGAATACCTTAATCTTCTTTAATATTTTCTAAATTTTTAGTTTCAAAACTTCGACTTGCGAAGGAAGTTCCGTGTAAAGATCTTTACAGATTTTTTTAAATGTTTCTTTAATATTTACAGGACGAAGTTAATAAAAAATTATGTCTGATACGAAACAGCTTACAAACTACAGTTGTCTAAATGAGGAGTTTTTTCTTTATCAATTTACATGTTCTATTAAATCTCCTCATTTAGACAACCGTAAAAGGACATTTACAGGATTTTTGTAACAGTAATTCATTAGCAGGGCTAGATTAGAGTTTCTAGAAGCCATTTAAATAGATATTAATTAGAACTGAAAAATATTTCTCCTAAAAAAGCGCCTTGCATAAAAAACGTAAAAATTATGCAAACATACTACTTTTCGATATACAATAAAAAATCGAAAGAAGTAACTAACATTATATATCATTTTTTCCAATTATTAATCTTTAGTCTTAATTTTTTCCCATATTATGCCGACTTTTTGGCTGTCACTGTAGATTATTCGATAGATAACATTATAATAACACATGGATAAGTTAAACCAAGATCAAGTTTATTTTTGATCTTTGAAATGCCGTTTTAAGGAATGTAGCATACAAAGTTTCTAAAATCGAGTGCAACAAGAAAGCGATCATTTTATAGATATTTAAAGATACGCAGAAATATATATTTCCCATAATTTGAATTTGGAATAACCGCCATTTACCTACCCTCACTTTTTAACTTTTTATCTCCAATAGCCGAAGAGCATTACTCACGTGAAACGGAAACGTGCGTATTCTTTATCCGGTCATTTTTTAGCGAGCTGCAGAAGTGAACACGTTGTGATTGTAATCCTATAATTTCACAAGTGTACTCACCACACAAGTTAAATCAAATCCGGAAAATAAGGTAACATTAATAATTCTCGTACTGCATGTTTATATTTTTTTGCTAAAATACAATTTGTAGTTTAATTCTTGGGGGAAGAATACAGCATTTTAACCGCCACATTAGGCCATATTGCGTCTGTTATCGAAAGATTGATATTTTTCAAGTCCTGTTTGTAATATAGCATCCTATCTTACCAATGGCTACTAATTTCGGCAAAAGGAACAAGCAACGGGCAAATGTTGATGTCTGGTTGGATTCGCTGGGTTATTACCGCAAGACCATTGCTCACGATGAAACATGCTTCTTTCGAGCAGTTGCTGAGCAGGTAAGAGCTTTATAGTATCGTAATGCTACATAATGCTAGTCTAAATTGTGTTTACATGTTTATTGCTATATTAACACACAGATACTTTTGCGTTACGGGAAAAAGTCTATAGACCACATGTGGGTGTCTATACACTGGTGAGAGCAGTATTGCTAAACCAAATATTTCATGCAGCAACACTATTCTACGAACTAACTACACCACTGTATAAACATTAAAAGCAATTTGTGTCGATGCCTGATCTAGGTGCATGGGGTAGTTAGAAATTTCTTGCTAGAGCGACAATAATTACTCTTGGGGGGGTCTGCTGTATTTTTTATTATATTTATGTAATTATTTGTGTTTTAGTTGAACTAGTACTTTTACACTTTCTTTGACAGAAATTGAAAATGTTTATACGGTGGTATATTTACTTCGTAGAGTGTTGTCGCTAGATCAAATGTCTGGTCTTACGATACTGCTCTCGCAAGTGTACAGACACACCTGCGTTTGATCTATAGGCCTCTAGGCACAAAAATAACTACTTGTATATGTAGCATCAAAATGCACATAATAGTTCATGATCTAAATACTAAAATGTTGTTGTTAATAGCTCAATTAATTATTTCGAGAATTATTTTAAACACAAAAGTTGTTCCTACATTAATGCACTATTTTAACAAATTTTGTATTAGTTATTATTTCCTGTATTTCGCTGTGGCTAACATGCTGAAAGAATACAATGTTAACAGTTACGTCCTCAGTTATGTGCTTTGGATTTACGGGCATTTTTAATTTTTATCATCCAGCAGTCATGACTGGTTAGGGTAGTGACGTTATTTTTCTGCTTTGTTTTGATAATAATACAAAGGTTATTTCTTTTCGACCTCCAATTTAGTAGAATAAAAACTAAGAATGAATATAAAACATTTATTATAGACAGAAAATGTTAATACATCCCTCAGCTACATTTCCATGTAATCATCATTTTGCCGCCTTGTAACTCAGCCAACCATTCACATTGGTTTTCAGCTATTTCAAGCTTTCTGCATCATTCTCACAAACAGCCATCGCTCATAAACTGTACCTATCTGACGATTCATTTTGACTACATTATGCCCTTCAGCATCGAGTCTTCAGCCAGAAGAAAGCGAATTATGGCTTACTTAGCTTACCAAGTTTGAACTGCGCACCGTAATCTGCAATTTGCTTTCCTCTAGTTGAAGACATCGACTCTAAAGAACATAATGCCAAAATTTGTCGTCAGGTGAGTACAGTTTATAGACGACGGTTGTTTGTGAGAATGGTGCAGAAAATTTCAAGAAGAAGCTGAAATCCACCGTGAACAGTCGGCTAAGTGACCAGGCGGCAACCTTTAAGGAGGACATAGAAAAACTCGTGCCACGGTATAATAAAGTGCCTTCATCAAAGTGGCGATTATGTAGAAGTGTAGCTGAGAGATGTACTTACATTTTCTATACAATGAATATTTCATATTCATTCTTGTTTTTTATTCTTACTGCATCAAAGGTTCAAAAAACATAACCCTCGTAGAATTAGGTACTCAATAACAGCAGATAAAAGCTAAAAGGAAAATTATAAAAGTATTTTGTACATTTTCATCTTGTTATATTATGGTATGTAGTGGTTCAGTGCTAAAGCTTCAAATATACGCTGACTATCTACACTACAGATATAGACGAGGAATTGCTGAGAAGTGTGCTTGTTTGCTTATCTTTTTATATAACAAGATCCGCAGATACTCCATAGGGTGCGTATGCATTGAAGTCTGGGGGTTGACATTTTGAGCAATGGTTGTAACTGATTTGCTAAATAATGAATGATGTAACTATTGGTGCACTGCTTTAAAGTCAGTTTGTCATTTAATTGACGTTATCAAAATTTTGATCAATTGAATCAAATTGCTCTGAAACCAAAGCGACACATAAATTAGAGGGGATACGGAAAGTTTGTTCCCCACATTTCATTCCTCACATTTCGTACCCCACATTTCGTTCCCGGGAAATTTCGTCTCCCCACATCTCGTACCCGGAAACTTCGTTCCGGAGCGGGCTCAATTTGTCTCCTAGATTACCGGGTGTTGAAAAATGAGTGCAGCGATCGGAATACAGTTAGATAATGAAAGATATTTTAATTAATTTATTTATTATAATAAACTTATAAAAACAAAGTAAATTTTATTTATTAAAAATGACGGTTTAAACTAAGTATCTTCCTTATATCTTGTATACGGCCATAATTTCTCATTCTGAGTAATTTTTCTTAGTAATATTATGCCATATCATGAACAAAAAGGGTAGTTTACCTGAAAAGAAAATTGTTATTGCTAAACTGTCAAGGCCGACTTGTTTTTGAAAAACTGAAAAATTTCTTAAAATTCTCTATTAACCAAGCAGGAATTTTAATTCTTATAACATTTTTATGTAAAAATAAAAATAAAATTTAATTCCCTCTTATAAACTCAATCCGGGGACATACTGTTCTTATAAGTTTATTATAATAAATAAATTAATTCAAATATCTTTCATTTTTCTAACTGCATTCCGATCGCTGCGCTCGTTTTTCAACACCCGGTAATCTAGGAGACAAATTGAGCTCGCTCGGGAACGAAGTTTTCGGGTACGAGATGTGGGGAGACGAAATTTCCCAGGAACGAAATGTGGGGTACGAAATGTGGGGAACGAACTTTCCGCAAACCAAATTAGAGATTGAGTTTTTATTTTTATTGCCTTATTATTGCAAGATTTAAATACGAAAAGATTTCAACCCGCCAACATCAAATCTACGGCTCAAAATCATTCTTGAGCCAAAACAGCACCTCGTTAAGATTGGCATTATGTGTTGAAACACCTTGTATATGTACTATGTACAGGGTGGGCCAAATTGGACAATTTTAAAGAAAAACTCCCCTGTCTTAAGGAAATAGGCGAAAACTAATGTTAGTGTCTGGGGCTCAATTTTCATCAAAAACATAATGGTAAAAATTGCACATTGATATCTGTTATCGTTTCAGAGTTATAGGGTGTTTTTCGAAAATGTGCATTTTCAAAAATTGCTGTAACTTTTTTGCTATGGAAAATTTTGTGTTTCTATAAAAACATTTCCAAAGCACCTTGCTACGTTGAATTTAATGGTTTAAGTATAATTTTTTTAAAACTAATAGTTTAATAGTTATCAACAAAAAAATTAATTTTTTATGTGGGACACCCTGTATATTTTTGGATCATTGAAAAGAACTTAAAATTAAATTTCTAAAAATATAGCACACTTGATATTTTGCTCAAGTCCTCTTCGAAATACAGTTTTTAAAAGTTTGCCCACTTTGAACAAGTAGCCTTTGGACGCTGGCAGCGGCCATAATACAGAGAACAAATGCTTACTGGTAGCTATCAGCAGTAATTAAAACAAAACTAATATTTACAATGAAAGATGCAGAATTTTATAACAATTGTTCGAAATGTCGACCGGTTTCTCTTATGCACAGACGGCATCGTTTTTCAACATTTCTTGCAGAATTCATTAACTCAAGGGGGGTGAGAGATGCAAACCTTCGCATAATCGCGACTTCTAATTCTTGTCTAGAATATATGGGAAATTTAAAAATAAGGTCCTTTAGTCTTCCCCAAAGATAAAAATCCATAGGCGTTAGGTCCGGTGATCTCGCCGGCCAACGGTTGGCACCCTGGTTAGCTATCCAATTATTGTCGAAGTTGGCTGCTAAAAAATTGCTGATAATTTCAGCGTTGTGAGGCGGTGCCCTGTCTTGCTGGAAAAATATGTTTTTGAGTTCCATTAGGGGCAGATCATCAATAAGGGGTTCTATTTGTTGCCTTAAAATTTGTAAATATCGTTGAGAGGTGAAAGTGCCATCATAAATGGGATGCGGAAAGTTTGTTCCCCACATTTCGTTCCCCACATTTTGTACCCCACATTTCGTTCCCGGGATATTTCGTCTCCCCACATCTCGTACCCAGAAACTTCGTTCCCGAGCGAGCTCAATTTGTCTCCTAGATTACAGGGCTTTGAAAAACGAGTGCAGCGATCAGAATACAGTTACAAAATGAAAGATATTTTATTTTAATAATTTATTATAATAAACTCATAAGAACAAAATAAATTGTATTTATTAACAATGACGGTTTAATCTAAGTATTTTTCTCATATTTTGTATAGGGCCATAAATTCTCATTCTAAACAACTTTTCTTAGTAAGATTTTGCCGTATCATAAACAAAAAGGGTAGTTTACCTGAAAAGAAAATAGTTTTTGCTTAACTGTCAAGGCCGACCTGTTTTTGAAAAACTTAAAATTTTATTAAAATTTTCTACAAACCAAGCAGGAATTATAATTCCGATAACATTTTTATGTAAAACTAAAAATAAAATTTAATTTCCTCCTGTAAGCTGAAGCCGGGGACATACTGTACCTATATAGTTCTTATAAGTTTATTATAATAAATAAATCAATTAAAATATCTTTCATTTTTCTAACTGCATTCCGATCGCTGCACTCGTTTTTCAACACCCTGTAATCTAGAAGACAAATTGAGCTCGCACGGGAACGAAGTGTCCGGATACGAGATGTGGGGAGACGAAATATCCCGGGAACGAAATGTGGGGTACGAAGTGTGGGGAACGAAATGTGGGAAACGAACTTTCCGCAAACCACCATAAATTAATGGGCCAATAATCCTACCCCTAAAAACACTTGCCCATACACTAAATCCAAATCTTCCTCGATTTCTCAGCTCCACTACTGAATTAGGGTTTTGTTGTGCCCAAGTGTGAGTTATAGCGATTAAAAAAACCAGCACTGCTTATATAAGCTTCGTCTGTCCAAATACAATTCAACGGGATATTACGTACTCGGTTACATTTTTCCAGAAACCACTGGCAAAAATCTATGCGGCGTTTAAAATCTCCGGGTCTAAGGTGATGCACTTTTCTGATCCTGTATGGTTTGTATTTGTGTTTCTTTAAAGTTCGTCTAACGTTAGTTTTTGCCAGTCCTGTTAGTGTCTTTAACTTTCGTGTTGATGTTTTGGGATTATTTTGAACGGCTCCTAAAACCACTATTTCTTGTAACTCCCTATCCCTATTTGATGTATACTGTTTTGGCCTTTTCTTCTCAAACTGACCACTATTAATTAGGTTGTGTCACAATCTTCCGAATATGTCTTAAAAGGTTGTCTTCTCTCTGGATATTGATTGTGGTACAAATTGCTTGCCGTCTCTGCATTCTCCCCGGCTTGTTTAAAACAAACTATCATATCCCATTTTTCATAATTTTCAAATTTCATTTCAAATTTATTTGAAAGATTAAACTAAAAATCAGCGTCTTTACAGCCAAAATCACAATTTGACAACTACCAGTACGCATTTGTTTTCTGTATTATGGCCGCGGCTTCCAAAGCCTACTTGTTCAAAGTGGACAAACTTTTAAAAACTCTGTATTTCGAAAAGGACTCTAGGTGATTCAAAAATATACAGGGTGTCCCACATAAAAATCGATTTTTTTGTTGATAACTATTAAACTATTAGTTTTAAAAAATATATACTTAAACGATTAAATTCTACGTAAAAAGGTGCTTTGGAAATGTTTTCATAGAAACACAAAATTTTCCATAGCAAAAAAGTTACAGCAATTTTTAAAAACTGCACATTTTCGAAAAACACCCTGTAACTCTGAACGGTAACAGATATCGATGTGCGGTTTTTACCATTATGTTTTTGATGAAAATTGAGCCCCAGACACTGACATTAGTTTTTGCCTATCTCCTTTAGAAAGCGGAGTTTCTCTTTAAAAGTGTCCAATTTGGCCCACCCTGTACTGTGTGTCCCAAATTGGACACTTTTCATAGGAAACATTAATTTCTAGAAGAGATAGTAAAAAACTAACTTACATGTTACGGGCTTGTTTTTTGTGTAAAAATGAATGGCGAATACCGCACATCGATATCTTGATCTCTTTAAAAGATTTTCAATTTCGTGCATTTTCGACTCACCCCCGTAACTTGCTTATTTGTGAATATTTTGTGTTTCTGCAAAAACATTCTTAAGGCACTTTTTTAAAAGTAATCGAATGGTATGCTTAGTGTTTTTGTAAAACAAATGGCGGGGAAGCTGTGACATAAACTTTTATTTTTACTTATGGTGGTATTTGAAGTATGTAGTTTCCATCCAACTTTTCTATTTTTCTTATGTAGTAAAATGATTTGAGATTCATTCCATTGTTAGTGATTTCTCCTGGTGATAAAATCTTGTTAAAAATTACAAATGAATATAAAATTATTTCTATTCAAGTTTTTCAGCTGTTCATTTGTGACTTCACCTTTTTGTGATGCTTTTTTGTTTTTCAATTTTCTTGTTGCCAATTTTACCCATTATTTCATTTGCTGTTTCTTCTGTGCTGTGTGTTCATCCTCCTCCTTGATATCGTTTGCTCCTTCTTCGTGTACTTCTGTTTGTTTTTCTTTATTTTTTGCTGCATCAGCTGTATCTATCTTTTTCTAGAAGATATATAGTATTTTTTAAGTATGTTCTTTACTATAGAAATTATATTAAGTCTGCATCATAAATTTGGTCAGAAAAAATGTCTAGAATATCTGCTGTTATTTTTTACAATTTTAGGTAAATCGATTTCCTTTTTAAAATTTTTATTTATTTCTATATCTAGTAATTTATAGTTTATTCTTACAAATATATTGGCAGCTATGTATGTTTTATAATAATTAATTTTGATATTTTATGGTACCTACTGCTACAAATTCAGAGTATTTTCTTTAAATAAATCTGTTTTTTCTAATATATATATATACCGGGTGTCCACTTTCAAACTGGAACATAAGGATTTACCATTGTATTTAACAGTTTCATGAATTCCTGCTCTCCAATTCAACCTACAGAAAATGTTTTGGTATCAATGGAAAGACAAAATGATTGGGCATCTAATGGTGTCAAAAATATAATTAATTATTTTTGTCAATTTTCATTGAATAATATTAATCAAAAGTTTTCATGTTTTTTAAATATGAGTTGCCTTGACTTAAAAACAGTTGACAGCTATACTCATATAATTTGTTATTTGATGATATTCAGAGTTAGTTCAGTAGTTTTTACTTTATAAAATCAACAATTACTTGAACGAAGAGGGAGTTTTTATGAAAATAACTTTATTAGCATTATTGCTATACATAAACAATTTCACAATTAATAAACAATCATTCTTATTGTTAAAATATACCTATTACAGTGAGGTTAGTTTGCGGAGAGTGAGATATTTGTTTCAATGCAAGACTTACCTCCTTAATCAAAAGTTCTAAATAAGTGTTAGAATTTAAATTTCCAGCAATTTCAAACGGTCCGATAATTTTGTCATTATAAATTCGAGCCCAAATATTAATTTTTTGAGAGTATTGGGTTCCTGTACATACACAGATTAATTGTTGGTTTTTCTTGAGCCCAATATCTAGTATTTTGCACATTGGGTTCGTTGTTTAAAGTAAAAGTACATTCATCCGTGAAACGTATTGATGACAAAAATCACAATCTTGATTGGCACGTTCTTGCATTCCTTCACAAAATACATTTCTACTTTCTTCATCTGGTTCAAATATTTCCTGATGACACTGTGGTTTGTATGGATGATATCTGTACTTCTTTAATGTCTTAGATACCGCTTACTTTGAGACATTTAATTCACAACCAATTTGTCTTGTGCTGTATTTTGGGTCAATATTGATCAATTTCAAAACACCTTACAATTCCTTGCCATCTGTACCAACATTCTTGCTATTACCTTCATTAAAATTTCATTATTAAAATTTTTATGAAAGCCAAAATTAAATAATAAACACTAACCAACTCTAGCTTCCGATTCTACCGAAGTATTAGCAGTTTCTTCAAATTTCCAGACATATCTGTGTAGTATTGTAGATGCAGACGGTATTGGACTGTTATAAAATTTTACGGAAAACAAATCTCTCACTCTACGTAAACTAACCTCACTGTAATATGTTTTTTACGATACAAACTCTCTCTTCGTTATTTTTTTATTTATTATAAAGTAAAAACTACTGTACTAACTCTGAATGTCATTAAATAACAAATTAATTTGAGTACAGCTGTCAACTGTTTTCAAGTCAAGGCAACTCATATTTAAAAAACATGAAAACTTTTGATCAATATTATTCACTGAACATTGACAAAAATCATTTAATTTTTGACACCATTAGATGCACAATAATTTTCTCTTTCCATTGATACCAAAACATTTTCTGTAGGTTGAATTGGCGAGCAGGAATCCATAAAACTGTTAAAAACAATGTTAAATCCCTATGTTCCAGTTTGAAAGTGGACACCCGGTATACAGGGTGTCTCAAAATTGACGACCGTGCTTTTGGGATTTGATTCAGGGAGCTGAAAGAACTCGAAAATAAAGAGTGGAAAATTTTCCGTTTGTCTTTTGTTATCGAGTTATCAATTAAAAACAAAAATTTAAGATATAAACTTTAAAATTTATTGAATACGAATAATATTTGAAAACAAGTTATTTTACACATATCTTGTCACAAAATGTGTTCAAATAGGTTGCCTCCTATTTCAAGGCAAACATTCGCACGATTTATCATTGAAGTGCGAACGCTCTGTAGCATATTTTCGTCAATTGACGCCACAGCAGCGTGATTGCAAGAGACGACATCTTCAGGATTCACAACAGGTAAGCACACAAAACCGAAGGAAATACTTATCAATACGACAGAACGATTAATAAATTTTTTACATCGCCATAGCCACCTTATTGAATTATGTTACACAACAAATTGGAGCGACCGGGCGATAGAAGTTATTATTTACATTTTTATCAATAACTCGATAACAAATGACAATCGGAAAATTTTCCACTCTTCATTTTCGATTTCTTTTAGCCCCTTGCATCAAACCCCAGAAGCACGGGCGTCAATTTTGAGACACCCTGTATATAATAACACTACAAGCCTAGTAGGCTCATGGCTTTTTGTACAGTCTTTTTCCGTTCCTTTAGTCTTGTGGCTCTTTCTCTCCAGTTCGTTACTCCCAGCTGACGTAAATCTTCTTCTACCTCTTTCTTCCACCTCGTCTTTAACGTGCCTCTTCTTCTTACTCCTCCAATTTCCGCCGCCAGGATTTTGTTCGGTGCTCACTCCTCGGTCATGCTGATCACGTGCCCCAGCCATCTGATTTTTTGTGCTTTTACCACTTCTGTAATGTCTGGCGTCTCACACAGTTCTTTGATTTCGCGGTTAGTTCTTCTTTGCCATCTACCATTCACTTTTATGCCTCTCAAAATCTTCCTTAAACGGGCCCTTTACGCTACGATATGGCCAACAGGCCAAGACGCACAGTTCCAATCTTAAGACGAAACTGATTGCGCTCTTTTCACCCTTCACGTTCATATTTTGCAAAGGAAAACTTCATCAGTCTCTCGACGACACCACTGTTGAAATGAATCTGATCGAAACCAAATCGACAGGTAGCATTGGTTGTCTTTATTCAACTCTTACATTTGTTATTACACACTATCGTTGTCGTCGATGAACCTCAAGGATTTATTCCGCACTTTACGATAAAGTTCCGGCCGTAACTGTGGCCTGCGCAGTTAAAAATATTCAGCATGTTGAAAGATAGCAGATCTCGCTGGAAAGGCGCGATGCGAATAGAATTGACCATTTCATGTTGAGTTTTGGACTGAACCGATGAACTGTACAGTTCAAAACTAGCTAAAATCGTAGCTTGAAGGGCCCGTATTAGCACTTTCCACTCCCACACTCCCACAACCTTCTGGTTCGTTAGTTTTTCTTGCTAATACCATTTTTAAAGAAAACCCTCGCATACCATTATTTGAGCATCTCATGGAAATATTTAAGTAAAGCATAGTCAAGGGGGAAATACACAATACCAATTTGTCTACTAGAAATAGACAAAATAATGTTAGGTTACCATTGCTCTCGATTTGTTAAAGTAAATGGTATAAGTCATTGTTTTAAAAAAGCAAAAATATTCGAAATTAAAGATGACAAAAACCGACTTGAAAAAATCGACATGTCGACTTTCTCAAATAAATTTTATTCAAAAAAATTACAAAGAAGTAGTCATTAACATATTGAAAAAATAATAATTTTATATAGTCTCTGGCTCTAATTCACAATCAACAGTGGGCCATAAAAATATTTCTTGGTAAAAACTTTTTTATTCTTAATAGCTACTTTAATATTAGGGTAAGCCGGTTCGGTACAAAGTTGGGTGTACAATGTTTTGTTCCAACAGGAAACTTATAACTCACTAATCCATTATCCATCAATGCCGTAACAGTGCCTTTCAAGTTGTTGTTGTAAGAGAACAGCATAAACGTTGATATGTTGAATGGGACACTCCAGGAATTTTTTTTATAAAATCTGGGCCACCAACTCTTAAAATCTTTAATAATACTGTTAACATTCTCTATGAGTTGCACCGTAAACTGTTTTTTGTTACTTGCATTGACAAAGAGTTCAGTGTATTGCTTAACGGTATGAACTCTATCATTTTTCTTAAGGAATCTCTTAACTACCCCGAAGTCCCTGTCACATGGCAGGAATAAATGGCCACGTATTGGGAAATATTGATCAACTGTCTTAAATCGCCCTATTTCTGTGAATGCAGAAAACATTCTCACAGTTGTGTGGTTTTCATTTTGTCCAGGACATCCATCCATGAACATATGCACATGTTGAACTTCTGGTGGAACATACGTTTCTATATAATTTGCAATAAATGAGCAAACCTTATTGGGACCTTCGTGGTACATGTAAAAATATGCTTTATCGCATATAATTTGGAAATGTACTACATTTCTTCATTCAAAATCGATAAGCAATGTGGTACTTTTATCATTAGTAACACTTTTCTGCCTAGCAACGGCGATTCGTTTTACGTTTGGCAATACTGAAGTGTGTTGTTGGTGGCACTGTAAGTCTATGTCAAATTCGAGGTTAGTAAGTTAGGTCTTGCGTCAGTTTTGACACAAATTGACGCAAAACCTAACCTGCTAACACAAGTCACAGCTGCGATTTTGTTTGAGAAACCCTACAAATCCAGGATATATCGGGTTTTGAAAGTAAACACAATACTTAATGACAGCTTTTGTACAGGCAAGTAGATGAATCTTGTTATTAAGAACGAATTTTTCGTAAAATGTCAAAATACGTCATATGTGTATTTGTCGGGTTTCTCAAATAAGCGATTCATTTAGCATAGCAAACTATAAACTACTGGATGCTAAAAATAATTGTAAATAAAAAATAGTTATTTGTATAATAAACATAGAAGTAGAGTTTGTTGCAGTGAGTGCGATGTTTGCAACCTGACCGTTAGGGGGAATATACAGGGTCTATCAGAAATACGTGTGTTCTTTTTAACTTCAAACTGATTTTAAAATTAGGAATAGGTTATCCACTAAAACGTATATTCGCCTATGGTTAAAAATATACAGCAAAAGATTCCTTAGCTGTGATAAAAACGGAACGTTCCCACGCAACCGGAGCATGGTTTTTGCAGAAACAATCGGTGACCAATTAATTAAGTTATAGATACTGAACGACTCGTTCTGTCAAAATTATGGAGGCAAAAAATATAGAAAAAAAATGTTGTCTAATGCTATAGAGAAAAGTTACACAACTTGGTGAGTTTTTCCACAGGTTTACATTAACACACGTAGTTCAAATATACTCTGTGTGTACAACGTTTTTGTCCCTAAATATACAGTGTGTCCGCGGATTGAGTTCACATAAGTGTAAATGACAAAATATTTTCGAGTTAGATGTTAATATTCTAGGAATCGCTCCTGCTTGTTCTCAAACCAAGATTTTGAAAAAATCAATCAAATTAATTAATATACAGGGTGTTTTTAGAATTGAGTTTTATAAAATTGTCAAGATCAAACTACCATTATTAGAAGAGATAGCAAAAAAAGTATTAAGAAAAGTTGTTTAGAATTAAGAGTAATGGCAGACTCAATTTTCAGACAAATCGGCCTACTTTGATTTTTTTTTAATATTTTTTTATTTTTATACCAACATACTTTTTATCGTGGCTGTAGGAAGCACTCTAACTGGTTCATAAACCAAAATGTTAAAAAGATAATGGAGTGCTTCCTACAGCTACGATAAAAGGTATGTTGATATAAAAAATCCAAAAATTTAAAAAAAATTAAAGTAGACCGATTTGCCTGAAAATTGAGTCTGCCATTACTCTTAATTCTAAATAACTTTTCTTAATATTTTTTTTGTTATCGCTTCTGATAAAGGTAGTTTATTCTTGGCCATTTTTTAGAAATTAATCCTAAAAACACCCTGTATATTAATTAATTTGATTAATTTTTTCAATATCTAAGTTTGAGAACAAGCAGGAGCGATTCCAAGAATATTAACGTCTAACTCGAAAATGTTTTGTTATTTACACCTTATGTAAACTCAATCCGCGGACAGACTGTATAACATATAGTAGCTTTTGATATTTTTTCGAGAATAATTTAAATGAGCATCAAAACAATTTTTTAGCACCAACTTTTTGTGACAATTTTAATTCTTGGCCATTAAAATTATATTTGAGCACCAGAATGCTACTACTAGCCACCAAAAATATTTTTTAATACAGTCAGACCTCGCCGTTCGCGGGGATTACGATCCAGAAGAATGCCGCGAAGCGCAAAACCGCAATGCGCAAGTAAACACATAAATGATAAAAACGGGGTTAGGTTCCATTAACTAGATTTATTTATACTATGCAACCTCAAAAAACCAAAACTTTTCTGCGTTTTTTGTCTGCCAAATCTGAAGCAAAAGCTTTACGTTTTGACATGGTTTTTTCGTGTTTTAAAAATTCAACTCAGTTGAATTTTCAGCAGAAACGCGCGAGACGACAGTAAAGCTTGAACTAAAATTCCATACGTAACATAAGTCTGCCACTTGAATCTAGAGCTCGAATGTCCATTTGTTTATTCAAATTATAATTTTACAATTTATTTCAGGTCTGATTTGGTAATAAGAGATTCAAAGAAATAGGCTCGATAAGTGTGTTTACAAGTTCGTGATAAATAATGTTATTTAAGTGTTCATGTTAAAATAAACAAAAGCTCATGAAAACGTTGGTGCTTATGACATATTATTCATTAGTAAACAAATTTTTATGCGCTTTTGTGTATTTTAACAGCGAATTAAAGATAACCTCAGATTAGTGGTCTTCAAAAGACCGGCCATTAGTGTGTGAAAGTTGAAACAATAAAAGTTGGCAATTCCATCCGCGAACGGCAACGAAAAGGGAGCACAAAGGTGCCCCGCATAAAATCAAATCAGCAAACGGCAAAGCCGCAACCGGCGAGTTCTGACTGTACTAACAAACATATTAAATAGGGGCTCCGTTTCCATACGCCGGATTCTTTTCGCTGGAATTCGATTCGCCGGAAGTCTTTTGACCAGAATGCATTTTGCCGGATATCAAGATCGAGGGCACTATGTTGATCGTGGAGACAACACCGGCCATGGTAGTGAAAAAACATTATCAAAGACTGCAACTAACCTAAACAGGCTAGAACGGGACACAGTACTTTGCTGAATTTTGTTATATGACACACACCCTACAATCCGGCGAAACGGAATCCGGTAAATAGCTTTCCGATGAAATAATTATCCATCGAAACGAATTCTGGCAAATAAAAATCCGGCAAAAAAAATCCAGAGAATGGGAAGGCCACGTTAAATAGGTACCAAATCTAGTAAAAGATCGGGAGAAATTATGAGCGGTGTCAATTTCAAGTTATTTCATAAATAATACAAAAAGTGTATACAGGATGATCTATGACACGTGTAGAAAACGATAGGAGAGGACATTTCGAGTTAAAACTTTGATTTCAACATATACCGATCTGCTTTTATTTCTGAGCTATAACAACTTTAAACTCTTCTATAGAGAAGTAAAAAAAATTGACTCTGGACCATTATCGTGAAATTATCATGTTCCTATGCAACAAGCTAGGACTAGTAACAAACAGTAGGTACTTAAATAATTTGCAGTTTGACAGATACAATAATTAGGTGCTTATAGTAGTAGTAACTACAATGGAGGACTTTAGTTCGGCGTTGATATGGACTTTTTTTCTTAAGGTGACCCCTCTATTACTATTTACCGCTTAGCACACATGCTATAAATCGCCCTGTATATCTTTATATACATATTTCACATAATTTTACCTTTGATTTGTGGAAAAATATGTTTTTTACTTATTTTTTTTTGTGCTCAAATATTATTTCTGCTGCTAAATATGTTCTTGGGTATAAATTGCATATATTTTAATCCTCAAATTTTAATGCTCAAATATAATTTCTGGTGAAAAAATTCAATATTTAGTGCTCAAATTGATAAATAGACAACCAAACTTTATGTTTTAGGTATTAATTACGAATAATTTGTGGCTAAAATATTCGTGCTCCATTAGTTTTGGTAGCAAGAGAACAATATTTGAAGATCAAATCAATATTTCTTTGGTGCTTGGTTAAAGACTACCCTATTTTTCAGCCTACATTTAAGAATTCTGGCAAAATTTAATGCAATATTAAGAACCTATTAAAATATATACAAGGTGACGGTTGTAGGTACAACAATGGTTTCCAGTTTCACAGGAAGCTTTTCTCAAACAAATTAAACCAAAGTTGTACAAATAGAAGTTGTTGGTTAAATTCTAATTTAGTTATATCATATAAATTTTAACATATTTATCTATTATCATTTTCTTCACCTATTGTGATTCGAAAATTTGATGTTAGGGAACTGTAACTAATTATTTTAATATCTGAACAAATATTTCAGGTGTTCGGTTCTCAGTTAAAGCATGAACGTGTTAGGGACGAATGCATTTCATATGGGAAGCAACATTGTAAAGAGTTTAGACATCTGTGTCCAGTAAAACGTGAATGGTTTGAGCGACTTAAAAAGATACGCATTTGTGTATGTAAAGACATTGAAATTGAAATTGAACTGGTTTGCAAAAAATATCAGTAAGTTATTAGTTGTATTTGTATGATTTAGTTATAGGAAATGTTTCTTTATATGAAGAAGTAGTAAAAAAAATCAAAGATTAAGAGAAAAAAATGTATAGTTTACCATTTTTCTAATTTTATTTTCTGTGTTGTCCAAAATGGCTATTACATTATGAAATTTCACTTCAAAAGGCAATTCGGGTTTTTAAAAACTTGGCAATATGTATTTATTTTGACAGTTTTGTTTTAAATAACCTTTTATATGTAAGAGGGATTGAATCAGAGTAACTTAATTTTTTTTTGGGAAAGTATATTTCCTTTTGCAGTCTATATGACAATAAGCAAAAAATAGGTTAGTAACAATTAAAATGACATGAATCAAAGATATAGATTGAAACCCAGCGATTTATAATACAGAAGTTACTTAAAAATAAGGTTTGTATAAGAACTTAATTAGTCAAATCTATGATGTAGGTCTAGCGGTTTGTGTCTATGTAACCTTTGAATGTTTGCACTGTTGTCTAGTAGGTTTAGAGCTAACGTGTTAGGATGATGTTCTAGGTTGCTTAGGTATTTTTCACTGAACTTCATTATCAAGTCTTTTACCGTATTAACTTTAAGTCACATAAAATATACAGACTGATCCATTTAAAAAATTAAAGTTAGTTTCCTTTCCGGTAAAACCGGAAGTCGGCCAGTTAGACTATATTTATCGTTCAATTAAAAATTATCTCTACTATCTTCATATAAAATTTTCTACCAAGAAGCCAATAGTGTTGACGAAATGTCATACCAAGCTGCTTGCGCTTTTTCCAGATGTCTTCCACGTCAAACCCTTGGCGAGGTGCAGGCCTAGGTATTTAATCTCTGTCAGTAGAGTTAGTGGAACTTTGAATGTTTGATTTGTGTCGATGTAACCTTTGAATGTTTGCACTGTTGTCTAGTAGGTTTAGAGCTAGGTAACGTCTTAGGATGATGTTCTAGGTTGCTTAGGTATTTTTACTGAACTTCATTATCACGTCTTTTACCTTATCAACTTTTAAGTCAAGTAATATTCTGCGTTTCATACAAAGTATGACGCATCACACGTAGCACTTTACACAGAAATCTGTGTAACATTTGGATGTTAGAGTTGGCTGCTGTACCCTACAGCTGGATGCCGTAGGTCCAGATGGGTTTGAAGACTATTATATACAAGGGGCTTGCTGGTTAACAATAATTTGAATTTTCTACCAAGAAGCTAGTAGTGTCGACGAAATGTTATACCAAGCTGCTTGAGCTTTTTCCAGATGTGGGACTTCCATGTCAAACCCTTGTCGAGGTGCAGGCCTAGGTATTTAACCCCTGTCAGTTGAATTAATGGAAAATTGTTTACAAGGACTGCTGGAGAAGATCCTTTGCATGTTTTAATGTTATGTGAAAGGATTTTATTTAGTTTTAATTTAACGCACCATTGTTTAGTTCATTATGCTACTTCGTCTAGGCTCTATTGTAGGAGATTTACGGCAACAACCAGATCTGTGTTTCAACATAATTACCTCGTCATCAGCAAAAGTAGCAGAGAGTGAGTGTGGATTGGTTGGCAAATCTGCTGTGAAAATAAGGTACAAGATGGGGCCAAGTACACTGCCCTGTGGCACGCCTGATTGGATTAAATGTAGATCTGTTTGGTCTTGTCTGAATTTTAACTGAAAGTATCATTCCTCTAGATAGATTTGAGGATATTATAAAAAAGGTGTGGTAAGAATGTTTCGAGTCTATACAGTAGTCCTGTGTGCCACAAACTTTGTCAAATGCTTGACAGAGTCACTTAAAGTGAACTAGTTTGATTTTCTTTAACATGTGTGTTTTTTTAACTTACTTCATTCAACTTTATTTCAATTAACAGTGTTTAAATTAAGTGTTACCAAATTGACAGAAAGAGATAATTGCCCATTGAAGTGTTTAAAGGGACAGCTTTCAGAGTGAAGTTTCTACTATTATAAAGTTCAAAAAAACTGAATTTTGGTGCATTAAACATGTATTAATGATATACATTGAAAATTTTTAAAACCCATATTAAGAAGCATTTCCTATTTAATTTTGTGGTTACATTTCTTTTGTTTAAATATGAATTTCTAGAGTGGATCTTGTCCTATTTAATGCTGCTGATAAAAGTACAAAATCATTTAAAGGTCATCCTCTTTATCGTGGCCATTACAATGTTCAGTTATGCAAAATGAGCGAGAATCATTATGATGCTGTATTCGAAAAGAATTACATTGCCAATGCAGCTTTTTGCCAGTGTAAGTAGTACATACTTGGTTATCCATTAATTACATTTTAAAATTAACGCTTTACATTTTTAGCTCTCACATACAAATGCTTGTATGAGAATGTGTTTAATATTCCTAACGTAACAAGCATTGTCAATGATCAGCAATCGTTCAGAAATGCTGAAAGCGAAACTAATGATGGTTCTGCGATGTACACCAATGGTCTTGATGAGCAAAATATGTTAGAACCACTTCCATCCATGCTGGAAGAGGCATTGGATCCTAACAAATATTGCAACACTGACTATTACCTTTGGCATGAAGACCAAGGTACTGTCGATATACTTGTGTCAACTGCACTATATTGCAGAGATTGCTATTTAAAAATTCTATGAAGAAGTTGTATACCTAGCTTTCATGTACTTATAAAATAATGGAAAACATTTATTATAATAATAGTTTATGGTTTAACAAAACTTTTATTCAGTATAAGTCTGCATTGTTAACACGTTTTAAAATGTCATTGCTTTTAGTTCAAGACTGGGTTGTTAAATACGGCAAGTTAAGCCTTGAAGACGGTTCAAAACCTATGCCCCTTTCTTCAGTAACTGATGATGCTGCAGTTTCTGATTATGGTCGTAAGAATCCCGAAACTAGTCTGCAGTCTGATTCTAAAGATACAACTGACCTTAATATTAACAATGACGAAGGATGCCCTATGGTAAGAAGTTTTTTAAATAAAATACTTACGCATTATTTGTTATGGCATAGTTTAAGAAACATTTTTTGGAATTTTTCCTGTATTTTCAATTGAAGTGTGATATTGTTAAGTAGCAAAGTAATACTTTGCTGGTTACCAAAACTATGCAAATTATAGTGGTTCATAAAGGTTAACAGAAAGCTTTCTAATTAATAGTTATTAAACATTATTTAAAATTTGGATTCACGGAGAATGAAATATTAAGCAAAAGTTATACTATTAGAAAATTAAAAATGTATAGGTACTTTACTATTTTTTTTAGCTTTTATATTTACTTACTGGATGTAAAATCCATTATACTGTAAGTAAACGATCAAAATCTGAAGAGAAAGTAAAATTAACCAGGAATTAATTGTTTTTTACTAGTTACTTCCCTCTTCTGAAAGACGAAGGAAGTATTGTAATCACGAAAAAATCACCTTCCGAGATTTTTTCAGATCTTCACGTTTCAAGGTCACTAGATGACGAAAAAGAGGTTTTCTCAATTCCGTCAGTCTGTCTGTCTGTCTGTTGGCAGTATAGCTCAAAAACTATTTGTCGGAGGAAGACGATATTTTGCATACATGTTACATATCTACCTCGCCTAAAGCCGGTACAATTTCATATAAATATATACAGGGTGAATACCTTAAAAAAATTAGATTTTGTTTATTTTTGTGTTAATTTTGGAATAAAAGGAAGTTATCTTCTATTTCTTTCCGCTTGCAAAAACATTTAGCCTCTGGCGTGGTTTACACGTTGAGTTACCGTGCTCTTTTGCTTTTCCTCCTGTTGAAGCCCCCTAGAAAAGTGGGTGAAACGTTGATTTCTTCAACCCCAATAATGACATGGTCAAATCCCGGAAGTTGTTTGTTACTTAATAAAAATGGCCGTAAAAGCCTCCGAAATCATGTAAATTTATTTTCTTATTTAGAATAGCTCCTGCAACAATAATTTGCTATTGAAATTTACGAAATGTTTCTGTTACACTATCCCTATACTATAGCAAGGTCCGTATACAGGTTGATTCAAATTAAGTGCTCACAATTGTTACCTTTGTTAAATCAGCAAACTAGTAGTGTTTTCGGTGCTGATTAATATGCAATTAATAAAAAAACAATCGAATAACTCGTAGGCGACAAAATTAATTTTTTTTTAAATAAAACAGCCTGTATAGTTTTCAAAAACTTGAAATAAAAGTAAATTTGTGATATAAAAGTCTTAATACACTATTGTCTTAAAATGAATACTAAAGAAGTTACCGCAAGTTTCAGTTTATAGATAAATACATACATTATTCTACTGTAAAAATTCATTGCAGGCTTGTTTTAAGTTTTTAATTGAAGTAAATAAACAACACTAATTACTTTCGACAACCAAACGTACGACAAATTGATTTTGACAGTTCTGATGTTTACGTTATTGTTTTTGGTTTTAGTAACAGCCTACTATGAATTTTTCGTAAGTACGGTGTATTGTTGATATAGGTAAACTAAAATCTCCCCTAACTTCTTTAATATTCATTTTAAGACAATAGTGTATTAAGACTTTTATATCACAAATTAATTTTTATTTCAAGTTTTTGAAAAATATACAGGGTGTTTCATTTAAAAAAACTAAACGTTTTTAATGTTGTCGCAAAATTCGTTATTCGATTGTTTTTTTATTAATTGCATATTAGTCAGCGCCAAAAACACTACTAGTTTGCTAATTTAACCTACTTTGTAAAATTAATAATAACAAAGATAGCAATAGTGGGCACTTAATTTGAATCACCCTGTATATAGCAAGCTAGGAAATATACGTGGTGCCCACTGACAATAAATTCGTAGCAAAGTCGTTGCGATTAGATTGATGAACGTCACATCTTGTCAGCTAAGTGATTGAGGTTAGATAATTTCAAAATGTCAGTGCGTGCATCTTTGAATTGCACTAACCATTTAAGAAGCGGTTTTCGTTTATATGGCCTTCTCCCTGATCAAAAAAGGCGAGAAATTTAGGTTAAAAATTGGAATAATTTGCTAGTACACTACAAGGTTTAAATTTCCCGCCATTGGGCGCCATTTTCGCGCCCTCTGCATAGTGGAATTACGTGGAATGATATATTTCCCAGCTTGCTATACAGGGTGTCCGGAAATGTCGTGTACAACGGAAGACCACAAGTTCCTTCGCCCAAAATATGATGATTTAACTCAACTTACCAATATACAAAGTTGCTTAGTTTAGCCGCTAGAGGGCTTTAAAAAGATTAGCTTTTTAAATTTCTTAACTACCAATTTTTTTTTTCTGGGTAAAAAATAAAATTCGGGCACTTCATTCCATGTAGGAGCATGGCCTGAGACAAGGCGAGTCAGGATCGTCGGGTAGGCGCTGGGTAGTTACTTAAAATTAAAATTAGAAACTATTTCCTGTCTTACAAAATTTTAGTTGGGTAAACGGTTTAGCCACAAAATATATTTTCTAAATCCCTACAAGCCTAGTGTTAAGTTACAATTACTGATTCAGGCTTGTAGGGATTTAGAAAATATTTTTTGGGCTAAACCGTTTAACCAACTAAAATTTTGTAACAGAGAAAATAGCTTTTAAATTAAAGTAACTAACCAGAAAAAACAATTACCAGTGATTATACAGCGGGTTAAAAAGATATGGATGGATAATTTAGTGTGACAACAGAATTTTCGAAATTAGGGTTTATTCCACAAAAAGCTGTAGTTTACTGGTACAAACGCATGACCAAAAAATAAATAAAATCTATCAGAGATTTTTCGACTTACTTGAAAAATGCTAATTATTTTTAAAGCCGTCCAGCGGCTAAACTAAGCAACTTCGTATATAGGTAAGTTGAGTTAAATCATCATATTTTGGGCCAAGGAACTTGTGGTCTTTTGTTGTATACGCCATTTTCGGACGCCCTGTATAGCAAGCTTGGAAAAATATCATCCCATGTAATTCCACTATGCAGAAGGCGCGAAAATGGAGCCCAATGGCGGAAAATTCAAACCTTGCAGTGTACTAGCAAATTATACCCAATTTTTAACCTAAATTTCTCGCCTTTTTTGATCAATTGCCATTTTCGGACACCCTGTATTTACCGACCTTGATACTATAGTGAATTGCGGTGAACCAGCCACAATATTTCATAACCTCAAAATAACATGTGATAAATAATTTCATCTACGTATTGAAAACATTCGCTCCTAAAATTGTGCAACATGGATGAGAACGACACGGAGAGCCCATTTAATCCATCTAATTATGGTTTAGATGCCTCATTTCAGCTTACAAAATTTTCAGACTTGCGAGGATGAGGATGTAAAGTCCCCCAAGCAGTCTTAACGGGTTTCTTGGAGGGAATGGAATCACATACAATATCAAATTCTGCGGATAAGTTAAAAATAGGTAATGGTAATGTTTCTCAGAGGACTGATGCCTTTCTCATCTGCTTTCTAATTTTTAGGTATAGGTTTAGATTCGTGTTTACTTCCCACTCGCTTCGACAATATTTCCATATTACAAACTGTGGACTTTTTCTATCCACTAATTGATGATCCATATCTTATGGGTAAAACTTTATAATACTTTTAAAGCCCTTTGTGTATTGTAGAAATTTTATAGGTAAAATTACTTGTGCTAATGTACTAAGTGATCTGTATGCTACTGGTGTCGTTGAAGTTGATGAGCTGCGTTTAATTTTCTCAGTAAGCACCCAGATGACCGAACCAGAACGTGATGTTGTAATGCCTTTAATTATCAAAGGATTTAAGGTAATCTTCATTGAAATAAATAAATTATGAGTTTTAAATATGCCGTTTTAGGATAATGCCAAATCTGTTGGAGTAACGACGACCTTGAAAAGTGCCACTGTTAATCCTTGGTGTATAATAGGTGGAATTGCTACATCAGCATGCTTAGAAAGCGAATACATAAAGTAAGATCAGTATTTCTTTGTATGTTGGACACTTAACGTTGGTTTTATAGTCCATTAAATGCACAAGTTGGGGATGTTATCGTTTTAACGAAACCTTTAGGAGCTCAAATGGCGTGTAATGCAAACCGTTGGTTACAATTAAACTCCGATAAATGGAAAGCCATAAGTAAGGTCGCTTCTGAGCAGCAAATTAGAGATGCTTTTGATACTGCTGTGAGAAATATGATTCGCCTTAATCGAAATGGTAGTATAATAACACAAATGGCAGTATTTAAATTAATTTTTTTATTTCTAGCGGCAAAGTTAATGCATAAATATAACGCTCATGGGGCAACCGATGTTACTGGGTTTGGAATATTAGGACATGCAGAAAATTTGGCCAAGTTTCAAACAAATAAGGTGAAATTCATCATAAACACTTTACCAGTCATCAAAAATATGTTCGCTGTGGCTGAGGCATCTGGTAGTAAGCAAAAAATGCTGCTAGGACGTGCTCCAGAGACGTCAGGTATTATTTATCGTGTATTTAGCATTTGTGAAATATTTAATTGTTGTTTTTCAAGGTGGTCTATTAATCTGTTTGAAAGAAGACGTTGCACAAGATTACTGCAACGACATCAAGAAAGTGGACAACTGTGAAGCGTGGGTTATTGGAAATGTTGAAGAAGGGGAAAATGCTGCTGAGATTACCAAAAATCCCATAGTTATAGAAGTTTAAGTAGCATTAAGTTAAATATCCGCAATTTGATATTGTTTAGTGAAATACAATAGTATGACTGAAACCAAATTATGTTTGAAAAAGTTCTTAGTTTTATGAAGTTATACCACAGAATATGTTTATTTTTTTATTTTAATGATTTACTAATGTTATAAGTAGAATTATGTTAAATATCCGCATTTAGATATTGTTTAGTGGAATACACCGCCGGTATGACTGAAACCAAATGATGTTTGAAAAAATACTTGGATTTATGAAGTAGGTGGTTTCATTAAACATGATTATTTTTTTAGTGTGTAATGTTCAGTTTTCTTTTTCTTTTAGTTTGTAATTTTGTTTTTTAAGTTTGTAAGTTTCGGTTAATATAAACTTATATTCACAATTATTTTTGTAACAACTAGTTTTGAAATGTTTATGCACTCGTTTTCTACAGTGTATTGAAACCAAAAATAAAAAATCTAACAAAATAGTGTGTTATCCTTTAGTATGGTAAATAGAGACCACATCATTTCAAATAATCATCTGAGAAAGACAACGGATGACTAACTTGTAATATCAAAAATAGATATAAAGCTTTTTCTGCTAATTGATTGATTTTAAATGTAAAAAGTAAAGAAAAAACTTATTTTCAATCATTTTAAGTGCACTTCGTCAAAACTTTATGGAAACTTAATTATAGTCATTGGTTAGGGTCGTCGTAGAGTGACTACTGATTGAGAAACAGCAGAATATTGTAGAAGTGGTAAGTATTTCACTATATGAACTATCAGTTATTCTCAAAGATCTGGTTTTTATATTGAAAGTTTTCTGAGTTGTAAAGAAAATTTAAGTTCTCAGGGGCGCAACTTCTTAAGAATGCGTATTTCATTAAGGCACGTTTGGCTTTATATAACGTTAATTGCCTGTTGATTTTCGCAATTCAGAAAATTTACAAAAACTACAGAATAAAAGACACGTGCCACGCTTAATCGAACAAAACTCACAAAAAAAAACTGAGAAAAAGTAAACAGCCAATGTTTGTCCGAGTTTTGCGATCCAGGTAGAAAACTTCATAAATACCGAGAAGTATATTTAGCCGACGCTACTGTCAAAGAAAAGGTTACCCCTTTACTTACGTAATGGAGCCGTCCGACACAAAATCAACTTTAGCGCAGCTATGACGCTGGTGTCTTCATTTCAATCTTGCTCTAAATTAGTGTTTCTTCTGCCTTTCTATATCTTCTTTCTTGCTCTTGTAACCATTTTTTTTGCTAGTTTGTAATTTCCACAGCTATATCTTACAGGGATTAAACATTTAAACGTGTAAATGGTTATAAGTAAATATACGTTTAGAGAAATAGGTTAACGTGTAATCAATTGCACTAAAAAATTCTTATCTTTTGTCTAGGTACGTGACAACTGCTTGTCGAGTATTTCTTTTGTACCAGAGATTTAAATTTTAGTTGTACGTCAGTAGGGGTGTATTAAAGATTTAGAATTTTTGCTTGGGTGTAACTACGGCACAAAACTGAAGATGAAATTGATAATTACGTGTGTACACCAAAATTACCCACGGATGCTATTTTGAAATGGTGGCAAGAAAATGAAAAACATCCTCATTTAGCATAAATTGCACAACGTTTATCCCAATATCATCAATAAGGAGTATTTTTGGTCGCGGGTTGTCTAGTTACAAAACATTGCAATCGATTAAGTGTTAAAAAGACAAATATGACAATATTTTTTAATAAGAATAACAATTATAAAATAAAATCTTATTTTGAATTTTTTATGCATAACATCTTTAACCGTTTACATGTGTAAATGTTTAATTTTATTTTTTTGTGATTTTATTTCATTAAACTTAAAAAAAATAACCACCTTTTTCTACTTCTCTCATTTTTTATAATTAGCGACCTGCTTATGGATTTGTTATTTGCTAAACTTTGCTTGTTCCTGTATTTGTGTCTCTATAATTTGCCTCTTCAGCTAGTCTGTTCCTGTAACTGACAGATCTTTCAGTGCCTCTCTTTTATCGTTGTTCTTTGTGTTTCAGTGAGTATTACTCAATTAAGTGTTGTTATATTTAATTCTGTACACTACCCAATTCTCCTAAATTCCATTCTTAGACTTCTGCATATTTACTACAATAAAACGCTTAGAGGCCGTTTTACTAAATAAGCCAAGACTTGAACATCTTCCTTCGTCACTGTGAAATATCTACATCAAACTTGAAGCCCCTCGCAAGGTAAGGCTTTCATCATCAACCTTGCTTCAAGATATTTATTCATCAATAAAATTATATAGGCGCAGTATAACACCATATTGATTAATAGAACAATGGTTTGCTTATTCACCAAGTACATAGCTGTAAGTACTATATATTAAAATTCATGAAATATGAGTGTTATGTTTGCATTTGTATCTATCGAGAGATCCAAAAAAAACTGTTCCTCAGCGGGCTGTGGAAATTCAACGTATGAATAATATGTTGGTGACACTGTACGTCAATGTCAAATTCGAGGTTAACAGGTTAGGATTTGCGTCATTTTGTGTCATAACTGAAAAAAACCTAACCAGATAATCTCGAATTTGACATTGACGTACAGTGTCACCAACATATTATTCATACGTTGAATTTCCACAGCCCGCTGAGGAACAGCTTTTTTTTGGTTCTCTCGATACAACAGACAGCGCCGTATTAGTAATGAAACAGAAAAAGCGATCGCTTCTCGCGCAACATCTTTAACGGCAGCAAATTTAGGGAAAAGAACAACAATTGCTATAGAAAATGTAGGCATATGGGGAGATTTCAAATTTTAAATAAAAATCATTTTGCATACTTATTCAAAATTCCTTATAATGATCAGCAAATGGTTCCAGTCACAATGGCCATTCAGGTGAAACAATTCTACTATAATAATTCGGTGTGATATCCGCCAGAAAGCACAAGTGCCCAAGCATGAACACTAAACTCTGGACACATAATTAAAACAAAATCAAAATTTAAACCACTAATCACAGGGATGGCGATTTAATTATTTCACTTACTGCAAAAGTCGCGTTATTTTTTTAGAATAATCCCACTTCTGATGTTAGCTTTTACTAAATGCTGCCAATAAAATGAATACACTTGGTAAACAGTACTTACTGCACTGGACAAGGGTGGCAGCCATTCTGGCATAATACCTTCTTGTGCAGCATTGATGAATAACTACTTGGACTTGCATCACAGTGATATAAGAAGAACATCAGATAAAATCGCAGCTCAACACTAACACGGTCAGCCTGGCATTGGGACGTTCACGACTCACTATCTAGACTTGCTTATTCCCAACTATTAGAGGATGTTCCTGAACAGATAGTACAGGAGATTTCAAATTTTAGATAAAAATCATTTTGCATATTCAAAATGTCTTTCCTATAATGATCAGCAAATGGTTCTGGTCACAATAGCCATTCAGGTGAAAACAATAAACTCTGGACACATAATTAAAACATAATCAAAATTTAAACCTCTAATCACAGGGATGGTGATTTAATTATTTCACTTACTGCAAAAGTCACGTTATTTTTTTAGAATAATCCCACTTCTGATGTTAGCTTTTACTAAATGCTGCCAATAAAATGAATATACTTGGTAAACAATACTGCACTGGACAAGGGTGGCAGTCATTCTGGCATAATACCTTCTTGTGCAGCATTGATGAATAACTACTTGGACTTGCATCACAGTGATATAAGAAGAACATCAGATAAAATCGCAGCTCGACACTAACACGGTCGGCCTGGCATTTGGAACGTTCACGACCCAATATCTAGAATTGGTTATTCCCGACTATTAGAGGATGTTCCTGAACAGATAGTACAGGAGATTTCAAATTTTAGATAAAAATCATTTTTCATATTCAAAATGTCTTTCCTATAATGATCAGCAAATGGTTCCGGTCACAATGGTCATTCAGGTGAAAACAATAAACTCTGGACACATAATTAATACATAATCAAAATTTAAACCTCTAATCACAGGGATGGTGATTTAATTATTTCACTTACTGCAAAAGTCACGTTATTTTTTTAGAATAATCCCACTTCTGATGTTAGCTTTTACAATGGCCATTCAGGTGAAAACAATAAACTCTGGACACATAATTAAAACATAATCAAAATTTAAACCTCTAATCAAAGGGATGGTGATTTAATTATTTCACTTACTGCAAAAGTCACGTTATTTTTTTAGAATAATCCCACTTCTGATGTTAGCTTTTACTAAATGCTGCCAATAAAATGAATATACTTGGTAAACAATACTGCACTGGACAAGGGTGGCAGTCATTCTGGCATAATACCTTCTTGTGCAGCATTGATGAATAACTACTTGGACTTGCATCACAGTGATATAAGAAGAACATCAGATAAAATCGCAGCTCGACACTAACACGGTCAGCCTGGCATTTGGAACGTTCACGACCCACTATCTAGACTTGGTTATTCCCGACTATTAGAGGATGTTCCTGAACAGATAGTACAGGAGATTTCAAATTTTCGATAAAAATCATTTTGCATATTCAAAATGTCTTTCCTATAATGATCAGCAAATGGTTCCGGTCACAATGGCCATTCGGGTGAAAACAATAAACTCTGGTCACATAATTAAAACATAATCAAAATTTAAACCTCTAATCACAGGGATGGTGATTTAATTATTTCACTTACTGCAAACGTCGAGTTATTTTTTTAGAATAATCCCACTTCTGATGTTAGCTTTTACTAAATGCTGCCAATAAAATAAATACACTTGGTAAACAATATATAATTCAGCGTGATATTCGCCAGAAAGCACAAGTACCCAAGCATGAACACTAAACTCTGGACACATAATTAAAACATCATCAAAATTTAAATCTCTAATCACAGGGATGGTGATTTAATTATTTCACTTACTGCAAAAGTCACGTTATTTTTTTAGAATAATCCCACTTCTGATGTTAGCTTTTACTAAATGCTGCCAATAAAATAAATACACTTGGTAAACAATACTGCACTGGACAAGGGTGGCATTCATTCTGGCATAATACTTTCTTGTGCAACATTGATGAATCACTACTTGGACTTGCATCACAGTGATATAAGAAGAACATCAGATAAAATCGCAGCTCGACACTAACACGGTTAGCCTGGCAGTGGGACGTTCACGACCCACTATCTAGACTTGGTTAGTCCCGACTATTAGAGGATGTTCCTGAACAGATATTACAGGATATTTCAGATTTTAGATAAAAATTATTTTGCATATTCAAAATGTCTTTCCTATAATGATCAGCAAATGGTTCCGGTCACAATGGCCATTCAGGTGACAACAATTCTACTATAATAATTCAGTGTGATATCCGCCAGAGAGCACAAGTGCCCAAGCATTAACACTAAACTCTGAACACATAATTAAAACATAATCAAAATTTAAACCTCTAATCACAGGGATGGTGATTTAATTATTTCACTTACTGCAAAAGTCGCGTTATTTTTTTAGAATAATCCCACTTCTGATGTTAGCTTTTACTAAATTCTGCCAATAAAATAAATACACTTGGTAAACAATACTGCACTGGACAAGGGTGGCATTCATTCTGGCATAATACTTTCTTGTGCAACATTGATGAATCACTACTTGGACTTGCATCACAGTGATATAAGAAGAACATCAGATAAAATCGCAGCTTGACACTAACACGGTTAGCCTGGCAGTGGGACGTTCACGACCCACTATCTAGACTTGGTTAGTCCCGACTATTAGAGGATTTTCCTGAACAGATATTACAGGAGATTTCAGATTTTAGATAAAAATCATTTTGCATATTCAAAATATCTTTCCTATAATGATCAGCAAATGGTTCCGGTCACAATGGCCATTCAGGTAAAAACAATTCTACTATAATAATCCAGTGTGATATCAGCCAGAAAGCACAAGTGCCCAAGCATTAACACTAAACTCTGGACACATAATTAAAACATAATCAAAATTTCAACCTCTAATCACAGGGATGGTGATTTAATTAGTTCACTTACAGCAAAAGTCGCGTTATTTTTTTAGAATAATCCCACTTCTGATGTTAGCCTTTACTAAATTCTGCCAATAAAATAAATACACTTGGTAAACAATACTGCACTGGACAAGGGTGGCAGTCATTCTGTCATAATACTTCCTTGTGCAGCATTGATGAATCACTACTTGGACTTGCATCACAGTGATATAAGGAGAACATCAGATAAAATAGCAGCTCGACACTAACACAGTCAGCCTGGCATTGGGACGTTCATGACCCACTATCTAGGCTTGGTTATTCCCGGCTATTAGAGGATGTTCCTGAACAGATAGTACAGGAGATTTCAAATTTTAGATAAAAATCATTTTGCATATTCAAAATGTCTTTCCTATAATGATCATCAAATGGTTCTGGTCACAATGGCCATTCAGGTGAAAACAATTCTACTATAATAATTCAGTGTGATATCCGACAAAAAGCACAATTGCCCAAGCTTGAACACTAAACTCTGGACACATAATTAAAACATAATCAAAATTTGAATCTCTAATCACAGGGATGGTGATTTAATTATTTCACTTACTGCAAAAGTCACGTTATTTTTTTAGAATAATCCCACTTCTGATGTTAGCTTTTACTAAATGCTGCCAATAAAATAAATACACTTGGTAAACAATACTGCACTGGACAAGGGTGGCAGTCATTCTGGCATAATACAGGGTCCGGCAATGAAACGGGAAGATTTCGTAAATAATTTTATTGTTGAAAAATTATTTTTTTTATAATTATTAATACATTAATGGGAAGTAAAAGAGTCGCCATTTGATTTACAATGTTAAAAAAATATATTTTTTGAATACTACATCTGCCAAATGTCCTCCGTTGACATTAAATTTATGCATTCTTGGAGTCGAGCCTGAAAGTTTTGCATCACTCTTCGTAGCATATCAACAGGTATTGCTGCAATCTCGTCACGAATTTGTTGTTTGAGGGCCGGAATTGTCCTGGGTGGATCAGCTCCAAACACTTTTGTTCTTAGGTAACCCCACGAAGAGTGATGCAAAACTTTCAGGCTCGACTCCAAGAATGCATAAATGTCAACGGACAACGGAGGACTTTTGGCAGATGTAGTATTCAAAAAATATATTTTTTTAACATTGTAAATCAAATGGCGACTCTTTTACTTTCCATTAATGTATTAATAATTATAAAAAAAATAATTTTTCAACAATAAAATTATTTACGAAATCTTCCCGTTTCATTGCCGGACCCTGTACTTTCATGTGCAACATTGATGAATCACTACTTGGACATGCATCACAGTGATATAAGAAGAACATCAGATAAAATCGCAGCTCGACACTAACACGGTTAGCCTGGCATTCTGACGTTTACGACCCACTATCTAGACTTGGTTAGTCCCGACTATTAGAGGATGTTCCTGAACAGATATTACGGGAGATTTCTAATTTTAGATAAAAATCATTTTGCATATTCAAAATGTCTTTCCTATAATGATCAGCAAATGGTTCAGGTCACAATGGCCATTCAGGTGAAAACAATAAGCTCTGGACACATAATTAAAACATAATCAAAATTTAAACCTCTAATCACAGAGATGGTGATTTAATTATTTCACTTACTGCAAAAGTCACGTTATTTTTTTAGAATAATCCCACCTCTGATGTTAGCTTTTACTAAATGCTGCCAATAAAATAAATACACTTGGTAAACAATACTGCACTGGACAAGAGTGGCAGTCATTCTGGCATAATACTTTCCTGTGCAACATTGATGAATCACTACTTGGACTTGCATCACAGTGATATAAAAAGAACATCAGATAAAATCGCAGCTCGACACTAACACGGTCAGCCTGGCATTGGGACGTTCACGACCCACTATCTAGACTTGGTTATTCCCGGCTATTAGAGGATGTTCCTGAACAGATAGTACAGGAGATTTCAAATTTTAGATAAAAATCATTTTGCATATTCAAAATGTCTTTCCTATAATGATCAGCAAATGGTTCCGGTCACAATGGCCATTCAGGTGAAAACAATAAACTCTGGACACATAATTAAAACATAATCAAAATTTAAACCTCTAATCACAGGGATGGTGATTTAATTATTTCACTTACTGCAAAAGTCACGTTATTTATTTAGAATAATCTCACTTCTGATGTTAGCTTTTACTAAATGCTGCCAATAAAATAAATACACTTGGTAACAATACTGCACTGGACAAGGGTGGTAGTGATTCTGGCATAATACCATCTTGTGCAGCATTGATGAATAACTACTTGGACTTGCATCACAGTGATATAAGAAGAACATCAGATAAAATCGCAGCTCGACACTAACACCGTCAGCCTGGCATTGGGATGTTCATGACCCACTATCTAGACTTGGTTAGTCCCGACTATTAGAGGATGTTCCTGAAAAGATATTACAGGAGATTTCAAATTTTAGATAAAAATCATTTTGCATATTCAAAATGTCTTTCCTATAATGATGAGTAAATGGTTCCGGTCACAATGGCCATTCAGGTGAAAACAATTCTACTATAATAATTCAGTGTGATATCCGACATAAAGCACAAGTGCCCAAGCATGAACACTTAACTCTGGACACATAATTAAAACATAATCAAAATTTAAACCTCTAATCACAGAGATGGTGATTTAAATATTTCACTTACTGCAAAAGTCGCGTTATTTTTTTAGAATAATCCCACTTCTGATGTTAGCTTTTACTAAATTCTGCCAATAAAATAAATACACTTGGTAAACAATACTGCACTGGACAAGGGTGGCATTCATTCTGGCATAATACTTTCTTGTGCAACATTGATGAATCACTACTTGGACTTGCATCACAGTGATATAAGAAGAACATCAGATAAAATCGCAGCTTGACACTAACACGGTTAGCCTGGCAGTGGGACGTTCACGACCCACTATCTAGACTTGGTTAGTCCCGACTATTAGAGGATTTTCCTGAACAGATATTACAGGAGATTTCAGATTTTAGATAAAAATCATTTTGCATATTCAAAATATCTTTCCTATAATGATCAGCAAATGGTTCCGGTCACAATGGCCATTCAGGTAAAAACAATTCTACTATAATAATCCAGTGTGATATCAGCCAGAAAGCACAAGTGCCCAAGCATTAACACTAAACTCTGGACACATAATTAAAACATAATCAAAATTTCAACCTCTAATCACAGGGATGGTGATTTAATTAGTTCACTTACTGCAAAAGTCGCGTTATTTTTTTAGAATAATCCCACTTCTGATGTTAGCCTTTACTAAATTCTGCCAATAAAATAAATACACTTGGTAAACAATTCTGCACTGGACAAGGGTGGCAGTCATTCTGTCATAATACTTCCTTGTGCAGCATTGATGAATCACTACTTGGACTTGCATCACAGTGATATAAGGAGAACATCAGATAAAATAGCAGCTCGACACTAACACAGTCAGCCTGGCATTGGGACGTTCATGACCCACTATCTAGGCTTGGTTATTCCCGGCTATTAGAGGATGTTCCTGAACAGATAGTACAGGAGATTTCAAATTTTAGATAAAAATCATTTTGCATATTCAAAATGTCTTTCCTATAATGATCATCAAATGGTTCTGGTCACAATGGCCATTCAGGTGAAAACAATTCTACTATAATAATTCAGTGTGATATCCGACAGAAAGCACAATTGCCCAAGCTTGAACACTAAACTCTGGACACCTAATTAAAACATAATCAAAATTTGAATCTCTAATCACAGGGATGGTGATTTAATTATTTCACTTACTGCAAAAGTCACGTTATTTTTTTAGAATAATCCCACTTCTGATGTTAGCTTTTACTAAATGCTGCCAATAAAATAAATACACTTGGTAAACAATACTGCACTGGACAAGGGTGGCAGTCATTCTGGCATAATACAGGGTCCGGCAATGAAACGGGAAGATTTCGTAAATAATTTTATTGTTGAAAAATTATTTTTTTTATAATTATTAATACATTAATGGGAAGTAAAAGAGTCGCCATTTGATTTACAATGTTAAAAAAATATATTTTTTGAATACTACATCTGCCAAATGTCCTCCGTTGACATTAAATTTATGCATTCTTGGAGTCGAGCCTGAAAGTTTTGCATCACTCTTCGTAGCATATCAACAGGTATTGCTGCAATCTCGTCACGAATTTGTTGTTTGAGGGCCGGAATTGTCCTGGGTGGATCAGCTCCAAACACTTTTGTTCTTAGGTAACCCCACGAAGAATGATGCAAAACTTTCAGGCTCGACTCCAAGAATGCATAAATGTCAACGGACAACGGAGGACTTTTGGCAGATGTAGTATTCACAAAATATATTTTTCTAACATTGTAAATCAAATGGCGACTCTTTTACTTTCCATTAATGTATTAATAATTATAAAAAAAATAATTTTTCAACAATAAAATTATTTACGAAATCTTCCCGTTTCATTGCCGGACCCTGTACTTTCATGTGCAACATTGATGAATCACTACTTGGACATGCATCACAGTGATATAAGAAGAACATCAGATAAAATCGCAGCTCGACACTAACACGGTTAGCCTGGCATTCTGACGTTTACGACCCACTATCTAGGCTTGGTTATTCCCGGCTATTAGAGGATGTTCCTGAACAGATAGTACAGGAGATTTCAAATTTTAGATAAAAATCATTTTGCATATTCAAAATGTCTTTCCTATAATGATCATCAAATGGTTCTGGTCACAATGGCCATTCAGGTGAAAACAATTCTACTATAATAATTCAGTGTGATATCCGACAGAAAGCACAATTGCCCAAGCTTGAACACTAAACTCTGGACACATAATTAAAACATAATCAAAATTTGAATCTCTAATCACAGGGATGGTGATTTAATTATTTCACTTACTGCAAAAGTCACGTTATTTTTTTAGAATAATCCCACTTCTGATCTTAGCTTTTACTAAATGCTGCCAATAAAATAAATACACTTGGTAAACAATACTGCACTGGACAAGGGTGGCAGTCATTCTGGCATAATACAGGGTCCGGCAATGAAACGGGAAGATTTCGTAAATAATTTTATTGTTGAAAAATTATTTTTTTTATAATTATTAATACATTAATGGGAAGTAAAAGGGTCGCCATTTGATTTACAATGTTAAAAAAATATATTTTTTGAATACTACATCTGCCAAATGTCCTCCGTTGACATTTAATTTATGCATTCTTGGAGTCGAGCCTGAAAGTTTTGCATCACTCTTCGTAGCATATCAACAGGTATTGCTGCAATCTCGTCACGAATTTGTTGTTTGAGGGCCGGAATTGTCCTGGGTGGATCAGCTCCAAACACTTTTGTTCTTAGGTAACCCCACGAAGAGTGATGCAAAACTTTCAGGCTCGACTCCAAGAATGCATAAATGTTAACGGACAACGGAGGACTTTTGGCAGATGTAGTATTCAAAAAATATATTTTTTTAACATTGTAAATCAAATGGCGACTCTTTTACTTTCCATTAATGTATTAATAATTATAAAAAAAATAATTTTTCAACAATAAAATTATTTACGAAATCTTCCCGTTTCATTGCCGGACCCTGTACTTTCATGTGCAACATTGATGAATCACTACTTGGACATGCATCACAGTGATATAAGAAGAACATCAGATAAAATCGCAGCTCGACACTAACACGGTTAGCCTGGCATTCTGACGTTTACGACCCACTATCTAGACTTGGTTAGTCCCGACTATTAGAGGATGTTCCTGAACAGATATTACGGGAGATTTCTAATTTTAGATAAAAATCATTTTGCATATTCAAAATGTCTTTCCTATAATGATCAGCAAATGGTTCCGGTCACAATGGCCATTCAGGTGAAAACAATAAGCTCTGGACACATAATTAAAACATAATCAAAATTTAAACCTCTAATCACAGAGATGGTGATTTAATTATTTCACTTACTGCAAAAGTCACGTTATTTTTTTAGAATAATCCCACCTCTGATGTTAGCTTTTACTAAATGCTGCCAATAAAATAAATACACTTGGTAACAATACTGCACTGGACAAGGGTGGTAGTGATTCTGGCATAATACCATCTTGTGCAGCATTGATGAATAACTACTTGGACTTGCATCACAGTGATATAAGAAGAACATCAGATAAAATCGCAGCTCGACACTAACACCGTCAGCCTGGCATTGGGATGTTCATGACCCACTATCTAGACTTGGTTAGTCCCGACTATTAGAGGATGTTCCTGAAAAGATATTACAGGAGATTTCAAATTTTAGATAAAAATCATTTTGCATATTCAAAATGTCTTTCCTATAATGATGAGTAAATGGTTCCGGTCACAATGGCCATTCAGGTGAAAACAATTCTACTATAATAATTCAGTGTGATATCCGACATAAAGCACAAGTGCCCAAGCATGAACACTAAACTCTGGACACATAATTAAAACATAATCAAAATTTAAACCTCTAATCACAGAGATGGTGATTTAATTATTTCACTTACTGCAAAAGTCACGTTATTGTTTTAGAATAATCCCACCTCTGATGTTAGCTTTTACTAAATGCTGCCAATAAAATAAATACACTTGGTAAACAATACTGCACTGGACAAGAGTGGCAGTCATTCTGGCATAATACTTTCCTGTGCAACATTGATGAATCACTACTTGGACTTGCATCACAGTGATATAAAAAGAACATCAGATAAAATCGCAGCTCGACACTAACACGGTCAGCCTGGCATTGGGACGTTCACGACCCACTATCTAGACTTGGTTATTCCCGGCTATTAGAGGATGTTCCTGAACAGATAGTACAGGAGATTTCAAATTTTAGATAAAAATCATTTTGCATATTCAAAATGTCTTTCCTATAATGATCAGCAAATGGTTCCGGTCACAATGGCCATTCAGGTGAAAACAATAAACTCTGGACACATAATTAAAACATAATCAAAATTTAAACCTCTAATCACAGAGATGGTGATTTAATTATTTCACTTACTGCAAAAGTCACGTTATTGTTTTAGAATAATCCCACTTTTGAAGTTAGCTTTTACTAAATGCTGCCAATAAAATGAATATACTTGGTAAACAATACTGCACTGAACAAGGTTGCAGTCATTCTGGCATAATACTTTCTTGTGCAGCATTGATGAATCACTACTTGGACTTGCATCACAGTGATATAAAGAGAACATCAGATAAAATCGCAGCTCGACACTAACACGGTCAGCTTGGCATTTGGAACGTTCATGACCCACTATCTAGACTTGGTTAGTCCCGACTATTAGAGGATGTTCCTGAACAGGTATTACAGGAGATTTCAAATTTTAGATAAAAATCATTTTGCATATTCAAAATGTCTTTCCTATAATGATCAGCAAATGGTTCCGGTCACAATGGCCATTCAGGTGAAAACAATTCTACTATAATAATTCAGTGTGATATCCGCCAAAAAGCACAAGAGCCCAAGCAGGAACACTAAACTCTGGACACATAATTAAAACATAATCAAAATTTAAACCTCTAATCACAGGGTTGGTGATTTAATTTTTTCACTTACTGCAAAAGTCACGTTATTTTTTTAGAATAATCCCACCTCTGATGTTAGCTTTTACTAAATGCTGCCAATAAAATAAATACACTTGGTAAACAATACTGCACTGGACAAGGGTGGCAGTCATTCTGGCATAATACTTTCTTGTGCAGCATTGATGAATCACTACTTGGACTTGCATCACAGTGATATAAGAAGAACATCAGATAAAATCACAGCACGACACTAACACCGTCAGCCTGGCATTGGGACGTTCACGACCCACTATCTAGACTTGGTTATTCCCGGCTATTAGAGGATGTTCCTGAACAGATAGTACAGGAGATTTCAAATTTTAGATAAAAATCATTTTGCATATTCAAAATGTCTTTCCTATAATGATCAGCAAATGGTTCCGGTCACAATGGCCATTCAGATGAAAACAATAAACTCTGGACACATAATTAAAACATAATCAAAATTTAAACCTCTAATCACAGGGATGGTGATTTAATTATTTCACTTACTGCAAAAGTCACGTTATTTTTTTAGAATAATCCCACTTCTGATGTTAGCTTTTACTAAATGCTGCCAATAAAATAAATACACTTGGTAACAATACTGCACTGAACAAGGTTGGCAGTCATTCTGGCATAATACTTTCTTGTGCAGCATTGATGAATCACTACTTGGACTTGCATCACAGTGATATAAAGAGAACATCAGATAAAATCGCAGCTCGACACTAACACGGTCAGCTTGGCATTTGGAACGTTCATGACCCACTATCTAGACTTGGTTAGTCCCGACTATTAGAGGATGTTCCTGAACAGGTATTACAGGAGATTTCAAATTTTAGATAAAAATCATTTTGCATATACAAAATGTCTTTCCTATAATGATCAGCAAATGGTTCCGGTCACAATGGCCATTCCGCCAAAAAGCACAAGAGCCCAAGCAGGAACACTAAACTCTGGACACATAATTAAAACATAATCAAAATTTAAACCTCTAATCACAGGGTTGGTGATTTAATTTTTTCACTTACTGCAAAAGTCACGTTATTTTTTTAGAATAATCCCACCTCTGATGTTAGCTTTTACTAAATGCTGCCAATAAAATAAATACACTTGGTAAACAATACTGCACTGCACAAGGGTGGCAGTCATTCTGGCATAATACTTTCCTGTGCAACATTGATGAATCACTACTTGGACTTGCATCACAGTGATATAAAAAGAACATCAGATAAAATCGCAGCTCGACACTAACACGGTCAGCCTGGCATTGGGACGTGCACGACCCACTATCTAGACTTGGTTATTCCCGGCTATTAGAGGATGTTCCTGAACAGATAGTACAGGAGATTTCAAATTTTAGATAAAAATCATTTTGCATATTCAAAATGTCTTTCCTATAATGATCAGCAAATGGTTCCGGTCACAATGGCCATTCAGATGAAAACAATAAACTCTGGACACATAATTAAAACATAATCAAAATTTCAACCTCTAATCACAGGGATGGTGATTTAATTATTTCACTTACTGCAAAAGTCACGTTATTTTTTTAGAATAATCCCACCTCTGATGTTAGCTTTTACTAAATGCTGCCAATAAAATAAATACACTTGGTAAACAATACTGCACTGCACAAGGGTGGCAGTCATTCTGGCATAAAACTTTCTTGTGCAGCATTGATGAATTACTACTTGGACTTGCATCACAGTGATATAAGAAGAACATCAGATAAAATCGCAGCTCGACACTAACACCGTCAGCCTGGCATTGGGACGTTCACGACCCACTATCTAGACTTGGTTATTCCCGGCTATTAGAGGATGTTCCTGAACAGATAGTACAGGAGATTTCACATTTTAGATAAAAATCATTTTGCATATTCAAAATGTCTTTCCTATAATGATCAGCAAATGGTTCCGGTCACATTGGCCATTCAGGTGAAAACAATAAACTCTGGTCACATAATTAAAACATAATCAAAATTTAAACCTCTAATCACAGGGATGGTGATTTAATTATTTCACTTACTGCAAAAGTCACGTTATTTATTTAGAATAATCCCACCTCTGATGTTATCTTTTATTAAATGCTGCCAATAAAATAAATACACTTGGTAAACAATACTGCACTGGACAAGGGTGGCAGTCATTCTGGCATAATACTTTCTTGTGCAGCATTGATGAATCACTACTTGGACTTGCATCACAGTAATATAAGAAGAACATCAGATAAAATCGCAGCACGACACTAACACCGTCAGCCTGGCATTGGGACGTTCACGACCCACTATCTAGACTTGGTTATTCCCGGCTATTAGAGGATGTTCCTGAACAGATAGTACAGGAGATTTCAAATTTTAGATAAAAATCATTTTGCATATTCAAAATGTCTTTCCTATAATGATCAGCAAATGGTTCCGGTCACATTGGCCATTCAGGTGAAAACAATAAACTCTGGACACATAATTAAAACATAATCAAAATTTCAACCTCTAATCACAGGGATGGTGATTTAATTATTTCACTTACTGCAAAAGTCACGTTATTTTTTTAGAATAATCCCACTTCTGATGTTAGCTTTTACTAAATGCTGCCAATAAAATGAATATACTTGGTAAACAATACTGCACTGGACAAGGGTGGCAGTCATTCTGGCATAATACTTTCCTGTGCAGCATTGATGAATCACTACTTTGACTTGCATCACAGTGATATAAGAAGAACATCAGATAAAATCGCAGCTCGACACTAACACCGCCAGCCTGGCATTGGGACGTTCATGACCCACTATCTAGACTTGGTTAGTCCCGACTATTAGGGGATTATCCTGAAAAGATATTACAGGAGATTTCAAATTTTAGATAAAAATCATTTTGCATATTCAAAATGTCTTTCCTATAATGATGAGTAAATGGTTCCGGTCACAATGGCCATTCAGGTGAAAACAATTCTACTATAATAATTCAGTGTGATATCCGACATAAAGCACAAGAGCCCAAGCAGGAACACTAAACTCTGGACACATAATTAAAACATAATCAAAATTTAAACCTCTAATCACAGGGTTGGTGATTTAATTTTTTCACTTACTGCAAAACTCACGTTATTTTTTTAGAATAATCCCACCTCTGATGTTAGCTTTTACTAAATGCTGCCAACAAAATAAATACACTTGGTAAACAATACTGCACTGCACAAGGGTGGCAGTCATTCTGGCATAATACTTTCCTGTGCAACATTGATGAATCACTACTTGGACTTGCATCACAGTGATATAAAAAGAACATCAGATAAAATCGCAGCTCGACACTAACACGGTCAGCCTGGCATTGGGACGTTCACGACCCACTATCTAGACTTGATTATTCCCGGCTATTAGAGGATGTTCCTGAACAGATAGTACAGGAGATTTCAAATTTTAGATAAAAATTATTTTGCATATTCAAAATGTCTTTCCTATAATGATCAGCAAATGGTTCCGGTCACAATGGCCATTCAGGTGAAAACAATAAACTCTGGACACATAATTAAAACATAATCAAAATTTCAACCTCTAATCACAGGGATGGTGATTTAATTATTTCACTTACTGCAAAAGTCACGTTATTTTTTTAGAATAATCCCACCTCTGATGTTAGCTTTTACTAAATGCTGCCAATAAAATAAATATACTTGGTAAACAATACTGCACTGCACAAGGGTGGCAGTCATTCTGGCATAATACTTTCCTGTGCAACATTGATGAATCACTACTTGGACTTGCATCACAGTGATATAAAAAGAACATCAGATAAAATCGCAGCTCGACACTAACACGGTCAGCCTGGCATTTGGACGTACACGACCCACTATCTAGACTTGGTTATTCCCGGCTATTAGAGGATGTTCCTGAACAGATAGTACAGGAGATTTCAAATTTTAGATAAAAATCATTTTGCATATTCAAAATGTCTTTCCTATAATGATCAGCAAATGGTTCCGGTCACAATGGCCATTCAGGTAAAAACAATAAACTCTGGACACATAATTAAAACATAATCAAAATTTAAACCTATAATCACAGGGATGGTGATTTAATTATTTCACTTACTGCAAAAGTCACGTTATTTATTTAGAATAATCCCACTCCTGATGTTAGCTTTTACTAAATGCTGCCAATAAAATAAATACACTTGGTAACAATACTGCACTGGACAAGGGTGGTAGTGATTCTGGCATAATACTTTCTTGTGCAGCATTGATGAATCACTACATGGACTTGCATCACAGTGATATAAAGAGAACATCAGATAAAATCGCAGCTCGACACTAACACGGTCAGCTTGGCATTTGGAACGTTCATGACCCACTATCTAGACTTGGTTAGTCCCGACTATTAGAGGATGTTCCTGAACAGATATTACAGGAGATTTCAAATTTTAGATAAAAATCATTTTGCATATTCAAAATGTCTTTTCTATAATGATCAGCAAATGGTTCCGGTCACAATGGCCATTCAGGTGAAAACAATTCTACTATAATAATTCAGTGTGATATCCGGCAAAAAGCACATGAGCCCAAGCAGGAACACTAAACTCTGGACACATAATTAAAACATAATCAAAATTTAAACCTCTAATCACAGGGTTGGTGATTTAATTTTATCACTTACTGCAAAAGTCACGTTATTGTTTTAGAATAATCCCACTTTTGATGTTAGCTTTTACTAAATGCTGCCAATAAAATGAATATACTTGGTAAACAATACTGCACTGAACAAAATTGGCAGTCATCCTGGCATAATAATTTCTTGTGCAGCATTGATGAATCACTACTTGGACTTGCATCACAGTGATATAAGGAGAACATCAGATAAAATCGAAGCTCGACACTTACACGGTCAGCTTGGCATTTGGAACGTTCATGACCCACTATCTAGACTTGGTTAGTCCCGACTATTAGAGGATGTTCCTGAACAGATATTACAGGAGATTTCAAATTTTAGATAAAAATCATTTTGCATATTCAAAATGTCTTTCCTATAATGATCAGCAAATGGTTCCGGTCACATTGGCCATTCAGGTGAAAACAATAAACTCTGGTCACATAATTAAAACATAATCAAAATTTAAACCTCTAATCACAGGGATGGTGATTTAATTATTTCACTTACTGCAAAAGTCACGTTATTTATTTAGAATAATCCCACCTCTGATGTTAGCTTTTACTAAATGCTGCCAATAAAATAAATACACTTGGTAAACAATACTGCACTGGACAAGGGTGGCAGTCATTCTGGCATAATACTTTCTTGTGCAGCATTGATGAATCACTACTTGGACTTGCATCACAGTAATATAAGAAGAACATCAGATAAAATCGCAGCTCGACACTAACACCGTCAGCCTGGCATTGGGACGTTCACGACCCACTATCTAGACTTGGTTATTCCCGGCTATTAGAGGATGTTCCTGAACAGATAGTACAGGAGATTTCAAATTTTATATAAAAATCATTTTGCATATTCAAAATGTCTTTCCTATAATGATCAGCAAATGGTTCCGGTCACATTTGCCATTCAGGTGAAAACAATAAACTCTGGACACATAATTAAAACATAATCAAAATTTCAACCTCTAATCACAGGGATGGTGATTTAATTATTTCACTTACTGCAAAAGTCACGTTATTTTTTTAGAATAATCCCACTTCTGATGTTAGCTTTTACTAAATGCTGCCAATAAAATGAATATACTTGGTAAACAATACTGCACTGGACAAGGGTGGCAGTCATTCTGGCATAATACTTTCCTGTGCAGCATTGATGAATCACTACTTTGACTTGCATCACAGTGATATAAGAAGAACATCAGATAAAATCGCAGCTCCACACTAACACCGTCAGCCTGGCATTGGGACGTTCATGACCCACTATCTAGACTTGGTTAGTCCCGACTATCAGAGGATGTTCCTGAAAAGATATTACAGGAGATTTCAGATTTTAGATAAAAATCATTTTGCATATTCAAAATGTCTTTCCTATAACGATCAGCAAATGGTTCCGGTCACAATGGCCATTCAGGTGAAAACAATTCTACTATAATAATTCAGTGTGATATCCGACATAAAGCACAAGTGCCCAAACATGAACATTAAACTCTGGACACATAATTAAAACATAATCAAAATTTAAACCTATAATCACAGAGATGGTGATTTAATTATTTCACTTACTGCAAAAGTCACGTTATTGTTTTAGAATAATCCCACTTTTGATGTTAGCTTTTACTAAATGCTGCCAATAAAATGAATATACTTGGTACACAATACTGGACTGAACAAGGTTGGCAGTCATTCTGGCATAATAATTTCTTGTGCAGCATTGATGAATCACTACTTGGACTTGCATCACAGTGATATAAGAAGAACATCAGATAAAATCGCAGCTCGACACTAACACCGTCAGCCTGGCATTTGGTCGTTCATGACCCACTATCTAGACTTGGTTAGTCCCGACTATCAGAGGATGTTCCTGAAAAGATATTACAGGAGATTTCAGATTTTAGATAAAAATCATTTTGCATATTCAAAATGTCTTTCCTATAATGATCAGCAAATGGTTCCGGTCACAATGGCCATTCAGGTGAAAACAATAAACTCTGGACACAATATTAAAACATAATCAAAATTTTAACCTCTAATCACAGGGATGGTGATTTAATTATTTTACTTACTGCAAAAGTCACGTTATTTTTTTAGAATAATCCCACTTCTGATGTTAGCTTTTACTAAATGCTGCCAATAAAATGAATATACTTGGTACACAATACTGGACTGAACAAGGTTGGCAGGCATTCTGGCATAATACTTTCTTGTGCAGCATTGATGAATCACTACTTGGACTTGCATCACAGTGATATAAGAAGAACATCAGATAAAATCGCAGCTCGACACTAACACCGTCAGCCTGGCATTTGGTCGTTCATGACCCACTATCTAGACTTGGTTAGTCCCGACTATCAGAGGATGTTCCTGAAAAGATATTACAGGAAATTTCAGATTTTAGATAAAAATCATTTTGCATATTCAAAATGTTTTTCCTATAATGATGAGTAAATGGTTCCGGTCTCAATGGCCATTCAGGTGAAAACAATTCTACTATAATAATTCAGTGTGATATCCGACATAAATCACAAGTGCCCAAGCATGAACACTAAACTCTGGACACATAATTAAAACATAATCAAAATTTAAACCTCTAATCACAGAGATGGTGATTTAATTATTTCACTTACTGCAAAAGTCACGTTATTTTTTTAGAATAATCCCACTTTTGATGTTAGCTTTTACTAAATGCTGCCAATAAAATGAATATACTTGGTAAACAATACTGCACTGAACAAGGTTGGCAGTCATTCTGGCATAATACTTTCCTGTGCAGCATTGATGAATCACTACTTGGACTTGCATCACAGTGATATAAGAAGAACATCAGATAAAATCGCAGCTCGACACTAACACGGTTAGCCTGGCAGTGGGACGTTCACGACCCACTATCTAGACTTGGTTAGTCCCGACTATTAGAGGATGTTCCTGAACAGATATTACAGGAGATTTCAGATTTTAGATAAAAATTATTTTGCATATTCAAAATGTCTTTCCTATAATGATCAGCAAATGGTTCCGGTCACAATGGCCATTCAGGTGACAACAATTCTACTATAATAATTCAGTGTGATATCCGCCAGAAAGCACAAGTGCCCAAGCATGAACACTAAACTCTGGACACATAATTAAAACATAATCAAAATTTAAACCTCTAATCACAGGGATGGTGATTTAATTACTTCACTTACTGCAAAAGTCGCGTTATTTTTTTAGAATAATCCCACTTCTGATGTTAGCCTTTACTAAATTCTGCCAATATAATAAATACACTTGGTAAACAATACTGCACTGGACAAGGGTGGCAGTCATTCTGTCATAATACTTCCTTGTGCAGCTTTGATGAATCACTACTTGGACTTGCATCACAGTGATATAAGAAGAACATCAGATAAAATCGCAGCTCGACACTAACACGGTTAGCCTGGCAGTGGGACGTTCACGACCCACTATCTAGACTTGGTTAGTCCCGACTATTAGAGGATGTTCCTGAACAGATATTACAGGAGATTTCAGATTTTAGATAAAAATTATTTTGCATATTCAAAATGTCTTTCCTATAATGATCAGCAAATGGTTCCGGTCACAATGGCCATTCAGGTGACAACAATTCTACTATAATAATTCAGTGGGATATCCGCCAGAAAGCACAAGTGCCCAAGCATGAACACTAAACTCTGGACACATAATTAAAACATAATCAAAATTTAAACCTCTAATCACAGGGATGGTGATTTAATTACTTCACTTACTGCAAAAGTCGCGTTATTTTTTTAGAATAATCCCACTTCTGATGTTAGCCTTTACTAAATTCTGCCAATATAATAAATACACTTGGTAAACAATACTGCACTGGACAAGGGTGGCAGTCATTCTGTCATAATACTTCCTTGTGCAGCTTTGATGAATCACTACTTGGACTTGCATCGCAGTGATATAAGGAGAACATCAGATAAAATCGCAGCTCGACACTAACACGGTTAGCCTGGCAGTGGGACGTTCACGACCCACTACCTAAACTTGGTTAGTCCCGACTATTAGAGGATGTTCCTGAACAGATATTACAAGAGATTTCAGATTTTAGATAAAAATTATTTTGCATATTCAAAATGTCTTTCCTATAATGATCAGCAAATGGTTCCGGTCACAATGGCCATTCAGGTGAAAACAATTCTACTATAATAATCCAGTGTGATATCCGCCAGAAAGCACAAGTGCCCAAGCATTAACACTAAACTCTGGACACATAATTAAAACATAATCAAAATTTAAACCTCTAATCACAGGGTTAGTGATTTAATTATTTCACTTACTGCAAAAGTCGCGTTATTTTTTTAGAATAATCCCACTTCTGATGTTAGCCTTTACTAAATTCTGCCAATAAAATAAATACACTTGGTAAACAATACTGCACTGGACAAGGGTGGCAGTCATTCTGTGATAATACTTCCTTGTGCAGCATTGATGAATCACTACTTGGACTTGCATCATAGTGATATAAGAAGAACATCAGATAAAATAGCAGCTCGACACTAACACAGTCAGCCTGGCATTGGGACGTTCATGACCCACTATCTAGGCTTGGTTATTCCCGGCTATTAGAGGATGTTCCTGAACAGATAGTACAGGAGATTTCAAATTTTAGATAAAAATCATTTTGCATATTCAAAATGTCTTTCCTATAATGATCATCAAATGGTTCTGGTCACAATGGCCATTCAGGTGAAAACAATTCTACTATAATAATTCAGTGTGATATCCGACAGAAAGCACAAGTGCCCATTCTTGAACACTAAACTCTGGACACATAATTAAAACATAATCAAAATTTAAATCTCTAATCACAGGGATGGTGATTTAATTATTTCACTTACTGCAAAAGCCACGTTATTTTTTTAGAATAATCCCACTTCTGATGTTAGCTTTTACTAAATGCTGCCAATAAAATAAATACACTTGGTAAACAATACTGCACTGGACAAGGGTGGCAGTCATTCTGGCATAATACTTTCATGTGCAACAATGATGAATCACTACTTGGACTTGCATCACAGTGATATAAGAAGAACATCAGATAAAATCGCAGCTCGACACTAACACGGTTAGCCTGGCATTGGGACGTTCACGACCCACTATCTAGACTTGGTTATTCCCGACTATTAGAGGATGTTCCTGAACAGATATTACAGGAGATTTCAGATTTTAGATAAAAATCATTTTGCATAGTCAAAATGTCTTTCCTATAATGATCAGCAAATGATTCCGGTCACAATGGCCATTCAGGTGAAAACAATTCTACTATAATAATTCAGTGTGATATCCGCCAAAAAGCACAAGTGCCCAAGCAGGAACACTAAACTCTGGACACATAATTAAAACATAATCAAAATTTAAACCTCTAATCCCAGGGATGGTGATTTAATTATTTCACTTACTGCAAAAGTCACGTTATTTTTTTAGAATAATCCCACCTCTGATGTTAGCTTTTACTAAAAGCTGCCAATAAAATAAATACACTTGGTAAACAGTACTGCACTGGACAAGGGTGGCAGTCATTCTGGCATAATACTTTCCTGTGTAACATTGATGGATCACTACTTGGACTTGCATCACAGTGATATAAAAAGAACATCAGATAAAATCGCAGCTCGACACTAACACGGTCAGCCTGGCATTGGGACGTTCACGACCCACTATCTAGACTTGGTTATTCCCGACTATTAGAGGATGTTCCTGAACAGATAGTACAGGAGATTTCAAATTTTAGATAAAAATCATTTTGAATATTCAAAATGTCTTTCCTATAATGATCAGCAAATGTTTCCGGTCACAATGGCCATTCAGGTGAAAACAATAAACTCTGGACACATAATTAAAACATAATCAAAATTGCAACCTCTAATCACAGGGATGGTGATTTAATTATTTCACTTACTGCAAAAGTCACGTTATTTATTTAGAATAATCCCACTTCTGATGTTAGCTTTTACTAAATGCTGCCAATAAAATAAATACACTTGGTAACAATACTGCACTGAACAAGGGTGGTAGTGATTCTGGCATAATACCATCTTGTGCAGCATTGATGAATAACTACTTGGACTTGCATCACAGTGATGTAAGAAGAACATCAGATAAAATCGCAGCTCGACACTAACACGGTCAGCTTGGCATTTGGAACGTTCATGACCCACTATCTAGACTTGGTTAGTCCCGACTATTAGAGGATGTTCCTGAAAAGATATTACAGGAGATTTCAAATTTTAGATAAAAATCATTTTGCATATTCAAAATGTCTTTCCTATAATGATGAGTAGATGGTTCCGGTCACAATGGCCATTCAGGTGAAAACAATTCTACTATAATAATTCAGTGTGATATCCGACATAAAGCACAAGTGCCCAAGCATGAACACTAAACTCTGGACACATAATTAAAACATAATCAAAATTTAAACCTCTAATCACAAAGATGGTGACTTAATTATTTTACTTACTGCAAAAATCACGTTATTTTTTTAGAATAATCCCACTTCTGATGTTAGCTTTTACTAAGTGCTGCCAATAAAATGAATATACTTGGTAAACAATACTGCACTGAACAAGGTTGGCAGTCATTCTGGCATAATACTTTCTTGAGCAGCATTGATGAATCACTACTTGGACTTGCATCACAGTGATATAAAGAGAACATCAGATAAAATCGCAGCTCGACACTAACACGGTCAGCTTGGCATTTGGAACGTTCATGACCCACTATCTAGACTTGGTTAGTCCCGACTATTAGAGGATGTTCCTGAACAGATATTACAGGAGATTTAAAATTTTAGATAAAAATCATTTTGCATATTCAAAATGTCTTTCCTATAATGATCAGCAAATGGTTCCGGTCACAATGGCCATTCAGGTGAAAACAATTCTACTATAATAATTCAGTGTGATATCCGCCAAAAAGCACAAGTGCCCAAGCAGGAACACTAAACTTTGGACACATAATTAAAACATAATCAAAATTTAAACCTCTAATCACAGGGTTGGTGATTTAATTATTTCACTTACTGCAAAAGTCACGTTATTTTTTTAGAATAATCCCACCTCTGATGTTAGCTTTTACTAAATGCTGCCAATAAAATAAATACACTTGGTAAACAATACTGCACTGGACAAGGGTGGCAGTCATTCTGGCATAATACTTTCCTGTGCAACATTGATGAATCACTACTTGGACTTGCATCACAGTGATATAAAAAGAACATCAGATAAAATCGCAGCTCGACACTAACACGGTCAGCCTGGCAGTGGGACGTTGACGACCCACTATCTAGACTTGGTTAGTCGCGACTATTAGAGGATGTTCCTGAACACATATTACAGGAGATTTCAGATTTTAGATAAAAATCATTTTGCATATTCAAAATGTCTTTCCTATAATGATCAGCAAATGGTTCCGGTCACAATGGCCATTCAGGTGAAAACAATTCTACTATAATAATTCAGTGTGATATCCGCCAAAAAGCACAAGTGCCCAAGCAGGAACACTAAACTCTGGACACATAATTAAAACATAATCAAAATTTAAACCTCTAATCACAGGGATGGTGATTTAATTATTTCACTTACTGCAAAAGTCACGTTATTTTTTTAGAATAATTCCACCTCTGATGTTAGCTTTTACTAAATGCTGCCAATAAAATAAATACACTTGGTAAACAATACTGCACTGGACAAGGGTGGCAGTCATTCTGGCATAATACTTTCCTGTGCAACATTGATGAATCACTATTTGGACTTGCATCACAGTGATATAAAAAGAACATCAGACAAAATCGCAGCTCGACACTAACACGGTCAGCCTGGCATTGGGACGTTCACGACCCACTATCTAGACTTGGTTATTCCCGGCTATTAGAGGATGTTCCTGAACAGATAGTACAGGAGATTTCAAATTTTAGATAAAAATCATTTTGCATATTCAAAATGTATTTCCCATAATAATCAGCAAATGGTTCCGGTCACAATGGCCATTCAGATGAAAACAATAAACTCTGGACACATAATTAAAACATAATCAAAACTTCAACCTCTAATCACAGGGATGGTGATTTAATTATTTCACTTACTGCAAAAGTCACTTTATTTTTTTTAGAATAATCCCACTTCTGATGTTAGCTTTTACTAAATGCTGCCAATAAAATGAATATACTTGGTAAACAATACTGCACTGGACAAGGGTGGCAGTCATTCTGGCATAATACTTTCTTGTGCAGCATTGATGAATCACTACTTGGACTTGCATCACAGTGATATAAGAAGAACAACAGATAAAATCGCAGCTCGATACTAACACCGTCAGCCTGGCATTGGGACGTTCACGACCCACTATCTAGACTTGGTTATTCCCGGCTATTAGAGGATGTTCCTGAACAGATAGTACAGGAGATTTCACATTTTAGATAAAAATCATTTTGCATATTCAAAATGTCTTTCCTATAATGATCAGCAAATGGTTCCGGTCACATTGGCCATTCAGGTGAAAACAATAAACTCTAGACACATAATTAAAACATAATCAAAATTTCAACCTCTAATCACAGGGATGGTGATTTAATTATTTCACTTACTGCAAAAGGCACGTTATTTTTTTAGAATAATCCCACTTCTGATGTTAGCTTTAACTAAATGCTGCCAATAAAATAAAAATACACTTGGTAAACAATACTGCACTGGACAAGGCTGGCGTTCATTCTGGCATAATACTTTCTTGTGCAACATTGATGAATCACTACTTGGACTTGCATCACAGTGATATAAGAAGAACATCTGATAGAATCGCAGCTCGACACTAACACGGTTAGCATGGCAGTGGGACGTTCACGACCCACTATCTAGACTTGGTTAGTCCCGACTATTAGAGGATGTTCCTGAACAGATATTACAGGAGATTTCAGATTTTAGATAAAAATCATTTTGCATATTCAAAATGTCTTTCCTATAATGATGAGTAAATGGTTCCGGTCACATTGGCCATTCAGGTGAAAACAAAACTACTATAATAATTCAGTGTGATATCAGCCAGAAAGCACAAGTGCCCAAGCATGAACACTAAAGTCTTGACACATAATTTAAGCATAATCAAAATTTAAACCTCTAATCACAGGGATGGTGATTTAATTATTTCACTTACTGCAAAAGTCACGTTATTTTTTTTGAAAATAATCCCACTTCTGATGTTAGGTTTTACTAAATGCTGCCAATAAAATGAATATACTTGGAAAACAATATTGCACTGGACAAGGGTGGCATTCATTCTGGCATAATACTTTCTTGTGCAACATTGATGAATCACTACTTGGACTTGCATCACAGTGATATAAGAAGAACATCAGATAAAATCGCAGCTCGACAATTAAACCGTCCGCCTGGCATTTGGACGTTCATGACCCACTATCTAGACTTGGTTAATCCCGACTATCAGAGGATGTACCTGAAAAGATACTACAGGAAATTTCAAATTTTAGATAAAAATCATTTTGCATATTCAAAATGTCTTTCCTATAATGATGAGTAAATGGTTCCGGTCACAATGGCCATTCAGGTGAAAACAATTCTACTATACTAATTCAGTGTGATATCCGCCAGAAAGCACAAGTGCCCAAGCATTAACACTAAACTCTGGACACATAATTAAAACATAATCAAAATTTAAACCTCTAATCACAGGGATGGTGATTTAATTATTTCAGTTACTGCAAAAGTCACGTTATTTTTTTAGAATAATCTCACTTCTGATGTTAGCTTTTACTAAACGCTGCCAATAAATAAATACACTTGGTAAACAATACTGCACTGGACAAGCGTGCATTCATTCTGGCATAATACTTTCTTGTGCAACATTGATGAATCACTACTTGGACTTGCATCACAGTGATATAAGAAGAACATCAGATAAAATCGCAGCTCGACACTAACACGGTCAGCCTGGCATTGGGACGTTCACGACCCACTATCTAGACTTGGTTATTCCCGGCTATTAGAGGATTTTCCTGAACAGATAGTACAGGAGATTTCAAATTTTAGATAAAAATCATTTTGCATATTCAAAATGTCTTTCCTATAATGATCAGCAAATGGTTCCGGTCACAATGGCCATTCAGGTGAAAACAATAAACTCTGGACACATAATTAAAACATAATCAAAATTTCAACCCTTAATCACAGGGATGGTGATTTAATTATTTCACTTACTGCAAAAGTCACGTTATTTTTTTAGAATAATCCCACTTCTGATGTTAGCTTTTACTAAATGCTGCCAATAAAATGAATATACTTGGTAAACAATACTGCACTGGACAAGGGTGGCAGTCATTCTGGCATACTACCTTCTTGTGCAGCATTGATGAATCACTTTTTGGACGTTCATGACCCACTATCTAGACTTGGTTAATCCCGAGTATCAGAGGATGTTCCTGAAAAGATATTACAGGAGATTTCAAATTTTAGATAAAAATCATTTTGCATATTCAAAATGTCTTTCCTATAATGATGAGTAAATGGTTCCGGTCACAATGGCCATTCAGATGAAAACAATTCTACTATAATAATTCAGTGTGATATCCGACATAAATCACAAGGGCCCAAGCATGAACACTAAACTCTGGACACATAATTAAAACATAATCAAAATTTATACCTCTAATCACAGGGATGGTGATTTAATTATTTCACTTACTGCAAAAGTCACGTTATTTTTTTAGAATAATCCCATTTCTGATGTTAGCCTTTACTAAATGCTGCCAATAAATTGAATATACTTGGTAAACAATACTGCACTGGATAAGGGTGGCGTTCATTCTGGCATAATACTTTCTTGTGCAACATTGATAAATCACTACTTGGACTTGCATCACAGTGATATAAGAAGAACATCAGATAAAATCGCAGCTCGACACTAACACGGTTAGCCTGGCATTGGGACGTTCACGACAAACTATCTAGACTTGGTTAGTCCCGACTATTAGAGGATGTTCCTGAACAGATATTACAGGAGATTTCAGATTTTAGATAAAAATCATTTTGCATATTCAAAATGTCTTTCCTATAATGATCAGCAAATAGTTCCGGTCACAATGGCCATTCAGGTGACAACAATTCTACTATAATAATTCAGTGTGATATCCGCCAGAAAGCACAAGTGCCCAAGCATGAATACTAAACTCTGGACACATAATTAAAACATAATCAAAATTTAAAGCTCTTATAACAGGGATGGTAATTTAATTATTTCACTTACTGCAAAAGTCACGTTATTATTTTAGAATAATCCCACTTCTGATGTTAGCTTTTACTAAATGCTGCCAATAAAATGAATATACTTGGTAAACAATATTGCACTGGACAAGGGTGGCAGTCATTCTGGCATAATACTTTCTTGTACAGCATTGATGAATCAATACTTGGACTTGCATCGCAGTGATATAAGGAGAACATCAGATAAAATCGCAGCTCGACACTAACACGGTTAGCCTGGCAGTGGGACGTTCACAAGCCACTATCTAAACTTGGTTATTCCCGGCTATTAGAGGATGTTCCTGAACAGATAGTACAGGAGATTTCACATTTTAGATAAAAATCATTTTGCATATTCAAAATGTCTTTCCTATAATGATCAGCAAATGGTTCCGGTCACATTGGCCATTCAGGTGAAAACAATAAACTCTAGACACATAATTAAAACATAAAAAAAATTTCAACCTCTAATCACAGGGATGGTGATTTAATTATTTCACTTACTGCAAAAGGCACGTTATTTTTTTAGAATAATCCCACTTCTGATGTTAGCTTTAACTAAATGCTGCAATAAAATAAATACACTTGGTAAACAATACTGCACTGGACAAGGCTGGCGTTCATTCTGGCATAATACTTTCTTGTGCAACATTGATGAATCACTACTTGGACTTGCATCACAGTGATATAAGAAGAACATCTGATAGAATCGCAGCTCGACACTAACACGGTTAGCATGGCAGTGGGACGATCACGACCCACTATCTAGACTTGGTTAGTCCCGACTATTAGAGGATGTTCCTGAACAGATATTACAGGAGATTTCAGATTTTAGATAAAAATCATTTTGCATATTCAAAATGTCTTTCCTATAATGATGAGTAAATGGTTCCGGTCACATTGGCCATTCAGGTGAAAACAAAACTACTATAATAATTCAGTATGATATCAGCCAGAAAGCACAAGTGCCCAAGCATGAACACTCGAGTCTTGACACATAATTTAAGCATAATCAAAATTTAAACCTCTAATCACAGGGATGGTGATTTAATTATTTCACTTACTGCAAAAGTCACATTATTTTTTTAGAATAATCCCACTTCTGATGTTAGGTTTTAAAAAATGCTGCCAATAAAATGAATATACTTGGAAAACAATATTGCACTGGACAAGGGTGGCATTCATTCTGGCATAATACTTTCTTGTGCAACATTGATGAATCACTACTTGGACTTGCATCACAGTGATATAAGAAGAACATCAGATAAAATCGCAGCTCGACAATTAAACCGTCCGCCTGGCATTTGGACGTTCATGACCCACTATCTAGACTTGGTTAATCCCGACTATCAGAGGATGTACCTGAAAAGATACTACAGGAAATTTCAAATTTTAGATAAAAATCATTTTGCATATTCAAAATGTCTTTCCTATAATGATGAGTAAATGGTTCCGGTCACAATGGCCATACAGGTGAAAACAATTCTACTATACTAATTCAGTGTGATATCCGCCAGAAAGCACAAGTGCCCAAGCATTAACACTAAACTCTGGACACATAATTAAAACATAATCAAAATTTAAACCTCTAATCACAGGGATGGTGATTTAATTATTTCAGTTACTGCAAAAGTCACGTTATTTTTTTAGAATAATCTCACTTCTGATGTTAGCTTTTACTAAACGCTGCCAATAAAATAAATACACTTGGTAAACAATACTGCACTGGACAAGCGTGGCATTCATTCTGGCATAATACTTTCTTGTGCAACATTGATGAATCACTACTTGGACTTGCATCACAGTGATATAAGAAGAACATCAGATAAAATCGCAGCTCGACACTAACACGGTCAGCCTGGCATTGGGACGTTCACGACCCACTCTCTAGACTTGGTTATTCCCGGCTATTAGAGGATTTTCCTGAACAGATAGTACAGGAGATTTCAAATTTTAGATAAAAATCATTTTGCATATTCAAAATGTCTTTCCTATAATGATCAGCAAATGGTTCCGGTCACAATGGCCATTGAGGTGAAAACAATAAACTCTGGACACATAATTAAAACATAATCAAAATTTCAACCCTTAATCACAGGGATGGTGATTTAATTATTTCACTTACTGCAAAAGTCACGTTATTTTTTAGAATAATCCCACTTCTGATGTTAGCTTTTACTAAATGCTGCCAATAAAATGAATATACTTGGTAAACAATACTGCACTGGACAAGGGTGGCAGTCATTCTGGCATACTACCTTCTTGTGCAGCATTGATGAATCACTTTTTGGACGTTCATGACCCACTATCTAGACTTGGTTAATCCCGAGTATCAGAGGATGTTCCTGAAAAGATATTACAGGAGATTTCAAATTTTAGATAAAAATCATTTTGCATATTCAAAATGTCTTTCCTATAATGATGAGTAAATGGTTCCGGTCACAATGGCCATTCAGATGAAAACAATTCTACTATAATAATTCAGTGTGATATCCGACATAAATCACAAGGGCCCAAGCATGAACACTAAACTCTGGACACATAATTAAAACATAATCAAAATTTATACCTCTAATCACAGGGATGGTGATTTAATTATTTCACTTACTGCAAAAGTCACGTTATTTTTTTAGAATAATCCCACTTCTGATGTTAGCCTTTACTAAATGCTGCCAATAAAATGAATATACTTGGTAAACAATATTGCACTGGACAAGGGTGGCAGTCATTCTGGCATAATACTTTCTTGTACAGCATTGATGAATCAATACTTGGACTTGCATCGCAGTGATATAAGGAGAACATCAGATAAAATCGCAGCTCGACACTAACACGGTTAGCCTGGCAGTGGGACGTTCACAAGCCACTATCTAAACTTGGTTAGTCCCGACTATTAGAGGATGTTCCTGAACAGATAGTACAGGAGATTTCAGATTTTAGATAAAAATCATTTTGCATATTCAAAATATCTTTCCTATAATGATCAGCAAATGGTTCCGGTCACAATGGCCATTCAGGTGAAAACAATTCTACTATAATAATCCAGGGTGATATCCGCCAGAAAGCACAAGTGCCCAAGCATTAACACTAAACTCTGGACACATAATTAAAACATAATCAAAATTTAAACCTCTAATCACAGGGATGGTGATTTAATTATTTCACTTAATGCAAAAGTCGCGTTATTTTTTTAGAATAATCCCACTTCTGATGTTAGCCTTTACTAAATTCTGCCAATAAAATAAATACACTTGGTAAACAATACTGCACTGGACAAGGGTGGCAGTCATTCTGTCATAATACTTCCTTGTGCAGCATTGATGAATCACTACTTGGACTTGCATCACAGTGATATAAGAAGAACATGAGATAAAATCGCAGCTCGACACTAACACGGTTAGCCTGGCATTGGGACGTTCACGACCCACTATCTAGACTTGGTTAGTCCCGACTATTAGAGGATGTTCCTGAACAGATATTACAGGAGATTTCAGATTTTAGATAAAAATCATTTTGCATATTCAAAATGTCTTTCCTATAATGATCAGCAAATGGTTCCGGTCACAATGGCCATTCAGGTGAAAACAATTCTACTATAATAATTCAGTGTGATATCCGCCAAAAAGCACAAGTGCGCAAGCAGGAACACTAAACTCTGGACACATAATTAAAACATAATCAAAATTTAAACCTCTCATCCTAGGGTTGGTGATTTAATTATTTCACTAACTGCAAAAGTCACGTTATTTTTTTAGAATAATCCCACCTCTGATGTTAGCTTTTACTAAATGCTGCCAATAAAATAAATACACTTGGTAAACAATACTGCACTGGACAAGGGTGGCAGTCATTCTGGCATAATACTTTCCTTTGCAACATTGATGAATCACTACTTAGACTTGCATCACAGTGATATAAAAAGAACATCAGATAAAATCCCAGCTCGACACTAACACGGTCAGCCTGCCATTGGGACGTACACGACCCACTATCTAGACTTGGTTATTCCCGGCTATTAGAGGATGTTCCTGAACAGATAGTACAGGAGATTTCAAATTTTAGATAAAAATCATTTTGCATATTCAAAATGTCTTTCCTATAATGATCAGCAAATGGTTCCGGTCACAATGGCCATTCAGGTGAAAACAATAAACTTTGGACACCTAATTAAAACATAATCAAAATTTAAACCTCTAATCATAGGGATGGTGATTTAATTATTTCACTTACTGCAAAAGTCACGTTATTTTTTTAGAATAATCCCACTTCTGATGTTAGCTTTTACTAAATGCTGCCAATAAAATGAATATACTTGGTAAACAATACTGCACTGGACAAGGGTGGCAGTCATTCTGGCATACTACCTTCTTGTGCAGCATTGATGAATCACTTCTTGGACTTGCATCACAGTGATATAAAAAGAACATCAGATAAAATCGCAGCTCGACACTAACACGGTCAGCCTGGCATTGGGACGTTCACGACCCACTATCTAGACTTGGTTATTCCCGGCTATTAGAGGATGTTCCTGAACAGATAGTACAGGAGATTTCAAATTTTAGATAAAAATCATTTTGCATATTCAAAATATCTTTCCTATAATGATCAGCAAATGGTTCCGGTTACAATGGCCATTCAGGTGAAAACAATTCTACTATAATAATTAAGTGTGATATCCGACATAAAGCACAAGTGCCCAAGCATGAACACTAAGCTCTGGACACATAATTGAAACATAATCAAAATTTAAAGCTCTAATCACAGAGATGGTGATTTAATTATTTCACTTACTGCAAACGTCACGTTATTTCTTTAGAATAATCCCACTTCTGATGTTAGCTTTTACTAAATGCTGCCAATAAAATAAATACACTTGGTAAACAATACTGCACTGGACAAGGATGGCAGTCATTCTGGCATAATACTTTCTTGTGCAGCATTGATGAATCACTACTTGGACATGCATCACAGTGATATAAGAAGAACATCAGATAAAATCGCAGCTCGATACTAACACGGTCAGCCTGGCATTTGGAACGTTCATGACCCACTATCTAGACTTGGTTAGTCCTGACTATTAGAGGATGTTCCTGAACAGATATTACAGGAGGTTTCAAATTTTAGATAAAAATCATTTTGCATATTCAAAATGTCTTTTCTATAACGATCAGCAAATGGTTCCGGTCACAATGGCCATTCAGGTGAAAACAATAAACTCTGGACACATAATTAAAACATAATCAAAATTTAAACCTCTAATCACAGGGATGGTGATTTAATTATTTCACTTACTGCAAAAGTCACGTTATTTTTTTAGAATAATCCCACTTCTGATGTTAGCTTTTACTAAATGCTGCCAATAAAATGAATATACTTGGTAAACAATACTGCACTGGACAAGGGTGGCAGTCATTCTGGCATAATACTTTCTTGTGCAGCATTGATGAATCACTACTTGGACTTGCATCACAGTGATATAAGAAGAACATCAGATAAAATCGCAGCTCGACACTAACACCGTCAGCCTGGCATTGGGACGTTCATGACCCACTATCTAGACTTGGTTAGGCCCGACTATTAGAGGATGTTCCTGAAAACATATTACAGGAGATTTCAAATTTTAGATAAAAATCATTTTGCGTATTCAAAATGTCTTTCCTATAATGATGAGTAAATGGTTCCGGTCACAATGGCCATTCAAGTGAAAACAATTCTACTGTAATAATTAAGTGTCATATCCGCCAGAAAGCACAAGTGACCAAGCATTAACACTAAACTCTGAACATATAATTAAAACATAATCAAAATTTAAACCTCTAATCACAGGGATGGTGATTTAATTATTTCACTTACTGCAAAAGTCATGTTATTTTTTTAGAATAATCCCACTTCTGATGTTAGCTTTTACTAAATGCTGCCAATAAAATGAATATACTTGGTAAACAATACTGCACTGGACAAGGTTGGCAGTCATTCTGGCATAATACTTTCTTGTGCAGCATTGATGAATCACTACTTGGACTTGCATCACAGTGATATAAGAAGAACATCAGATAAAATCGCAGCTCGACACTAACACGGTCAGCCTGGCATTGGGACGTTCACGACCCACTATCTAGACTTGGTTATTCCCGACTATTAGAGGATGTTCCTGAACAAATGGTACAGGAGATTTCAAATTTTAGATAAAAATCACTTTGCATATTCAAATGTCTTTCCTATAATGATCAGCAAATGGTTCCGGTCACAATTGCCATTCAGGTGAAAACAATAAACTCTGGACACATAATTAAAACATAATCAAAATTTAAACCTCTAATCATAGGGATGGTGATTTAATTATTTCACTTACTGCAAAAGTCACGTTATTTTTTTAGAATAATCCCACTTCTGATGTTAGCTTTTACTAAATGCTGCCAATAAAATGAATATACTTGGTAACAATACTGCACTGGACAAGAGTGGCAGTCATTCTGGCATAATACCTTCTTGTGCAGCATTGATGAATCACAACTTGGACTTGCATCACAGTGATATAAGAAGAACATCAGATAAAATCGCAGCTCGACACTAACACGGTCAGCCTGGCATTGGGACGTTCACGACCCACTATCTAGACTTGGTTAGTCCCGATTATTAGAGGATGTTCCTGAACAGATATTACAGGAGATTTCAAATTTTAGATAAAAATCATTTTGCATATTCAAAATGTCTTTCCTATAATGATCAGCAAATGGTTCCGGTTACAATGGCCATTCAGGTAAAAACAATAAACTCTGGACACATAATTAAAACATAATCAAAATTTCAACCACTAATCACAGGGATGGTGATTTAATTATTTCACTTACTGCAAAAGTCACGTTATTTTTTTAGAATAATCCCACTTCTGATGTTAGCTTTTACTAGATGCTGAGAATAAAATGAATATACTTGGTAAGCAATACTGCACTGGACAAGGGTGGCAGTCATTCTGGCATAATACTTTCCTGTGCAGCATTGATGAATAACTACTTGGACTTGCATCACAGTGATATAAGGACATCAGATAAAATCGCAGCTCGACACTAACACGGTCAGCCTGGCATTGGGACGTTCACGACCCACTATCTAGACTTGGTTATTCCCGGCTATTAGAGGATATTCCTGAACAGATCGTACAGGAGATTTCAAATTTTAGATAAAAATCATTTTGCATATTCAAAATGTCTTTCCTATAATGATCAGCAAATGGTTCCGGTCACAATGGCCATTCAGGTGAAAACAATAAACTTTGGACACCTAATTAAAACATAATCAAAATTTAAACCTCTAATCATAGGGATGGTGATTTAATTATTTCACTTACTGCAAAAGTCACGTTATTTTTTTAGAATAATCCCACTTCTGATGTTAGCTTTTACTAAATGCTGCCAATAAAATGAATATACTTGGTAAACAATACTGCACTGGACAAGGGTGGCAGTCATTCTGGCATACTACCTTCTTGTGCAGCATTGATGAATCACTTCTTGGACTTGCATCACAGTGATATAAAAAGAACATCAGATAAAATCGCAGCTCGACACTAACACGGTCAGCCTGGCATTGGGACGTTCACGACCCACTATCTAGACTTGGTTATTCCCGGCTATTAGAGGATGTTCCTGAACAGATAGTACAGGAGATTTCAAATTTTAGATAAAAATCATTTTGCATATTCAAAATATCTTTCCTATAATGATCAGCAAATGGTTCCGGTCACAATGGCCATTCAGGTGAAAACAATTCTACTATAATAATCCAGGGTGATATCCGCCAGAAAGCACAAGTGCCCAAGCATTAACACTAAACTCTGGACACATAATTAAAACATAATCAAAATTTAAACCTCTAATCACAGGGATGGTGATTTAATTATTTCACTTAATGCAAAAGTCGAGTTATTTTTTTAGAATAATCCCACTTCTGATGTTAGCCTTTACTAAATTCTGCCAATAAAATAAATACACTTGGTAAACAATACTGCACTGGACAAGGGTGGCAGTCATTCTGTCATAATACTTCCTTGTGCAGCATTGATGAATCACTACTTGGACTTGCATCACAGTGATATAAGAAGAACATGAGATAAAATCGCAGCTCGACACTAACACGGTTAGCCTGGCATTGGGACGTTCACGACCCACTATCTAGAATTGGTTAGTCCCGACTATTAGAGGATGTTCCTGAACAGATATTACAGGAGATTTCAGATTTTAGATAAAAATCATTTTGCATATTCAAATGTCTTTCCTATAATGATCAGCAAATGGTTCCGGTCACAATGGCCATTCAGGTGAAAACAATTCTACTATAATAATTCAGTGTGATATCCGCCAAAAAGCACAAGTGCGCAAGCAGGAACACTAAACTCTGGACACATAATTAAAACATAATCAAAATTTAAACCTCTAATCCTAGGGTTGGTGATTTAATTATTTCACTAACTGCAAAAGTCACGTTATTTTTTTAGAATAATCCCACCTCTGATGTTAGCTTTTACTAAATGCTGCCAATAAAATAAATACACTTGGTAAACAATACTGCACTGGACAAGGGTGGCAGTCATTCTGGCATAATACTTTCCTTTGCAACATTGATGAATCACTACTTAGACTTGCATCACAGTGATATAAAAAGAACATCAGATAAAATCCCAGCTCGACACTAACACGGTCAGCCTGCCATTGGGACGTTCACGACCCACTATCTAGACTTGGTTATTCCCGGCTATTAGAGGATGTTCCTGAACAGATAGTACAGGAGATTTCAAATTTTAAATAAAAATCATTTTGCATATTCAAAATGTCTTTCCTATAATGATCAGCAAATGGTTCCGGTCACAATGGCCATTCAGGTGAAAACAATAAACTTTGGACACCTAATTAAAACATAATCAAAATTTAAACCTCTAATCATAGGGATGGTGATTTAATTATTTCACTTACTGCAAAAGTCACGTTATTTTTTTAGAATAATCCCACTTCTGATGTTAGCTTTTACTAAATGCTGCCAATAAAATGAATATACTTGGTAAACAATACTGCACTGGACAAGGGTGGCAGTCATTCTGGCATACTACCTTCTTGTGCAGCATTGATGAATCACTTCTTGGACTTGCATCACAGTGATATAAAAAGAACATCAGATAAAATCGCAGCTCGACACTAACACGGTCAGCCTGGCATTGGGACGTTCACGACCCACTATCTAGACTTGGTTATTCCCGGCTATTAGAGGATGTTCCTGAACAGATAGTACAGGAGATTTCAAATTTTAGATAAAAATCATTTTGCATATTCAAAATTTCTTTCCTATAATGATCAGCAAATGGTTCCGGTTACAATGGCCATTCAGGTGAAAACAATTCTACTATAATAATTAAGTGTGATATCCGACATAAAGCACAAGTGCCCAAGCATGAACACTAAGCTCTGGACACATAATTGAAACATAATCAAAATTTAAAGCTCTAATCACAGAGATGGTGATTTAATTATTTCACTTACTGCAAACGTCACGTTATTTCTTTAGAATAATCCCACTTCTGATGTTAGCTTTTACTAAATGCTGCCAATAAAATAAATACACTTGGTAAACAATACTGCACTGGACAAGGATGGCAGTCATTCTGGCATAATACTTTCTTGTGCAGCATTGATGAATCACTACTTGGACATGCATCACAGTGATATAAGAAGAACATCAGATAAAATCGCAGCTCGATACTAACACGGTCAGCCTGGCATTTGGAACGTTCATGACCCACTATCTAGACTTGGTTAGTCTTGACTATTAGAGGATGTTCCTGCACAGATATTACAGGAGGTTTCAAATTTTAGATAAAAATCATTTTGCATATTCAAAATGTCTTTCCTATAATGATCAGCAAATGGTTCCGGTCACAATGGCCATTCAGGTGAAAACAATAAACTCTGGACACATAATTAAAACATAATCAAAATTTAAACCTCTAATCACAGGATGGTGATTTAATTATTTCACTTACTGCAAAAGTCACGTTATTTTTTTAGAATAATCCCACTTCTGATGTTAGCTTTTACTAAATTCTGCCAATAAAATGAATATACTTGGTAAACAATACTGCACTGAACAAGGTTGGCAGTCATTCTGGCATAATACTTTCTTGTGCAGCATTGATGAATCACTACTTGGACTTGCATCACAGTGATATAAGAAGAACATCAGACAAAATCGCAGCTCGACACTAACACGGTTAGCCAGGCATTGGGACGTTCACGACCCACTATCTAGACTTGGTTAGTCCTGACTATTAGAGGATGTTCCTGAACAGATATTACAGGAGATTTCAAATTTTAGATAAAAATCATTTTGCATATTCAAAATGTCTTTCCTATAATGATCAGCAAATGGTTCCGG